>OU426981.1:130152794-130617974 GCA_911387785.2 Aelia acuminata
GGACTTGGTTAATTGGACTCAGGGGACCCCAAAACGTGTATTTCCGTTGAAAACCGGAAGTCGAAATTTTTCACGATCGCAATACTTCCACTTACTATATATTTCATATAGGTAAGTGAAAGTAATACTATTATTTATTACAATTTAAACAAATACAACGCTATTTACATAGCAAAAGGGATGCTATATTTTTTATAGAAATTTTTATTATCTTGTCTCATACTTCAACTACACTTAAAACATCTCGATTCTTTTAATATTTTTGGTGTAAGTATATTTTTGCGAGCGAAGTCAAGTTCTTACAAAAAGTTTTTTTAACCATTTTATTATCGTCCGTGGCCATGTTAAGTAGTGGTTTATATTATATATCTTAATGTTCATCATTTGGTTCCTTGTGTTACTGAACACCTTTTTACTTCCACTTACTATATATTTCATATAGGTAAGTGAAAGTAATACTATTATTTATTACAATTTAAACAAATACAACGCTATTTACATAGCAAAAGGGATGCTATATTTTTTATAGAAATTTTTATTATCTTGTCTCATACTTCAACTACACTTAAAACATCTCGATTCTTTTAATATTTTTGGTGTAAGTATATTTTTGCGAGCGAAGTCAAGTTCTTACAAAAAGTTTTTTTAACCATTTTATTATCGTCCGTGGCCATGTTAAGTAGTGGTTTATATTATATATCTTAATGTTCATCATTTGGTTCCTTGTGTTACTGAACACCTTTTTACTTTCACTTACCTATATTTGAAATATATAGTAAGTGGAAGTATTGCGATCGTGAAAAATTTCGACTTTTGGGGTCCCCTGAGTCCAATTAACCAAGTCCCGCGAAATGGTCTGTGTGTGTGAACAGACTAGCTCAAAAACTATAAACCGTGCGAACCTGAAATTGGGTATTTAGTGTATGTATATGCCCGCGATGTGACAGCAAAAATTTCATCAAAGGGAAGGGGTACTTTATTTAATAACTTTTTACGTTTTTTACGATTTACTCAAAAACGGCTTTAACGATTTTGATCAAACTGGGTTTTTGATGTATGTATATGCCAAAGATGTGATAGCCAACATTTCAAGCAAATTGATTAACCAGAGGGAGGACTTTACTTAATAAATTTTGTATCATTTTCACGTGTTTTTTTGTTATTTACCCAAAAACGGCTTTAACGATTTTGGTAAAACTGGGTATTTGATGTATGTATATGCCAAGGATGTGACAGCCAACATTTCATCAAAATTGATCAACCGGAGGGGGGACTTTACTTAATAAATTTTGTATCATTTTCACGTGTTTTTTTTATTTACTCAAAAACGGCGCTAACGATTTTGATCAAACTGGGTATTTGACTTATGTATATGCCAAAGATGTGATAGCCAAAATTTCATCAAAATTGGTCGAACGGAGGGTGCACTTTATTTCTTAACTTTTTTTCCAATTTTTACCTTTTTTTTGATTATCTCAAAAACGGCTTTAGTTATTTTCCTCATATTCGTCAGGTTTGATGAAAATTAGGTGTTCTTTAATATCAGTTAAGCTTTATCATTATTAAAATGTTCTGAGGGGGCTTAAATGGGGTAGTGGCCTTTTTTGTTTTCCTATAAAGTACCTTTGTTTTTGTTTATATGGAGAAATCAACTGTCTCTCGTTACGCTTAAAAATAAAAAATGGCTAAAGATGAAGTATGAAAAAGATGATTAATCATCTTAATCATATACAGAAGAAAAAAAGAAAAATATTCAGTCAACTCATTAAACACGTTGAGCCCACGCATTCGTAGTACGCCTTTAATGACAGACCATTGTTAATAATTAAAGCCGTTCGGTAACTAAATGAAATTTTCAACAAGTACATAGAGAATTATAAAATCAGTCGACATGGAGTATTATGCTTGCATTGCCGAATTATCTCTAGTAAAAACTTTTATTTAATAATCAAAGAAATAGTGTTTTTATAGGGCAAATTTTTACAAAAATAAGAAATTAATGTGGAAAAATGTGTAACTTTGAGAAGTGGCAATAACACAACGCATTAATTTCTAATCTAAGTAAGTTGGTAAGTGAAAGTTATGTGTTGCGCGCACGTACCAGATTTTTATAATATGTGGAGTGATAACTGGCTTAGAATTGTTGTAGGCCAGAATATATTTACAATAGTATTGATAAGTCCAATAAGTACTAATAAGGCGCAATTTAACATATACTTGTATGGCTGGATAAATGTGTTGAAGGGGGTAGAGGACTACTATAAGTTAAAGTTAGTACCAGTAGTACTAACTGCCCCAATGGTAGCGTATTTGTAATAAAACCTATTTTCCCTATTGCTGTTTGTAAGCAAGGTGAAGAGAGAGAAGGTGGGCTCACTTTGTAAGGGGCAATATGGCTGCCCGAGACCTATGACGTAGTTGGACGCATCTGGGAATTTATCAATGAATTAATAATGAATTGATCAACGAATTGATAACCTTGGATAGTCAGGTGATCAGCAGGTTGCTCAGCAAAAATGAAAATTTTAAAAATAAAAAAATCTGGTGCGTGCGCGCAACACACAACTTTCACTTACCAACTTACTTAGATAAGAAATAGACGTGTTTTGTTAAATATAATTTCCCAAAGTCACACATTTGTCTACATCCATATCTTATTTTTGTTAATCGTTAAAGCCGTTTTTGAGTAAATAAAAAAAACCGTGAAAATGATACAAAATTTATTAAGTAAAGTCCCCCCTCCGGTTAATCAATTTTAATGAAATTTTAACAGTCATATCTCGGGCATATACATACATCAAATACCCAGTTTGATCAAAATCGTTAAAGCCGATTTAGAGTAAATAAAAAAAACACGTGAAAATGTTACAAAATTTATTAAGTAAAGTCCCCCCTCCGGTTAATCAATTTAGATGAAATTTTCACAGTCACATCTCTGGCACATTAGTACATCAAATACTCAGTTTAATCAAAATCGTTAAAGCCGTTTTTGAGAAAATCGAAAAAAACCTAAAAAGTTATTAAGTAAAGTACCCCCTCCCTTTAAGTCATTTTGATGAAATTTATGCTGTCACATCGCGGGCATATACCTACACTAAATACCCAATTTCAGGATCGCACGGTTTATAGTTTTTTGAGCTAGTTTGTTCACACACACACACACACACACACACAGACACACAGACACACACACACACAGACCATTTCGCGGGACTTGGTCATTTCGATTCAGGGGACCCCAAAACGTGTATTTCCGTTGAAAACCGGAAGTCGAATTTTTTCACGATCGCAATACTTCCACTTACTATATATTTCATATATAGGTAAGTGAAAGTAAAAAGGTTTGTTTAACGTCACTATATGCCACTGAGGCTAATCAGACGATGCTACAGTGTAGAGTCCTAAATTTTGTCTATCCAGATATAATTAGGATAGGGATCTTTAACGAGTACCTGACATCGTACAGGCTCGGGACCTCCATTTTACGTCAAATCCGAGGGACGGCATGGCTAAGGATTTATTACTCCCATCAAAAAATCCTAGGGCCACCGCTGGGCGCGAACCTATGACCTTTAGTATTGTAGGTTGCCATGCTAACCACCATACCACAGGTGACCCCCATAAAAAAAAGTAAATATAAGATTAAAAATACATTGTAATTATTGTTATAAAATTTGTATTGTATGGTCATGTAATTTTATATTTTGAATATATATATTTATATAAATAAATTGTTTAATGCATTTTGTTTTTTACTTTCACTTACCTATATATGAAATATATAGTATGTGGAAGTATTGCGATCGTGAAAAATTTCGACTTCCGGTTTTCAACGGAAATACACGTTTTGGGGTCCCCTGAGTCGAAATGACCAAGTCCCGCGAAATGGTCTGTGTGTGTGTGTGTCTGTGTGTGTGTGTGTGTGTGTGTGTGTGTGAACAGACTAGCTCAAAAACTATAAACCGTGCGATCCTGAAATTGGGTATTTAGTGTAAGTATATGCCCGCGATGTGACAGCATAAATTTCATCAAATTACTCAAAGGGGAGGGGGTACTTTATTTAATAACTTTTTATGTTTTTTTCGATTTTCTCAAAAACGGCTCTAACGATTTTGATTAAACTGAGTATTTGATGTAATAATATGCCCGAGATATGACTGTAAAAAATTTCATCAAAATTGATTAACCGGAGGGGGGACTTTACTTAATAAATGTTGTCTCATTATCACGTGTTTTTTTTATTTACTCAAAAACGGCTTTAACGATTTTGACAAAAACTCAGTATTTGGTGTTGGTATATGCCCGCGATGTGACAGCACAGATTTCATCAAAATTGGTCAAAGGGAGGGGGCACTTTATTTCATACCTTTTTTTCCGATTTTTACCTTTTTTTCGATTATCTCAAAAACGGTTTTAACGATTTTCATCAAATTCGCCATGTTTAATGAAAATTAGGTGTTCTTTAATATCAGGTAAGAAATGAATGTGGAAAAATGTGTAACTTTGAGAAGTGGCATTAACACAACGCATTCATTTCTAATCTAATGTAAGTAAGTGGGTAAGTGAAAGTTGTGTGTTGCGCGCACGCACCAGATTTTTTTTAAATGTCTACATTATCATTAATAAGCAATACATTTTATTGATGTTTCTTCATCTACTATGAATTGTATCCCATATTTTACCATCAATTATAAATGAAAACTATTTCTATAACTTCTAGGTTTTTACTTATTGGTTTATTTTAATTAATAAAACTTTCCTGGTTGAAATTATTAATTCATTGGCGAAAATCCAATGAGTGGTCACACCAGATATAAATGATACAGGGAAAATATAATTAATAGGTATTTACATGTAAGATTATTTCAGTATTATGAAAAGAAAAAACCACCAAACATATTTTTTTTATGTAATAAAAGTCTGATGTTCGTGAATAATGGTCGGGTTTGTGGAGATAAAATCTCATTTGTGAAATCACTTCACTTTTCACTTTAAACTATAACGAAAAATAGTAGAAGTGAGAGATAGTCAACTGTTCTTCAATTACGATAGGTTAAATGATAGTCAGGATTTTCAGTTTATAATGATTTTACTGTGGTAAGCCAACGTTTCGATCCAACTTGTGGATCTTCATCAGGGCTAAAAGAAAACAAATATATGAGTATCTATGCTAGTAGGGTGGCAATAAATGGATACATTATAGAACTGATAACAATATAAAAAATCTGGTGCGTGCTCGCAACACACAACTTTCACTTACCAACTTACTTAGATTAGAAATGATTGCGTTTTGTTAATTGCCACTTTCCAAATGAACGTACCCCGCATGCGTGGGCTCAACGAGTTTTATGAGTTGACTGAATATTTTTCTTTTTTTCTCCTCTTTATGTTTTCTTTATTTTTATCGTATCTCATATTTAGCCATTTCTTATTTTTAGGCGAAACGAGAGACAGTTAATTTCTCCATGTAAACAAAAACAAAGATACTTTATAAGAAAGAAACAAACAAACAAAAAAGCCCCCCCCCCAAAAAAAAGAAGCCCACTCAGAACATTTCAATAATGATAAAGCTTACCTGATATTAAAGAAAACCTAATTTTCATTAAACATGACGAATTTGATAAAAATCGTTAAAGCCGTTTTTGAGATAATCGAAAAAAAGGTAAAAATTGAAAAAAAGTCATTAAATAAAGTGCCCCCTCAGTTGGACCAATTTTGATGAAATGTTGGCTTTTAAATATTTGGTATATACATACATCAAACACCCAGTTTCTTCGAAATCGTTAAAGCCGTTTTTGAGTAAATAAAAAATATGTACACGTGAAATTGGTACAACATTTATTAAGTAAAGTCCCCCCCTCCGGTTGATCAATTTTGATGAAATTTTTACAGTCGTATCTAGGGCATATACATACATCAAATACCCAGTTTCTTCAAAATCGTTAAAGCCGTTTTTGAGTAAATAAAAAAAAAACACTTGAAAATGATACAAAATTTATTAAGTAAAGTCCCCCCTCCGGTTAATCAATTTTGATGAAATTTTTACAGTCATATCTTGGGCAAATAAATAGATCAAATACTCAGTTTAATCAAAATCGTTAGAGCCGTTTTTGAGAAAATCGAAAAAAACCTAAAAAGTTATTAAATAAAGTACCCCTTCCCTTTGAGCAATTTTGATGAAATTTTTGCTGTCACATCGCGGGCATATACCTACACTAAATACCCAATTTCAGGTTCCCACGGTTTATAGTTTTTGAGCTAGTCTGTTCACACACACACACACACACACACACACACACACACACACACACACAGACCATTTCGCGGGGACTTGGTTATTTCGACTCAGGGGGTCCCAAAACGTGTATTTCCGTTGAAAACCGGAAGTCGAAATTTTTCACGATCGCAATACTTCCACTTACTATATATTTCATATATAGGTAAGTGAAAGTAAAAACATGGTGTATACATAGCTGGTACCAGCCACTTATTTTAATATTCATGTATACACCATCTTTTTTGTATTGTTGTCAGTTCTGTAATGTATCCATTTATTGCCACCCACTAGCATGAAGATCCACAAGTTGGATCGAAACGTTGGCTTACCACAATAAAATCATTGTAAACTGAAAATCCTGACTATCATTTAACCTATTATAACCAAAAATTATAGTATTTAAAGAGAATTCAATGCGCATGCGCTGAGCCATGCGTCCGATGACGTAAGCGGAAAGAGGTTGAGCGGGTTTGCCTAACCAAGTGAGCCCACCTTCTCTCTATTCACCTTGGTTTGTAAGTACATAGTAAAATTGAGAATGTAGTTGAAATTTCACATGTGATTATCAAAAAAAAAAAAAAGTTTTTTTGAGTTGTAACCATCTTCTTACCGACGAGCGATGTGCTATACTTAGCGCATGTCTGAAGCTCACTTTAGTAATAAGATATATAAGCTTGATGTTTGGTGACAGCAACGCGGAGACGGCCCGCCCCCGGTACCGCCACGGAAGCGACCTCCGCCACCTCCACCGGCCGCGGAGCCGCCCAAGGACTCGCCGCCGCCCTCTTACTCTGACCTCTACTCGCCGCCGCCCCGCCGCTACTCCCACACCGCCGCCGACATCCAGCTACTGCCGCCCCCTCGCTCCAACCCCGCCCGCAAGTTCTCCGAAGGCAGCGTCCCCGCCGCCGGCTACAAGTTCAACTCAAAGCGGGGGGCCACTGTCATCCTACCGCCTCCCATCAAGACCGACTTCGTCGAGCCGAAACCTGAACCGGATAAAATATCTGAAAGGTAAGCCAACATTGTTATACCTAATAAACTAGATATCATAATATTCATTTATTTGACAGATAATAAGGGATTACGGTACTTACGAATTAGGCCAGCCACCAGGGCACTCCTTGCTTCTAGATTGAAAATATGAAAATTTATATTAACCCTTTGCACTCGGCACAGTTTCGAACGTTACTTACCGGCAACTCGACTTAACTTATTCGCGAAAACGTACACCCTGAAACGTAATATTATACAGTAAAATTTTAGAACCAAGTAAGGAATTGTTATGAAATTTTTTTTTATATATATTTGTGAAGTTTCAAGAACACATAGTTATAAAAAAAAATTATTAGCTATGTTATTGTAGTATGATAGCTATATGTTGTATGATAGCTGTCATATTCAGTTTAATAATCATCCATCCTTGTAGTGTAACATACACTCAATACATAAATCTTATAATTATTCTTTAATCATAAAGCATCCAAAGATCTCTTACCATTAATTCAGTGACTTATTTTGTATCATTACATTTTTATACTATCCCTCTTGTTTATCGTTTTTAAATTTTCGATTTACACACCACTTTGTATTTCGTATACTACATTTCATCTTATTTACTTAGGCTTCATTGCTACAGACCATTGTAACCTCAAAATATATGTATGTTCACCTATATTTTTATATATTTCTCTACATTACCTCAGATATCCCATTTTAAGTTTTGTCTTATTTTCATTTATTACTTTCATCATGGCCTTACTTTAAGAGCTATAATTTTTAAATTCTAAAAAAATATGTTTTTGTTTATTTTATCTAACTTATTTAATTTTGTTTGATGTTTCACATACTTTTACATCTGCTTACATAAATTATCTGATTGGTTGTTTTTTTGGTTTTTCTCATTTAGCCCTGATGATGACCTAAAATTTGGGTCGAAACGTCGGCTAGAATAAAATATGTAAATATCACATATTTGTGCTTATTTATTATTTATTATTAACTTATATACACATATTAGTTACGGTTCATTATCTACGGTCAACTATCTTCCACCATCATAAAAAATCTAATTAGAGAAGAAAAAACAGTTAAAAAATTACGATATGGGACCCTTTTAGTTGAAGTTTTCTCAGCTATCCAATCAGAAAAGCTCCGACAATGTGAAAATCTACTTAATAAATTTCCGGTTAAAGTAGAAGCACATGGGAAACTAATTCAAAGTAAAGGGATTATATGTTGCCCCGAACTAAATTATTGTACAATTGAGGAAATAAAATATGAATTAAAACCACAAAATATAGCCGATGTTAAAAGATTAACGTACTATAAAAATAATGAAAGCCACCGCGAGCCGCGACCGTCATTTATCACCAAAACCGAAATATCCTATAAATAGTTTTTACAATTTGTTTATGTCCTTCTATGTTAAAAACTGAAAATTGTCTCCGTAGCGGAGCCCTCGAGTTGGAAGACAAATTTTTAAATGGCTTCGCTCCAGAGACCTCGAGTGCAAAGGGTTAAAATAAATTTCATTTTTTTTTCTTTCATCCTTTTAGATTTTCACCTATCAGCATATGCTGAAAATCAGCTAACATACTTTCAGTCTTTGGAAGGGAAGCACCCTGCAACACCCCCTCCATTGCTTGATTGAATTTGTTGTTTAGATATTTCTTATTAAAAGGCATCCTTACGATTTCGTCTAAGTAGGTTGGTATAATTTTCGTCTGGGAAGGCAGGACGGTAAATTTCTTATATCCGGTGTGGGGGGGGGGGGGGGGACGAGGTATTCTGACTACGTAAGAATTCGGCTTAGTATTTATATCTGTATTTTTGAAGTTCAGGGCTTTTCTATTGATTGGGTGGAATTTTTTCGAATATGGACTTTTTAGTGTACATTTTAGGTATTCTTTTCCCTTTTTATGTTTGTAAGACTGAGAAGTAATACTGAGAATTATTCTTCGATCAACGAACTTTCTTACTGTTTTCTTATTCAATATACCTACTTGTTCGATGAATCTATAACTATCTGGACTCAGTGACTATGTTGTAACCCACACCAAAGTTTCGGTGTGTTACTTCCATGATGTTGAAAAAGCTCATATTGGAGGCTCTGCTCCAACTATATGAGCTTGGTTTTAAATGCGTCCCTAGAACGTCTTCATTCTAAAACTAACTATAAGTCATTGTTCCTTAAACCTTATTCATTTAAATTTATTACTTTTTTCACGGAATTGCCTTACGCGAATATCGTTACTTTGCTCCTGCTCCCCCTCTCCTTCCACCTATCCGTCATATCTGCGTGCCTTCGTTTCTCTCTTCTGTCAACGCGAACCCCATTTTCGAATTTCTGTTTACCACAACAACCTTGATTTCCACCAGACTATATCCTTCTCTGTCCTGACAGTCCTGGTCCATTATTCCCAGCTTTTCCGTTCCTTCCTTCATCTGCCTGATGTATTCTCCTCAGCTTTTGTATCCTCGGATTCTTGAATATTTGCTTGTTCAGTCTTTAGACCATTATTACTATGTCCGTGGAATTTAAGTCTCCTGATCCTTATTTCTGTTTCTAGGTCCTTTGTGTCTTTGTAGATTTCCTGTTTAGGTCTTGGGAAGGTCTTAGTATGTATCCTTCTGGTGTCTTTTGGGAGCCATAGATCCTTCTTAGGATTCTTCGCTCTTCTTAGTTCTTCCAGGCAAGAGAGACCTGTGGTTTCTGTCCCGTATAATATTACCGGTTTAACGACAGTGTTGTAGTGTCGTGTTTTTTCTTTTGTGGACAGGTTTTTCTTTTAGTAGACGTTACTGGTAACGAAAGCTAATTTATCTAGTTTTCTTATTCTTTCCTTCATATTTTTTTATTTTATTATTATATCTTCTCAGAATATATGATAGTAAGATTGGAATAGAAAGTATAATAGAAGTCGTTTCGTTGATAGTTTCTCGGAAAGCCTATTCATTAAATAATTGTCTTAATGTATTTATGAATAACATAGTTGTAAATTACAATAAATTTAAATAAAACTAAAAAAAAAAAACCGAAATACATGCTATAAATAAAGCCTAAATCAAGACAAGCAATATAATTGGCACATGTGTAGGTGAGATTGCTATCTCATGTATATTATTTTCAGTCGATCAATATTGCAACACTAATAGTTGAAGCTTAGGAATGGCTTCATTTTTGTATATTAAATGCCCATGGATATTTTTTCTTTTTTAAAATTAAAAATTATGATATTAACGCTTCAAAGACATACGTGACTTTTGAAGACAAGGGTGAGAAGGGAAGAGAAAAAGTTGAGATTTTTTCCATTTTGGGTAAATCAAAGTTTGAAGAAATATTTTTATGCAGATTATTAAAAGATTTTTTTCTTCGGAGAGTAAGAGTATTTCGTATGTATAACAGAATGGAACAAAGAAAATAAAATTTCATCTGGACAAATAGTTAAGTACGTTGTACCACCCTTGTGCTCACATACGGTTGCAAGTTTGACCAGTAAGGGTTCCTTAAGCACAATCTTCATTCACCTTCATAGTGGTTATTAAAAAACTTTTCGCAACTGTGTTCATAGACTCTAAGCGAAACAAGTTTTGTAGTTTAGTTACTATCCACTTTAGTGAATAGTAGTTTAGAACTCTTCATCGGTTTAACTAGATCATAATAGCTTCACTTATTATTTAGCATCAAAGTTTCTTCGGTTCTAATTTGAGAAAAATATACCATATACATTGATAATTAATTTAAATAAGCAAATGAATACAAATAGAGAAAAAAAATACAATTGAGATGGATTATATTGGTAAAGAATACGTGGAAAATCAAAACAGTAAAGGCAAGTAGTTGCTGATAAATAAAACTGTTGTGTATTTATTAGGCATTTTTTATCTCTCAGAAAAAGCTTTATTTCATTATTGACAGAAATGAATAAAAAAATTAAGCTATTAAAATATTGTATTGCTATGTAATGGGGGTTAATTTATTGTTGTTTTTAATTAAGAAGTAATAAATGATTTAATGGGATGCTTGAACATTTTATAATAAATGCCAAAACTAATAAAATACGAGTATTTTCTTCACCTGATTACATACAATACCTTCCCCTTTTTTATGATAAAATATAAATATGACTCCCCTTTATTAATCAAAAGATAATAGAATTTTAAGAATTGGATTCCTCTCTCAAAGGGATATGTGGGGCAATATAATGTCGCATGCTTGTAATATGAATTTGTACATATATGATTAAAATAAAAAAAAAAGCTGCATGAGTGTATTTATGGTAATATTATTATTAATAAAAAAGATATGTATAAACTATATTTTCATTGACATTATATCAAAGAAACAAACATTTTATATGATGAATATTTAAAGAATAAAAATTAGTTTTCAATTAAATTAATGATTAACCATGCCATAGCGTACAACCATTACAAATAAGATAGAATGGGCAAATAGTATAAATATGATTAAACCAAATGCAACAATCTATTAAAACTACCATATTACAAAATAATCAAACATATATACATATTGGGTACTCATCTGGATACTTCCAGGATCTATGACAGCTCTCTCTATTTGTACAGCCTTTGATAGAACAATTATCCAATAGTGCTAAATGATAGAAAATGGCTTGGATTCCTGTAAGCCTGACAACCATCTTTATACCACTAACTTGAAACACTCTTTAAAACATTTAACTAATTAACTCCTTAAAACTCACTATGGATTACCATATAAATTAACAAGTCACTAATGAGACTTTGTAAGTCCTGAAGGGACATTTTATAACTTCCTATCACTTCCTATCATGATCATTTCATGTTCACTGCCCGAAGTCACATTCAAGAGTAACCCGCTGGAACATCCCTTACCTCACCTAAAGAATGGAGGGGGAAATATTCCTCCACTGACAAATTTATTAAAAAGCATTTAAATGAAAAAAAAGTGATATATTTGTAGGTTCTCTACCAGGGAAAAAACCTGTAAACTTTCATTTGCATGGTTCTATCTGTTATTAAGATAGTGAGTAATGAAAAACAGATAGCGTGTGGACTATATTCTATTTTAACGGCTTTTATTTTAGCGGTCGAAACGACTCTGCTCTGGTAAACAAAAACAGGATGTCTTGAATTTAGCACATTATCTTCCTAAAAAGGAACTTGGAAGGAAATTAAGTTTTCGCATCCGATCAGCACCTAGTCCTTCTAATAATTTAGTTATTAATTAAAATATTGATCAGCTGATTTTAAATTTAGACTCCTTATTAAAAATGAAAAAAATTGATATCCAACAAGATATATTTTATTTGATTACTTATTAAGTTTTCTAATTGGTAAGTGGCTCTATCATCGACTATGACAATTATACATGAATATTTTGGCTACTTCTTAACCTGATACATAGCAGTATCGATTTCATTTTATAGGTACTAATAGAATATTAATATTTGCAAGGTATCAGGAACATGAGGTTATAGTTGTTACCTAGATATAGTTGTTATTCTTGCGAAACTAGGATATTTGTCATGTTTCCTTTAAAATTCGATGTAGCTTCTTTTACTGGTTGAGCTCCATGCGGGTGGGGGGATGGTAGATTGTGATCGAATGACGGATTTGTAAAGAAGAAGTTTGATATTTTTAATATGGGAACAATTTATATCTGGGGTTTTCTCAGTTTCGGATCAAGAAATTGCTTTGATTTAAAAAACAAAAAATTAAATTATAAATGCAAATTTGTAGTATTTGTAGTGATTACTATTAGAATAGAGAATAATATTTTTAATAGGCAAGACTCCAATGTTTCCAGCGACTCCTTCTCACAATCCAGCAGCCCATCGTACACCAACAAGTCGATGGAGGCGCCGCTCCTGCCAAACCTCACAAAGAAGAAGAGGTACCAGATCGAAAAGGAGCTGGCCCCGATCCGCCTCGAGAGGAAGGACGACGTCGAGACTATCGAAGACACCAACACTTCGCCGATAACAAAGAGTCACTCCACACCCGCCAGCCTCCAGACCATCGTGCGGCTACAGACGGGCTCATCCATGTCTTTGCACCATAGGGTAAGCATTAAATAAAGAAAATAAACATTATAAATAAGAATAAAATATATTTTTATCAAAAGGATAATTCATACGCTATGTGACATTAGAAGATTCAAAACCACTGGACAAGGAGATGGGCAGTCTCTCACGGATCTTGATGACAATTTTTTTTTTAATATTCCGGTTCAAAAAATATTAGCTATGTATTTTGCTGTTCACTTCAATGGGCTTTATAAGTAAAAATGAATAAATAAGAAATAACATTGAACTTTTTTATTTTAAAGTATTTAGATTACTTCAGAGAAAGAGAAATTTTCACCGTGAGAGGTCTCCGGTAAGGCCGGGCGTAAGTTAGGGCAAAGCTCCGTGACGTGAGATGAGGTGACATGACGTGAGTTTTTGTGTACAGTAGAATAGAAAGGAGGAGCGAACGTTGAGCCGGGAAGTGAGATGACTCAGTTTTAGAGTCCCCGTGAGCTGCGGATGTTAGTGGTCCTGACGCAGTTTGTCACGTCCTGCGCAACGCAGGTGAAGTGAAAAATAGAAGAAAAATTAATTGAGGTTAGTTATGGTCCGAGAAATTTCAAACGATAAATCACAACGGACTATTTAAAACTCAAATACAAATAAAAATTAAAAAACTTGTCTTTGAGGATGAGGTCTCCGTGTGTCTCACCTTTCTTTAATTAGCAACTTTAATGAAGTATTTCGTGCAATAATATTGTCATTAATTAATCTTAGAGATAATCGGAACTCTAATATAAATATTCATATTTACTAACTCTGCCTTACGGATCCGCAGTTTTCAATAGAATCACGTCTCAACTTTCGCAACAACTGCGCGCAGTCGGCTTAATCCCTGCTTTCCTGTGTCACCTCACCTCAAGTTACGTCACGGCCCCAACTTAAGCCCGGCCTAATGGTCTCTAAAATCAATTCCGAGATCAAAAAAGTGGTTCCTAGAAAGCCTCTAAGGGTCGACATAGGTGATAGAGGGATTTTGGTCGAGAGCATACACATACACGACTCCTTGTCTCCATGTCTCATATCCACCATCTATATCGTAACTAAGTTTTGTGATAAAATTTATATTATTCTTTATTTATGACTGGACTTATTGCAAAGAGACACAAATAATTTTAATCCAACTTCTAATGACAGTAAAGCTTATTTCAAAATCATAAAGAAGGAAAAAGGCAATAACTGGAAATGAAGACGGTTAATCAATAATCGAACAACATCTGCGATTTAATGTCCTCATGGATTGATTAGTATTCTGTATCACTGGCTAACCTATAAAGTAGGGCAGTGCTTAGTATTTCTCAACTCAAATATATTTTCGCTTGCAAAGGATTTATTTAACTTGAAGAAAGTTATAATGCATTCGTATTCAATAATTTGACTGGCATTTTACTTAATTACGAAGTCATAATATTAAGAACAAATTCAACTTAGCACTATTTATTCTTGTCACTTTAAATGTTACTTTTTCGTAAGAAAATTTATTTTTTATCCAAATTCGAAGAACATGCCTTAAATAAGAAAAAAACTTCAAAATTCTTCATTTTCATGTTATTATTAAGTTTAAAATATGATATCGACATCTCTCTAATATGATCTCTCTCTCTCTCTCTCTCTCTCTCTCTCTCTCTCTCTCTCTCTCTCTCTCTCTCTCTCTCTCTCTCTCTCTCTCTCTCTCTCTCTCTCTATCTCGAGTTTAAAAAAAAAAAAAATGTGATAGACATTACTGTTGCACTAAAATTTTTATTTTTGAGTGTCGATTTAAGGAAAAATACAGCCGTACCCCAGTTTTAGGTCAATGAAATTATAAAAAAATCTGGTGCGTGCGCGCAACACACAACTTTCGCTTACCAACTTACTTAGATTAGAATTTTTTCCCCCCTCTTTATGTTTTCTTTATTTTTATCATAACTCATATTTAGCCATTTCTTATTTTTAGGCTTAACGAGAGACAGTTAATTTCACCATATAAACAAAAACAAAGGTACTTTATAAAAAACAAACAAACAAAAAAAGCCCCAACCCCCCCAAAAAAAGCCCCCACAGAACATTTTAATAATGATAAAGCTGACCTGATATTAAAGAACGCCTAATTTTCATTAAACATGACGAATTTGATAAAAATTGTTAAAGCCGTTTTTGATATCCTCGAAAAAAAGGTAGAAATGGGAAAAAAATAAAGTGCCCGCTCGGTTTCACCGATTTTGATGAAATGTTGGCTATCACATCTTTGGCATATACATACATCAAATACCCAGTTTGATCAAAATCGTTAAAGCCATTTTTGAGTAAATAAAAAAAAAAACATGAAAATGATACAAAATTTATTAAGTAAAGTCCCCCGTCCGCTTGATCAATTTTGATGAAATGTTGGCAATCACATCTTTGGCATATAAATACATCAAATACCCAGTTTGATCAAAATGGTTAAAACCGTTTTTGAGTAAATAAAAAATAACACGTGAAAATGTTACAAAATTTATTAAGCCCCCTCCGGTTAATCAATTTTAATAAAATTTTTACAGTCATGTCTCGGGCATATAAATAGATCAAATACTCAGTTTAATCAAAATCGTTAGAGCCGTTTTTGAGAAAATCGAAAAAAACTTAAAAAATTATTAAATAAAGTACCCCCTCCCATTGAGGAATTTTGATGAAATTCTTGCTGTCACATTGCGGGCATATACATACACTAAATACCCAATTTCAGGTTCGCACGGTTTATAGTTTTTGAGCTAGTCTGTTCACACACACACACACACACACAGACACACACACACACACACACACACACACACACACGCACGCACACACACACACACACACAGACCATTTCGCGGGACTTGGTTATTTCGACTCAGGGGGTCCCAAAACGTGTATTTCCGTTGAAAACCGGAAGTCGAAATTTTTCACGATCGCAATACTTCCACTTACTATATATTTCATATATAGGTAAGTGAAAGTAAAAAAATCTGATGATTTTATTAATTTATTTCTTTTATTCATATACTTGTATATATTGTAAGAGAATATTAAAATAAAATCTAGTGTGATGCGCGCAAATACCCAAATACACCCATACACCAAATACCCAATTTCAGTTTCGTTTACACCAAATACCCTATTTCAGTTTCGTTTACACCAAATACACAATACACCAAATACCCAATTTCAGTTCCGTACGGTTTAAAGTTTTTGAGCTAGTTTGTTCACACACACAAACACACAACTTTCACTTCCGAACTTATTTAGATTAGATATTGACGTATTTCGATAATTTATGTAAAAGCTATTCCTCAACTTCACACATTTAAGTATATGCTTATATTTTTATAGCTCCATGAGTTATGGATTTTTCGTATTGCAAAACTTGAAAGTTCTCAGTAATTATCAATACATTATTGCTTATTTCTTTTTTTAAGTGATAATAAGGGATATGAAATTAAGGCAGTCACATCGTGGGCATATACATACATCAAATATCTAGTGATAAATAGTTACAGCCGTTTTTGAGAAAATAAAATAAAACGTGAAAATGAGACAACTATATTAATTAATGATCAATTTTGATGAAATTTTTGCTGGCACATGGCGGGCATATACATACACTAAATACCCAATTTGAGGTTCGTTCGGTTTACATCTCACACACACACACACACACTCAGACCATTTCGCGGGACTTGGTTATTTGGACGCAGGGGTTGATAACCGGAAGTCGAAATTTTTCAAGATCGTAATACTTTCCCTTACTATATATTTCAGTGAATGTAAAAATTTAAATCCACACCTTTGCATATGGAAAGGTCTTGAAAGTAAGCTCTTCAAGCTCACTATCCTTATAGATGTTTTACAAAAAAAAATGATATCAGGCTGGAATTCAGCGCCCTCAATAAATTTTGTTTCTATAAAAAAGTAAATTTTGAAGTGGCAAGGATGAATCTTGCAAACAAAGAAGAAGTAATTTGTTTCTAATGTTAGGACTTCATAATTAGGTTAAATACCAGTCAAATTATTGAATAAGAATGCGTTAAAACTTCCTCCAAGTTAAATAAATCCTATGCAAGAAACGATATATTGGAGGTGACATAATCTATTATCTTTTCATTCGTAATATATGTTTTTGAATTATATATATTGAATTTTTTAAATAAATAATTATTTACCAATTTTGTAAACTTAGCTAATGCCAAAGACTATTAATATTCGGAAAGCAAAATAAGTAAGGAAGGATATTGGTTCCTTTAATCCCCATAGGAAGTTCATTTTTGAATTAAAATAAAATGAAGAAAGGTGTCTGGTAGAATAGATTCAAAAATGCCTTGAGAAATAATATGCATATACCTATTTTCTTAATTTTCAATAATAAAAGAAATCCCATACGTTGATACACTTTTCGCAACTTACCGTAAATTTAAGTTTATAACACTTATATGTGTGTATAATTATTGGTTACCGTAAAAAAAAAAAAAAAAAAAAAAAAAAAAAAAAGAAATTATAATCAAACTTATATTGATTATATGTCCAAATATATTAGCCATTTGTGGTAGTTTAAGTAAGTTGTAAATATTGACTTTGAATTTTGCAGATGGCATGGTAAAGGTAACAAATGATTAAGATGAAACAAAACAATGTCTGTTGTTACTGGAACATAAGTCTGAATTTTCAATACATCACACTTCAAGGCCAATTACTTATTATTAATAAAACTTCCTGTTTTAAAACTCATCTTATGCTTGTTGGTGAAAATGTGATGAGGGTGGAGTTTAGGGGCGGTAAAGGGGGCGAGGGTGTTGGAAAATTCTTCATCCCCCCCCCCCCTCCGCGCTGCTCGAATGCCTGTCACAGAATCCTCTTTCAAGTACTAGACCTCCCTCTCCACCTAATAGCACTCTCTTACCTGCACAGATACTTCCTTGCCCGGACCAACGAAAAATGTACTTTTTTCACTAATAAACGTTATCATAAAATGATCAAAAACTATTTTTCATCATACTGCATCAAATACATTTGTTTTCAATACTCGGATTGAGTCCGTAAGGTAGTGCTTCTCGGGCCTAGGCCTGAAAAATCTTTAGAGGTTACTCTGTTGGTGACCTTTTTAGAGATGAGACAGAATTTGAAAATAATTCGTATAATCAAAAGTTATTGGTATTCCAAAAGGCAATGCCAAACAAAGGTTTTAATACATATATTGGATAATCAGAATTGTACTATTAATATTAACCCTTTGCGGACCAACCCTTAATATCATGAATTGCCCATTAAGTCCAATGCCGGTCCAACACCGGCGTAAACAACCCTCGCCATTAGTCCATGTCTGCTTGTTTGTATCGCACCCTGGTGGTCCGTGCATTTTTCTGCCAAATAGCACATTTTGTTTTAGGGGTAATACAAATGGAAAAAATGCTTAATTATTCTCAAAAATCTATATTTAATCAAATTAAAACATGAAAATAAGTAATGTAATTTAATTTATCGATAATTTTTCATAGTGTGGTAACTTCGCAAAACATTCCCCAATAAGAAGAGCCGGATTTGTGGAGCATGTTTTACAGTAAATATTTGTTTCTCTCCTTCTATTTTTCAATTTGAAACTCCAAAAATAACCAATTCTTACAACGAAAATGATAAAACTGACACTAAAAAGTTTCGAAGGTTTATGAAATAAGAACAAACTAAGAAGCCTTTGAGTGTTGCAGTTCACAGAACATTTACAGAGCATCTATTGGTTGTTGAAGGTACTATTTGCTACCAAAATGATCAGCTGATCGTCCAGAATAGTGCTTTGTATTCAAATTAAGCCAAGGAGGACTTGGCAAATGTCTAGAGGAACAGTAATATGATGCCGGTGAGATACCGGCCTAGGACATCTAGTGTTAAATATGTTTGCCGGTCCCAGCCGGACTGGACCGGTAAGAACCGGTAGGACTGGTGACGGATAGACACTCGCGGACAGTATGAAGAACTGTGCCGGTCCCAGGTCGGCAAATGGTTAATGTAAATATAGAAGTAATTTTCTTCTTTTATAGGTTAATAAACTGATGTTTAAAAACAAAATAAAAGGTGCCAATTTAATTTCTGATATTGTATCTGTAAGTTATTTATGAAACATAAAAGTATTTTGATGTACTCAATTTTAAGCAGTATGCTGAAAAGTATTGCTGTATGAAAAAATGGTTATCATCACAACAACTTTTGGTACTAGTGATGAAAATAACTATTTTTTCTTATTATTTAAATTTACAAAGCGGAGTAGCGCTGTGAGCTAGGCAATGAAAATCAAGGATCAAATTCACGGGTTAGATTCCGTCTGTAGGAGGTACTTTTCTATTCTGTTGAAACTGCCGTGGATCAGACCATGTGCTAAATATACGATGTTGGAAGGTATTTTGGTCAAGTAAATTTTTTGCGTAACCAATAACCGAAAAACAGTACGTTCTTATAATTAACGTGAACCCTAGATCCTTCATGGTTTTTAGTGCTGAAAGTTTTGTTTCTTTAATTTTTATCAATTCTTGGTAGCGGATGAACAGATAGCAAACTGGTCAACAGTGTCAATTTTAAATTGGAGACGAAATAACTGACAATCCATATACTACTTTCAACTACGCCATATTTCTGGACCTGGATCGAAGACCTGACCATTTTACCATTCTATTCTAAATAGATTCTATTATACTTTAATACTTTAGGTTCACTTTTTTTTTCCTTCCCTTTTTCGCCCTTTAGTCTTTACGGGGTTTCCCAAGCCATGAGGAGAGGGTGGGGGATTAATGCCGAGTATTATTATGTCCCCTTGCTCGAATTCCCAATAATACGTTGTCAGGGGCGCGCGTATCCGGCCCCCTTGGTTCACTCCCATGCAAAAAAATTTTTGGGTTATTACGTTGTTAAAGGAGTGATCGAATTTTGTGAAAAGTTTTGCAGGACTATACATAGATTCCGAATAAAAGATCTGTGGAAATTGACGTCCAAAGTGAAGAAGGATTTCCCCATTTAGTGAAAAAAACAGTTTTCCAGGTTTCATGAAATAAATTTATAAATTCAAGACCGGAGATGGTCCTGTCTATTTCAACACGGAATCCTGAAGAGGAAAAGCGCCTGGGAGACCACCGAAAGACGGATTTAACCGATCTGAAAGAAAATAATCGCACTTCTTTCATGACCCGTATTGACTTTTTTAGAATGGGAAGGTTGAATAAAATGAATTAGCAATATAAGTGAAAGACACAAAAAAAAAAGTGTTATCAATTTTTAGTCAAATTGATAAATAACATCATTTTAGAGTGAGGTGACTTTAATAAACAAGCAACTTCAGAGGTAATTACAAATAATCATTAAAAGAGCAGAAAATTTGAACTAATTGACGTTCAAAATATTTGGTTATAGGAGATTCGTGCTGTTCATTAAACTTCTCAACCCGTTTAGAATAAGTGGGTAATATAAGCATATAATTATTCTATAAATATAATAATATATAAGCGTATAAATAAAGAAAAAGAAAAATTATAAAAAATAAATAGCAAAACTTTAATCACAGCTTGCGGGGTGATATTGTACAACCCACCTTTGAACAACTTTTTGTTCCTTTGTAAACTATTTTACAAGAAAAAAAAGTTAAAATTAGACTGGTTAAAGGAAAATTAATTACTATTGGACAGATGTTCACACCTGTAATACAATTTTCAAATTAAAAGCTGATTTCCAATACCTCATTAATAGACCGATAAAGTTTGATTGGTTCAAACTTTTGTTAATCCACTAAATTCAAAAAGTTGGTCAACTCTACTGAAACAAAGGTTCCTACGACAGTTTTGTTCGTAAACTAAAATCGATAAACTTGTCTCCAGAGAACTTGTCTTAAGATAAAGTAGAAGAACATACTCAAACAATGTATAACTAAATTTTAATAAGATATAGATGTATAAGTGATTTTAAAATTATGATAGTATTTGTGTCACACTTCCTGAAGGATTTTTCTATTAATTAACATATTCGTTAAGCAGCTCGAGCGTGGTTAATACTTGGGTATTAACCAGTGATCGCCCATTCGGGTGAAGTCCAAGCCTTCTTCCACCCTCGGGTATGTGGGACCCGTCAGCCTACTGGAGGCGACCCACTCCGACCGGGCGTAGGATTGATTAACCTTCCCCGTGTTTCTTATCACAGCCTGGAGGTTTGGTACAAGGATGGTGTGCTTCAGGGAAAGAAATGTAGTGCCTCGGTGCCTGCTGACTCTTAGATGCAATAATCCTTGGACCTAGACCAGTTTGTCAATGTTCTTAACCCGAGAGAGCTGGCTCCAGGGGTGGGAAAGGCACTGCCAAAATGGCACTGGATTTTTCATGGAGCTTTAGGCAGTCTGCAGCTCTACCATGGTGATCATGGCTTTTACTGACGTGAGGTTTGGGCTACCAACTCCAGGCTAAACAATGAAAACTATGAATGTAGGTGTGTGCACAGTTCACATCGTTGCTAAGGTGCATGTGACCATGCCATCTACAACCAGTGCCTTAAGAAAAGACTTTACTTTGAAATTATATAAAAGTTAAGAGCTAAATAAAATCCAAATATTAGAATCACCCCTATAAGATCTGATATTTCAGATCTTGATCTGCTAAGCTTTGATTGTTGTCGGTGTTTGTACGACTTTTTATTTATTTATACTTAACCATCGGTTCAGATTTATGTAAATGGTTTATTACATGCATGATTATTATTTATTTTTTACAGAAATATTTAATTTGTTTATAGATTATCCGGGATATAAGACGTCCGTCCAGTCACTACATGAAGAACAACCGGTTTAGATGCCACTTTCTCCAGGTGACCATCAACATACTGGCCATCATAGCGATTGCTGGAGGCCTAGCCATCTACTTCAAAGGTAAATAAGTATTATTAAGTAAATAAGTACTACTAATAGTAGCAATGGGTAAATAGGTAGTTGACCCAGTTTTGGATCGAAAGAGAGAGAGTAATTGTTAATTTAAATTTTTCAGTGATTGCTCAACTATTTTTGGTTATTTTTGTCTGGTTTTAATCATTTTTATTTAACGAAAATAATAATTTACAATGACAGACAAACAGTAACAAACTCAAATAATTAACAAGGTCACAAAAAGTTGTGAAATCAACTTGTAACGACACTGTAACACAAATTTGATCTTCAGAGCCAGACTAACTCTCCAGTCCATCGCTCTTTATATTAACCCATTAGTGCCCAGGAAAAAAATTGACAAATTTCTATATTTTTTTTCAAATAACTTATTAAATTGATCCCAAGGAACATGTAAAAAATAAAAAAAAAATAAAATAAGCTTAACTTAGATGTTTTCTGATCACGTCGCTAGAGCAACGATCAGGCATTAGCGTAGTCTTTTTTTTGGGTAGATGAAGAAAAACACATTTCTATTAAAATATCCAAACCAAAATTTATTGTAAATACAATTTGTTTTATTTTTTTTAATATATACAACATTTTTTAAGTAAAACATAATTGAAAAATTAAAAAATGTATTAAAATCATAAATGATATTGTTTGAAACAATCCGGATGTAAAGTTACTTTACACTTTTCACATAAGTAACTAGATCTACCTTTGCAAACTTTGCATATTTTATTTTTATTGTCACTCTTAATTATATAATGGTCTGTTCTGTCGGTTCGTATGCTTGTTGTTCCCCCGGAAGTAGATGGTTTTCCTCTTCTGACAGAAGGAGTACCAAAGTGTCTGAGGAGGTATAAAACAATTTCCCTTCTATACTGCAATAAACTTAAAGTTTGATTTAATTTTCTTGCAACTAGCCAGCCTTGAACAACAGATATGTCCAATGCCCATCTGAAAAATGTGAACCACCATTTTTTCGTCCGAATCGAAGTGCGGTATGTCGCTAAAAACTGATCGGACAAATCTACTCCTCCCATATGTTCATTATATTCCGCGATAACGGATGGCATTTTTATCTTTATTTTTTTTTTTTCTAAAGCAGAATATCTGTGAGCATCCTTCAATTCTAATTTACAATTATTAGACATAATTGTTACAACATTGTTGTCATTCCAACGAATGAGAACTAAGTTACCATCAGTTTTCATTTCATGAGTTCCTCGTTTTTCTTTTTTGAAAACACTCTTTTCTGTTAAACCATGAACTTTATAATTGATTCGGTTTTCTCTTACTGTCCCAGTCCCTCCTAATTGTCTAGCCGTTAGCTCCATCAATAATCTTTCTGATGCAAAAAAATTATTAAAAAACAATTTTGTGCCCTGGGGTAATTGACATTTTTGAGATAATCCTAATACTACATCTGCCCCTTGCCCTAATCCTGTAGAGGACAGATTTGTATCTGATCCAGCATATGGCTCTGCGTGAAATAAATATCCCGAGGAATCTGTTAAACACCATAATTTGAAGCCAAATCTAATTGGTTTCCCCCTGATAAATTGCTTACATCCATGTCTTCCATAATATGGGACGATGGATTCATCTACAGAACAAAGTTCCCCCACAGGAATTTTTTTGAAATTTTTATTTAAAATTTCAAAAATTGGTCGGATTTTATATAACCGATCATTTTTATTCATTTGGCTATTATCAGCCAGATGTAAAAATCGTAAAATTTCGTCAAATCTATTTCTTCTCATAGATTCTCTCACTAAATTTATATTACAGTCATCATCACAGCTCCAGTACATTCTACGATTTGGAAGGCTGTGATATCCCGATAAAAGTAAAATCCCAATTGTTACATACACCTCATTTGCAGTGACACCTAAATTGTGCCTACCTTTCAATCCGGCATATTTGTTTGTTTGTTCACTAATAAGATTAACAAACTCTTCGGAAAAAAATAAAGAAAAAATGTCGAAATAGGACATACCTGAGTTCAAATAGGCGGGTAACTCTACTGGCTCAAATAATGGAATTTCAAACTTTACCTCCTCAGACACATCACTCCATTCCTTTACAGGGACTTGTTTTTTGCTTCTTTTACGCTTCTGAAATGAAGCTCGGGAAGTTGATGCCAGTGTAGTGCTCGAAATTATAGGAATTTCGAGTGGGTCCTCTGCTTCATTTTCTTCATATGGTTGTGCTATCTTTGCATTTGCCTGCAGAATCCTCCTAGGCAAATGCTGGACATCACCAGTTAACTCCGAGTCAGATACATCGGAGTCTTCGTCAGTATCACCCATGTCTTCTATTGGTGGCTGAATGATTATTGTCTCGGTGCCATAAAATTTATCAGCTTCTTCGAGACGAGAGATTAGTTCATTTACAGTTGGAATATTTCTTGATCTGCAATATCAATTATAACTATTAGTCAAAACAATTAAATTATAGAAATATAAATTATAGAACACACAAAATAGCTTGATAATACATATACACTCAACTGTTTCTAATATATATATATATATATATATATATATATATATATTGAAATGTGCATATTTAAAAGCAGTGGATATCAGATAATTTGACTGATAATTACTTACTCCATTCTAGAAATTTTATGTCGAGATTATTGAAGAAAGGCCTTTTCCCAAAATATTGATATCACTAGTGCCTGATCGTAGCTACAGCAACGTGTGACTTTGAAGACCTGTAATAAAAATTTGAAATACAATAAAAATATTTTAAAAAATATAAATCAATACAGAAGGATCGTACTTACAGTTTCCAAGTGGTTTGAAGAAAATCCGTGGGGTAGAACAAGAATTATTTAGATGTGAACTGGTAGGATTCTAGCAGTCGAATGCGGCCCGGTGATTTCAGGTAAATAAAAGGTTCTCAGGTACACAAGTATTTTTGAAAGGGTCCGCTAATCCTTGGAAAACTGTTAGAACTACTGTCCCTATGAGAGGAAACAGTTTGGAATTTTATAGGTCATTCCAAAACTGAATAATAATTTTTTAATATCGAACGTTGCTAGAGATGCGATCAGGCACTAATGGGTTAAGTCTGAAATACAATATTCCAGACGATTTTAGTAGGTTCACGATCAGTCACAAACATTTACTAGAACAGTTGGTAATCGTTCCAACAAAAATTCTAGAACTGTTTTAAATCATATGTTTTGTGTTTCATGTTACAGTGTTAATATTACATTATTGCCGCGGGCCGCGTCACCATCGGGGGGGTGGGGGGGCAGTGGGGAAGCGTCGCACCCCAACATTTTGGAATTTGGGACAACTACCTACACTCTAAATGACACATAAATTGACAAATTTTATAAATTCCTTTAAAATACATCGTTGGAGGAGGGATTAAATGCCCTGGCAGTTGTTTTAGGCGCTGTTATTTCGACTTTTAGCCTCTTGAATGTTTACCTGTTTATGAAAATTTAAGCCCCCCCCCCAATATTTTGGTGCTAGTGACGCCCATGGCCGCGGTAGCACAGTTTAGGAAAGTCTATTAGAATATGTTTATGATTAAGACAGTTGTACGACCAGGAAAGGGTCAGCCTATTTTTTTTTCTTCTTCAATCATACTTGTGCAGCCATATTTACATGAATTGAATTAAGATTTTCAATCCTTATTAAGAATAGATTCCATAAAATTTAACCCAATCAGGACTACAAAAGCTTCGTGTCCTTGTCAAGTCTAAATATATCCCGATATAAAAAGGAATCACGTTTGTCCTTCCCCCACCCTATGCCTCCTTTAGCCCCGATAACTTCTGATAAATTGGATATGTGCAACAGGTCTCTTCCATTCATTTCATTTGAGAGACCTAAATCGAATTTCGAGGAAAAGCATTAATCATTCACAATTAAATTAAAACCGCTACGAAAGGTTTATTTTTTTATTAAATATGTTTATTTCCCGTACATAAGGAGGTTTATACGGGATGAGTCTAATAAGAAAGAATATCTCGTCCATCGAACAAAATAAAAAAATATGCGAAAAAACAAGATTCGCTTGACATCAGCAGATCAGACACGAGGAGAGAAACAACCATAGGAAAATAGATTTTTTTTTGAGGAATTTTAAAATTTCACTGGCATTTAACAAGAGAGCAAAAGATTCCATTTGCTTACCATCTTACCCAAAATATGTAGAATAATAAAAGAATTATAAAAATCTGGAGTGATGTGTACAACACACTACTTTCTCAAACCAACCTTCTTAGAGTAAAAGTCGACGTGTTTAAGCCTTAAACGCCATTTCGTAACTTCAAAGAAAATTTACGGCCCGTAGTGAATTGAAACCTACTTTTGAATTTTTATTTCTGATACCTTTTCCGAAACCAACATCGATTACTGAAACAGTAAAACCACCATTATGATGGTATAGTATTTTGTTTTTTTGGGTAGGGATATTAAAACTTCACAGGCGTTTAACAAAAGATCAAAATATTCCTTTTGCTTAAGATTTGACCAAAAGAACTTATTAGAAAAATCTGGTATGATGCGTGCAACAAACTTTCATATATGTACCAACATACTTAGAGTACGTCTCGACGTTTTTTAAACAAGCCAATTAGAAGCTTCAGAGAACATTTATGGCCTGTAGTAAATTGAAAATTACTTTTCGAATTTTGGTTTCTTATATCTTTCTGAACACCTACAACGATTACTGAGCCAGTAAAACCACCATTTACTACATTCATAAATCAATGGAACTAAAGCTTATTACAGATTATTTTGCCTGATTACCCACTCGTGTTTTTCTACTCATTCATTTTTAATGAAAAATAAAATAGTTTTTATTTTCATCTGTGACAGTATGACAATGAAAAATGATAATCCGTGGCGTCTAATTTTATAAGTCTCTATTTAATTGTTATAAAAAATAATAGTTATGTTCCAAAAAGCAATTAAAACATGTTAACAACTCTTTCGCATGCGCATGACTTGGTTATTTGGACTCGAGGGACTCCAAAATGTTTGTTTTATTGTAAAATTTTCACGATCACAATACTCTCCACTATAATATATTTCATTTATAGGAAAGTGAATGTAAAAAATACGATAATGAATAAAAAGAGGTTTATTTGTTTGTTACGAGAGTAGACAGAAGCGCTATACCATATCAGCTTTTTTTTTTTTTTTTTTTTTTTTTTTTTTTTTTTTTTTTTTTTTTTAATGTAGGCAACAACCACTTGGGTCATCTTCGCCTACAATAAATTTCTGTTATATTTTATTTAATTTTTGTAAAATTATCAATATTTATATTTTATTATATCTATTATCAATATTTATATTTTATTATATCTATTATCAATAATTATATTTTATTATATAGTTTTGCAAGTTTTAGAAATTCAAATAGTTTGTCGGTTGTCTCCTCGCTGTCCTGCAATGCTGTTTGTAGGTCAATAGGTATTTCTAGGAGGTCCCTGTACGTGTCATATGTCCTGCAGTCCGTTAAAATGTGTTTAACTGTAAGTGGGCACCCGCAAGCCTGGCAGTCAGGTGGAGGCTCACGCGCCATAAGATAGCCGTGGGTTTCTCTAGTGTGACCAATACGCAGCCTCGTTAGGATGACTTCCTCCCTTCGTTTACCTCGGACGGATGATTTCCATTGCGATACACTACTTTTTATTTCTCTCAATTTATTTTCTGTTGTTCTAAACCACATCTGTTCCCATTTAATCTTTATTTTTTGCTTTATAAGGGAAATAAAGTCGTTAACAGGGACCCCCTGATGTGCAATGCCTTCCGTTATTGCTCTTTTTGCTGCCCGGTCAGCTTCCTCATTTCCAACTATTCCACAGTGACCAGGGACCCAGAGAAATTTAACTGAAATATTATTACTATGTGCTGATCTCAAGGCTAAAAGAATATTGTGAATCATAATGTTTGATGAAAAGGTGTTACATAAACTGATTAGGGCTGATAGTGAGTCAGTACAGATTATTTGCATTTTTTTTGTGGAGTGGATAACATTAAGACTACTGTAAATTGCAATTAATTCTGCTGTATAGTTGCTGCATATCGGTGATAATGAAAATAGGTTCTGTTGATCATTGCACACGACCGCGGCTCCCACACCCGTGGAGCTCTTCGAGCCGTCTGTGTAGATGTAGTCAGCTTCTCCTAGTCTGTCTTGTAGTCTGTTAAATTCGTATTTGTACATGTATGGCATGGAATCGTTTTTCAGTAATTTTGTTAGGGAAAGACAAAGATTAGGAGTGGGTAGTCCCCACGGATAGATCTGAGAAATTACGGTACCAAGGAGATGAGGTATTTCGAGGTGTAGGTCGGATAGAAATGATGAAACTCGGATTCTGAAAGATATCCTTTTTGCTAAGGAGACCTGTTGTTGTGAAAGGAGCTGTCTGTTAGGAAATAAGTCATTCAAGGGATGGTTAGAAGTAGAAAGAATATTAATCGCGTAAAGTATGTCAATTTGTTGCCGTCGTAGGTCTAGAGGAGGCTCGCCTGCTTCCACACATACGCTGTTTGAAGGGCTAGATCGGAAAGCGCCAGTTGCGATTCTGAGTCCGGTATTGTGTATAGGGTCGAGCATTTTTAAAGCATTGCTTGAAGCCGAGTTATAAGCGTTGCAGCCGTAATCCAATTTTGACCTTACGAGACTTCTATACAAGGTTAGCATACTGGTTCTATCAGCACCCCAACTAGTATTACTCACCATTTTTAAAAGGTTTAGAGCGCGGAGACAATTAGCTTTCAGCCTTTTGATATGCTGAGTCCAACTTAGCGTTCTATCGAACGTTATACCAAGGTATTGAGTTGTATGTGAGAAAGAGATGGCTTGGTTTTCTATAGTTAATGACGGTAGTGTTTTTGGTTTTCCTTTTCCAAAGAGTATGGCTACTGTTTTACTAGCTGAAATTTTAAAACCGTGATCAGAAAGCCAACTACTTATGTTATTCAAGGCGGTTTGTATGCTTTTTTGTAAGTCTGTTACATTTTTTCCATCAATATAAATTACGAGATCGTCCGCGTATAGCATTCCTTTGACCGGTAACCTAATTACATTTAAAACTTGATTAAAAATGATGCTAAAGAGTGTTGCACTCAAAACACAGCCTTGTGGTACACCATTTTCTTGTTCAAATTCATTGGAAAAGACATCACCAATTCTAACCACAAATTTTCTCTTACTAAGAAAATTGTTTACAAAAGATAGTATATGACCTCTAATTCCCATGGTATCCAGAGTGTCGATTATGAGCCTCCTCCACGCTCTATCAAATGCATTCTCTATATCAAGGAATACTGCTAGTACTTTTCTTTTATTTTCGAAGGCATTTAGAATATCGGATTCCAAGCGAACTAGGTTGTCCCTTGTGCTTCTGCCTTTTCTAAACCCGCTCTGCCATGCTGGTAGTAAGTTCTTAGATTCCAGATACCATAGCAACCTATTGCTTACCAATTTCTCCAGTACCTTACACACAGAAGAGGTCAGTGTGATTGGTCTATAGCTGTTAGGATTCTTGGGATCTTTATCTTTTTTAAGTATGGGAATCGTGATAGCAGATCTCCAGATATTGGGAAAACTGTCGGATAAAAAAAATTTATTTAAAATCTTTAGGATTATAGATTTATTAAAGGTGCATAAGTTTTTGATCATGCCAATGCAAATCTGATCCGGACCGGGCGAGGAATCTTTTCTAGAGTTTAACGCGGTGATAAATTCGGTCATTGAAAAAGAGTAATTTAAAGGATCCGACGGATTGCAAGATATAACTGGTGGTGTTGACTCTATAGAATTTTTTAAGTTAATGAAATGAGCAGAATAATTTGAGGTTGAAGATATTTTATAGAAATGTTGAGCTAGGGTGTTCGCTACAGTAACAGGATCAGTTTCGAATTGGTCGCGGATTTTCAAACAGATTACTTGAGGGGAATAGCCATAGCCCATAGTTTTTCGAACAGTTTCCCAGAAAACGGCGTTGGGTGTATTGCAGTTAATCTTGCTAAGGAAGTTTTGCCATGATAATTTTTTGTTTTTTTTAACTACATATCTCGCATGTTTTCTGGCGGTTTTATATATCTGCAATTTTTCTAAAGATGGTCGCCTGATAAATTTTTTTAATGCTTTTTTTCTATCTTTTATTGCTTGTTTACATTCCTCGTTCCACCAGGGCACAGTGGGGCGTGAACTAGTATTTGTGGAGTTTTTCATGGATAAGTATGGTATCGATTCCCGAGCCGCGTTCAGTAACTTTGTATTTAATTGATCTATTAGATGATTAGCATCAGTTTGGGACAGATCGATGTCGGTGAGCTGGGCTTTTTGTTGGTACAAAGGCCAGTCAGCTTTTTTAATTAACCACTTATTGGGTCTGCTGATGTTATGACATTTATCCAATGTTTTAATAATTATGGGAAAATGGTCACTGCCATGCGTATCATCTAGTGCTAGCCAGTTAGTTGTAGCTTGTAGTTGTGGGCTGGTTATTGTAAGGTCTATTGCTGTAAGTTTTCCGGATCTAGTACAAAGGTGGGTTGGATAAATGTGGTCATTTATAACATTTAAATTGCAGGTATCGAGGAAGGTTTCTATTAGTTTACCTCTTTCATCTAAATGGTCACTACCCCACATCATGCTATGAGCGTTAAAATCACCCGCGAATATTATTGGGGGAGGCAACGAATCGACCAAATCTTTCAGCTGTTGCACAGTAAAGGCTCTACCAGGGGGGAGGTAAAGAGAGCATAACGTGAAGGCGTGAGGTTTAGATAAGACTCTTATTGATATAGCTTGTAAATTTGAATTATCATTTAAATCAATGAAAGGAATGTTCTCTTTAATCAGTATACATACCCCACCACAAGCAATTTGGCCAGCTGTATAATCTTTCCTCCTAATTGCATATCCTCTAAATTCAAAGTTATTAGTTTCTTTCAGGTTTGTTTCCTGCAGGCAGGCTACAGTACAGTTGTAATGCCCTAATAAATATTTAAGTTCATCCCTTCTATAATTTAAACCATTTAAATTCCATTGAAGAATATTCATTTTGGATTGAAATTTTTAACTTAGTCTCTTATAAATAATATGGGCTCGTAGCAAAAAATGATTGAAAAGGATTTTTTTTTTTTTTAAATTTTGAATAAAGATTTATTGCAGAATTTATAAAGAAAAAATTGAGTTATTATCAACAGTAGTAGGGACTAGAGAAGTGTTTATTAAGATTTTTTATTTCCTTTGATTTTTTTACTATCCACGATTTTGGTTTTGTTTTTTTCCGTATTTAACAAGGTAGCGTGGTTATTTTTTGTGGCAATATTGTCTTCACTTACAGGTGTGTTTTGTGACACCGGTCTGTTCCTTAAATTTATTTCCCGTTTTGGGACATTTGATACAACCATCGGACTACTCTTTTCTTCGATTATCTCTATTTCAACATTATTAACTGCGTTGGTATTATTTTCAAATTCATTAGCATTTACAGACGGTGATGATTCAAGTTTATCTTGATTCTTAACGTTATTATTGATCGATAAAGAGGATTCCATTTTACTAATTTTTTCAAACAGAAATTCTACCGCGTTAGCTAATTTATTTATTTGATCTAATAGAGATTTAGTAACTGAGTTGGGTTCAGTGTTGGTGGGAGCGATTGCAGGAGCGGGAGCGTGGGGAGCTGCAGTGACTTCTGCCAGAGATCTGGCATGAGACGTCACCGGGGCTGCTTGTTGTTTGCTAACAATTAATTCTGCCTGGCGATAAGACACCTTCTCCTGAATTCTAACTTTTTCAATTAACTTTTCCTTTTGATATATTGGGCATCTAGTATAGAAAGCTGGATGAGCTCCTTGGCAGTTCAAACATTTAGGGGGATTTGAACAACAATCTGATTTGTGTGAACTTTCTCCACACTTGGCACAATTAATAACTTTACAATGTTTGCTGGTGTGTCTATATTTGTAACACGAAAAGCAAAGCATTGGTTTGGGCTCATACTCTTTTATTCTTATAGACAGGAAATCTAAAAGTATTCTTTCCGGTAGTTCACTTTTTTCAAAGGTAAGTACCAATAGAGGTGTTGGTTTATATTCGCTATTAATTTTCTTAAAAATTCTTTTTACCTTAACTACCCCCTGATTTTCAAGTTCAGAAATTATTTCCTGATCTGTGCAATTTATTAGTTCAGGTACATAAACTACACCGCGTGAAAAATTTAGAGACTTATGCAGTTCAAAAGTTATAGGTACGTTCTGGAACGATTTTATATTTCCTAAATTTATAAAGTCCTTTTGATTATGAACTGTTAATAAAACTAAACCATTTCTAAGAAATTTTACGTTAACCTGTGGGCAATAACTTTTAATAAATCTACAGACGCTAAAAGGACTGAAATCTTTGAAAGTTTTGTTAGCTGTCTTATCTTCTAATCGCATTAAAACATATTTTTTGGACCATTGTCCTTTTATTTTAAATACATTTTCCTGAATATCAGGCGGTTTAGCCTCAAGCGCAGCCTCCATTTGTACGAAAAATAAAAACAAATAAAAACACACTAGCTAAAGTAAGTAATAGACTAGGATTTAAAATTAAAAGTAATATTATATAAGGTATTCAAAAGTAAGATTAAATAAAAAATAATAATGAAATAAAAATAAGTAAATAATCATCAAAATATAAAGAAAAACAAAGTAAAATAATAAACAAAATAGACCATATCAGCTTTACCGACGTTTGCCTGCCTCTAAGATAAGACTTCGTCAGATTCCCTTAACTCCTTCAGTTCCGGATGGTAAACACAAGCTTATCTCTCCCCCTCCCCTTAGTAGTATTCAGTCATCCCAAATCGGGTCTTCCAGAACTATGTATTGTTAGTTGTATAGCAAGATAAGTTCAAAACCTTAGACTATTTCAAGCCTATCTATATAAATATGTGAAATATTATAATCAACGCAATCAACTATTTCTTAAACATTTTTTATTTGAGTATTATAAAAAGATCTAGTCTAAATTTATTTGTAATAATGGGTTCGTTCCTAAAACAATATGCAAGAAATGGTAATATTAATTTTATTTTATGATAAATTGATCATAAAAAATATTTTAAAACTTTATTTTTTCTGCTTCATACTTTTATTCGCACGCAACTAAGCGACAATCAGCAGATGAGAGATAAACTGCTGTTATGGTGGCATTTTAGGCATGAGGGAAGACAGTACCCATTAGCACACCATCCGGGTCTCGTTTCAGGGGAGGGGGTCTCTCATCCAACTCCTTTTCATTTGCCTCATATAAGGCATCTCAGTCGTGGCCATGCCATTAATAAGTCTGTTGTTATGTCCGTGAAATTTGGTATGGAAGCCAGAATAGAGAGTTCTTATTTCTATGTCGATAGTTGGTAGTTGTATGTTTTGTTTCTTATAATACAGCCCTCTAAATCTAAACTTTATATAACCAGCCTTTCAGAGTAACTTTGGCTTTAACAGACGGTTAGGAGAACGGAAGTATAAACACGACGGAAATAGACGAATGTTTTGATGTTAAAGGACTTTTGTAGTTTTCAGATATTTAACAAAAATTTAATAAAAAATTGTGTTATAAAACATTCATAAAAACCAATTCTGATTTTTTCCTAGTTGTGAAAAAATATACTTGGTATAATTACAACACTTTTTAAAAAATTAATTAACTTTTAAAAAAATCTGGAAACTACAGTTATCTACCATTAATATGAAGCCACTCATTCGAAAATTTTGTATTACATAATTATATAAAATATTAATTGAAGCCTGGAAATGCATAAGAGTATAAGTGCCTTGGGAAATTTTTACGGAAATTATGTGACTTATACTCTCTAGGCTAAACTACGTTCAGTGCTTACACCCCTGCTATCTTTCATTCCTTCAATGAACTCTTTTCCAACAACAAAACATTACTTATACCCATTTCTGAAGAATGGTTTTGGCACATATAACAATTTGGCAAAAGAAAAACTCTGTTTTAATTTTTTTGGCACTTAGACCCTTATGCATTTCCACGTTTCAATTATATAAATCATTATATAATTTATTTAAATATTAAATATTATTTATTTAAAAAAATTATATAGTTATTAATTATATAAAATATAATTAAATACATAATATATTGACACAAACTATTTTCTTTTAGCTTACCCCAAAACTACAGTGATGTATGTGAACCGTACTGTGACCACAACTAAAGTAGCTTACGTGCATCATGATGTCAATCCAGCACCCGGTGAGTAATATAATTCAATAATTTTATTATAACAAATAAATATATCATAATGATTAATTTTTTTTTTTTGTAGTTAAACACAACTAAAAATATAATTTAGTAACCACAGAAATCCATTTCCTTCTGCACCAGCAGAATTATACAAAACAATATTACCTTTTAATTCAATAATTATTTAGCGATTGAGGCATATAGATAGAAAAGCCTTGAAGTGTCAAATTATTGATTTTGAAATAAACAAAAAAACAATACAAAAATAAATGAGTAGCTGAGCTAAAATTTGTTTTTAACCGTAAGATGTTATAAACATATTATGGACATGCTCAATCTTGATATAAATAGGTATCTGTTAATGATTTCAATATTTATAAGATAGTTTTTAGAGCTTAGATTCCATCTCTCATGGCTAATTATCCCATTTTTTATAATTATCAGCATCTATAATTTATGTCCGATAATATCGATTATCAAAAGTTAATGAAAATTATTGTACCGAAAGAAGTATATGTGCATTATACCAGCGTTTGTGCTGCTTAGTACTGATTCGATTACATTCGCGATGGAATTTTTCTTCATTTTTCTATTGCTGTTTCTTTTTTAGATTTTTGGCAATTACAGCCTTTTTAAATTTAAATGCCTCAACTGTTAATCAATATTCAATTCTTCATTAATATTGGTTTTCTGGAAAAATAAGATAAAATAATAATTTAAAAATATTTTATTTACAGTGAAAGCATTTGATCCAATCTAAATTGTTCCAGTATTATCCTATCCAGTATCCAATATTAATCCAAATTGTCAAAAAAGTAACTTAGGAGTTGGACGATAAAGACCTTAATGGTCGACTTGTCCTAAAACAAGAAAAAAAAATTATTTGAATAAAAAAAAAATTGAAAAATACTTTTTATAATAGTATATAATTTAATTTGTTTTCCTTATTTTATTAAAATAATTTAAATGAATAGTAATTTTATCCTGCGACAATGGTACCTAAGAATAATTCAACATTTGGAATAAAATTTTATCCTATCTATTCACTGTCTATTTTCCGGCATTACCAGCAGTTCCAGAAGATTCCTTAAGGTACTTTTAATGCTCGATTGATTCTGTGAGAAACAATTATTTGAGGGAAGGAACTGTGAAAAATATGATTAAGAAATATTGGAAGGAGGAATCGTGGGGGGGAAGGGGGAGACGAAGGACGGTTGAGGGGGGTCGAAGGGGGGGGAGGGGGTATGGTTGCTCTTATATTGAACTGCGATCGATTCCCACGGATTTTCTGTTTACTGGTCCGCATAATAAGAACCGAATATCACTAGAGCTGGGCTTAGACGATAACTTTGTCATTAATCAACAGTTGTCACTGTCATAATTTTTAATTATTGACCCTCAAATGCCTTAATAGAAAAATTATTTGCACAGAGAAAAATGTTATCAATATTATTTTGTTTACTTGTATGACATGGTTAACTGAAAAATAAGGACTTTAAAATTTTCTTAAGCATAGAGGTGCATTACTGGGTGTCCCAGACCTAGTGTAAAAAAATCTGGTACGTGCTCGCAACACACAACTTTCACTTACCAACTTACTTAGATTAGAAATTTATTGCGTTTTGTTAATTGCCACTTCTCAAATGAACAGAACGGCTTTAATTATGAACAATGGTCTGTCATTAAAGGCGTACTCCGCAAGCGTGGACTCAACGAGTTTTATGAGTTGACTGGATATTTTTCTTTTTTTCTCCTCTTTATGTTTTCTTTATTTTTATCATATCTCATATTTATCCATTTCTTATTTTTAGGCGTAACGAGAGACAGTTAATTTCTCCATGTAAACAAAAACAAAGGTGCTTTATAAGAAAGAAACAAACAAACAAAAAAGCCCCCCCCCAAAAAAAGCCCCCTCAGAACATTTTAATAATGATAAAGCTTACCTGATATTAAATAAAACCTAATTTTCATTAAACATGACGAATTTGATAAAAATCTTTAAAGCAGTTTTTGAGATAATCGAAAAATAGGTAAAAATTGTAAAAAATATTGTGAAATAAAGTGCCCCCTCAGTTGGACCAATTTTGATGAAATGTTGGCTTTTACATATTTGGTATATACATACATCAAATACCCAGTTTCTTCAAAATTGTTAAAGCCGTTTTTGAGTAAATAAAAAATATGTACACGTGAAATTGGTACAAAATTTATTAAGTAAAGTCCCCCCTCCGGTTGATCAATTTTGATGAAATTTTTACAGTCGTATCTCGGGCCTATACATACATCATATACCCAGTTTGATCAAAATCGTTCAAGCCGTTTTTGAGTAAATAAAAAAAACACGTGAAAATGATACAAAATTTATTGAGTAAAGTCCCCCCTCCGGTTAATCAATTTTGATGAAATTTTTACAGTCATATCTCGGGCATATAAGTAGATCAAATACTTAGTTTAATCAAAATCGTTAGAGCCGTTTTTGAGAAAATCGAAAAAAACGCAAAAAGTTATTAAATAAAGTACCCCCTCCCTTTGAGCAATTTTGATGAAATTTTTGCTGTCACATCGTGGGCATATACCTACACTAAATACCAAATTTCAGGTTCCCACAGTTTATAGATTTTGAGCTAGTCTGTTCACACACACACACACACACACACACACACAGACCATTTCGCGGGACTTGGTTATTTCGACTCAGGAGGTCCCAAAACGTGTATTTCCGTTGAAAACCGGAAGTCGAAATTTTTCACGATCGCAATACTTCCACTTACTATATATTTCATATATAGGTAATTGAAAGTAAAAAAATCTGGTGCGTGCGCGCAACACACAACTTTCACTTACCAACTTACTTAGATAAGAAATTGACGTGTTTTGTCGAATATCATTTCCCAAAGTCACACATTTTTCTACATTCATATCTTATTTTTATTAATCGTTAAAGCCGTTTTTGAGTAAATAAAAAACCCCGTGAAAATGATACAAAATTTATATAATGTCCCCCCTTCGGTTGATCAATTTTGATGAAATGTTGGCTATCACATATTTGGCAAATACATACATCAAATACCCAGTTTGGTCACAATCGAGAAAGCCGTTTTTGAGTAAGTAAAAAAAGCACGTAAAAATGATACAAAATTTATTAAGTAAAGTGCCCCCTGCGGTTAATCAATTTTGATTAAATTTTTACAGACATATCTCGGGCATATAAATAGATCGAATACTAATTTTAATCAAAATTGTTATAGCCGTTTTTGAGAAAATCAAAAAAACACGTGAAAATGTTACAAAATTTATTAAGTAAAGTCCCCCCTCCGGTTAATCAATTTTGATGAAATTTTTACAGTCATATCTAGGGCATATAAATACATCAAATACCCAGTTTGATCAAAATCGTTAAAGCCGATTTAGAGTAAATAAAAAAAACACGTGAAAATGTTACAAAATTTATTAAGTAAAGTCCCCCCTCCGGTTAATCAATTTTGATGAAATTTTTACAGTCATATCTCGGGCATATAAATAGATGAAATACTCAGTTTAATCAAAATCGTTAGAGCCGTTTTTGAGAAAATCGAAAAAAACCTAAAAAGTTTTTAAGTAAAGTACCCCCTCCCTTTAAGTAATTTTGATGAAATTTATGCTGTCACATCGCGGGCATATACCTACACTAAATACCCAATTTCAGGATCGCACGGTTTATAGTTTTTGAGCTAGTCTGTTCACATACACACACACACAAACACACACACACACACACACACACACAGACACACACACACACAGACCATTTCGCGGGACTTGGTCATTTCGACTCAGGGGACCCCAAAACGTGTATTTCCGTTGAAAACCGGAAGTCGAATTTTTTCACGATCGCAATACTTCCACTTACTATATATTTCATATATAGGTAAGTGAAAGTAAAAAAAAATGGGTAATACTGCATGTTAAATAGGGTAGAATGGCGCAGAAACGAGTTTCCTATCTCAATCTGTTGAGGAGATAGAATTTTTTTTTTAAATTTCTTAATTCTTACTTTTTTTTTTAATTACAGCTTTCTCTACAATGGTTTAGCGTAGAAACAAAAGCGATGATATTTTCTTAATTAACATTAAATTTTCTAAAAGATGAGATGGGTCTGGTTATTTTAAATCCACTTTCAGTGGGACTTTTAACGTGCTAAACACACAACATTTATTAAAACTTAAATTTTTAATAGTTTTTGAAAATTCCTCACTCCCCACTGGAGCACCCTAGAAGCTGTCAAATTTCCTAAAACCTGCGGAATTTGGTTACCTTTTTAGTGGTGTAACACACAATACAATTGCACTTCACCTTTTGAGTCTAAAAGAAGTTTTTCTGATGAAAAACACGCTAGAGAATGTCACTGGGGCAATGAGGAAGCGCGCTTGAGCCTGCATCCAAATAATGGATGCCGAACTTCCCATGAGTTACAGTTAGTTTTACTTTTTTAAGACTACAAAGAACAATGTATGAATTCTAAATAATATAAAAAGGGTAATAATAATCTAAAATTAAAAAAAAAACCACTAATACGTGAATTTAACGGTTCTAGAATATTCTTCTCACCAGACGGTACAAGAGCTTTAACATCGCATGAACTAAAGATCCTCACTAACCTTCAGAAACAGCAGACTAATTTACACCACTATTCTAAGACATATTTGGACATACGGAGCAGAACTTTGGGGTTCCGCTAAACACGTCCACATAAAAAAAAAATTACATTAGTTTTCTGGAAAAATAAGATAAAATAATAATTTAAAAATATTTTACTTACATTAAAAGCATTTGGATAAAAAAAATCTGGTGCGTGCGCGCAAAACACAACTTTCACTTACCAACTTACTTAGATTAGAAATTGACGTGTTTTGTTAATTTCCACTTCTCAAAGTCACATTTTTTCATATTCATTTCTTATTTTTGTTTTTATTTGCTCTATAAAAAACACCATTTTTTTTATTATTAAATACAAGTTTTTACTTGTCATAATTCGGCAATTCAAGCATAATACGCCAAGTCGTCTGATTTTATAATTCCCTATGTAGTTGTTGAAAACTTCATTTAGTTACCATGAAACAAATAATTTCCATTAAATGAACAGAACGGCTTTATTTATAAACAATGGTCTGTCATTAAAGACGTACTCCGCATGCATAGACTCAATGTTATGAGTTGACGGAATATTTTTTTTTTCTCCTCTATATGTTTACTTTATTTTTTTCATATTTTATGTTTAGGTATTTCTTATTTTTAGGCGTAACGAGAGACAGTTCATTTCTCCATATAAACAAAAAAAAGGGTACTTTATAGGAAAACAAAAAGCCTCCCCATTTAAGCTCCCTCAGGATATTTTAATAGAGATAAAGCTTACCTGATATTAAAGAAGCCCTAATTTTCATTAAAAATGACGATTTGATTTGATCAAAATCATTAAAGCCGTTTTTGAGATAATCGATAATCGAAAAAGTTATGAAATTAAGTGCCCCCTCCCTTTGACTAATTTTCATGAAATGTTGGCTGTCACATTTTTGGCATATACATACATCAAATACCCAGTTTGATCAAAATAGTTACACCCGCTTTTGTGTAAATAAAAAAAAAACAGAAAATGAAACACAATTTACTAAATAAAGTACTCCCCCCCCCCCGGGTGGTCTATTTTGATAAAATGTCGGCTGTCGCGTCGTGGGCATATACATACATGAACTACCGAGTTTAATCAAAATCGTCAGAGCCGTTTTCGAGAATATAGAAAAAGAAAACGTAACAATTAGACAATATTCATTAGATAAAGTACCCCCTCCGTTTGAACAATTTTGATGAAATTTTTGCTGTCTCATCGCGGGCATATACATACACTAAATACCTACCCAATTTCAAGTACGCACAGTTTATAGTTTTTGAGCTAGTTTGTTCGCACACACACAGACCATTTCGTATGGTCGTCTTATATTCATTTCTTTCTCCAGACTTGATTATTTGGACTCAGTGGACCCCAAAACGAGTATTTCCGTTGAAAACCGGAAGTCGACATTTTTCACGATCGCAGTACTTTCCCTTACTATATATTTCATATATAGGTAATTGAAAGTAAACATCTCACATACATGGCTAATACCAAATATTTCACCCTTCAACACTACATCACCCTAATCCACTCATCCATGATCCTTCATTCATTCCAGGGTCCTTCATGGACCCTTCACCCTCTACCACTGTGAAAAAAATCAGAACCAACTATTGCCAATAATAGAAGTTATATAAATTTAAATACTGTCTTTTCATAAATTACATAGTTAACGTGGATAAAATTAAAATGTATTTTTATCCAATAATTTTACAGCCATTCTTCTTATTTATAAAATATGTTTGGTGCATTAATACAGAAAGTAAAGCTTAATAGAAAAAAATAATAATGTCAGAGAGATGAGCATATATTTTGCTTAAAACAAATTCAATTTTTCCCTATTAAGCTTTACTTTCTGTATTAATGCACCAAACATATTTTATAAATAAGAAGAATGGCTGTAAAATTATTGGATAAAAATGCATTTTAATTTTATCCATGTTAACTATGTAATTTATGAAAATAAAGTATTTAAATTTATATAACTTCTTTTATTGGCAATAGTTGGTTCTGATTTTTTTCACAGTGGTAGAGGGTGAAGGGTACTAAAATACCATACTAGAATTTGATCGATCAAATGCGATAGATCGACGATATATCGATTTTAAGATTTAAATCCCTATATTTGTACCTTTATTATATTTTCGGCCTCGAATTGGACTAAATCATAAAATATACTTTTCGTTGAATTATATGAAAATATTTTATTCCCTTAAAATTCCTAAAAATTAGGGTATTTTTAATTTAATTGTTTGGATTTTTTCTTATTTAAACAATAATTATTTAAAAATCTTTCAAAAGGAGCAAATGCCTGAAAAAGATATGTATAGAAGCAGAAAGCTCAATAGATACTAATCCTGACTCATTTCATTCCCTAGGTCTAACCCTGTATCGAATAAACAATTTTATTTAAATTTATGTGAAGAAAGAATTCATTTAAAAATTAATTTGAAATACTTTGAGCGATGGTATTTTTTTTTTTTTTTTTGTTATTCCCACTGACAAAGGAAATCCCATGCTCTTTAATGAAAAAAGAATCATTCGATTATCGTCATTTAATCAGAGTTATAGATTTTTGGCCGCTAAATGACAAAATTTAGCTGACTGTGCGACAGTGGCCAAGAGAACTTTTACAGAAATATACTGAAACCTTTAAAATGCGTCCAGAAATTCAAAGCCAAAAACAAAAGTGACCACATTTGCTTGTTGCGACACTCCATCAAAATGCGCAGGTGCAAATCTGTGAGTATAATAATAATAGATAAATAAAATAGACGAGCTTTAACAATATATATATGTTCTCAAAGTAAAAATTCGCAAAATATTTGTATGTAACTATTGACTTTGAGTGAGGTTGGAGAATTTTTGGAAGAATTAAGCTCCCCCACCGCCGAAAATTATATTTCCAATCCTGACTAAGCCAAGTTTTAAAATGAAAGATTGAGGATAAACTGAGGCTAAGGACCTGGCGCCTCGAGCTGAAACAAAATTTCGAATTCAATTTCCTGGCAATAGGGCTCCTATAGCATTATCTTCTCCTTCTTTTCCATTCCTTTTTCTTCTTCCACTTACTCTTTGAGAGTCTTTTTCTGCCCCCTTATTGCTTCTCGAGGACTCCTTTTAATCCTTGTGCTTTTCATGTCTTTGTAGAGGTGTTCCTTGTCGATAAGGCAAAAAGAAACTGTCCTTTAGACTGAACTGGAGTAAGAAGGGAGGGGGTGTCGGGTGGCCTTATCTATAGATAAAGATAATTTACAGATTTCCCATTATAAACGTATTTTGTTTTAATCGGGAAGATTATGATTAACTTTCTCTTTTCACCTTTTTTTTTTTGGAGTAATGTCACTTCATTATCATTTTATAAAATAAAGATTAGAACAGCGTGAGTCTTGATACTTTAGGAAGAAAGATTTTTTTTTCTGTAGACGACTAGAGAACGCTCGTCGACGTCCTAGGTATGTGCTCAAACAGGAGTTGATAGAAATCCCTCGATTTTTTTCAAAAGTAGCACATAGACCCGTTGAATTATATCGATTGATTACAAAATGTGGTACAAAAAGTTTTTCTATTATATTATGATTTTTTCGAGAAAAATTGATGCACGATCTTCATTTATTTTCCCATATATAAATTCATTGTGAATAATCACTCTTCAGTAAATGATTTTTAATACCACTAGAAAAAAACATCTTTACAATAATTTGAGGATATAAGTTTGCACTCAGAAAGATGGCAAAATGTTTTATGAGATTTTGTCACCTTCTTAACATAAGTGAATAAGTTGTAGTTAGACGTAGCTCAAATGTTTAGAAAGATTGGTTTTAATGAAATTCGTGAATTAGTCATTCCTTGCACTCACATCCTCACAAGTTATGTAAGTATGAATGTATGTACGTAATTTCGTCAATATGAATGTAAAAGGTATTTATTGTGTAGTTGCTGAATGCTATTATTTTGTCTAATCTTTTCTTCTTCACTTAACCATTAGCTTCTTGTTTTTATGCTTCATTGGGCTTTGTTTTGTTTTATTGTTTTAAAAATCATATTATTTGTATAAAACTATAACTAAAATACGACTCATGTAACATGTGTCGTTGATGCTGCAGAGGTCTACGCACCAGTATCGCTGGAGGCGGCCCTCTGGAGTACCACCAGCAATACAACTAACATGTATTGCTATGTTTATATTGTATACATAAATCCATGGTATGTACAGTATACAAAGTAAACTCCCTTCTGGCAGGGTTACTGTTCGAAGAAAAAATATAAAAAAATCCTCACAAGTTTTAAAAATAAATAAATCATGCTGTGGGATCACTTACTACGCTGGGAAAAAATATGGTTAGTACTTAGGTTTCTTATTGAATGGTTTCGTTTCTAGTATTAGCAAATAAGGGTAGAGTTCAGAATTAGGACGTGTTGTAAACTAGAACAGAGCTACACACCCTGCTGAGAAAGGAAGGCTGCAGACCGAAGTTGATGTTTGAGTTGCGAGTTCTCCAACTTAACCAAACCCAGTGTGTTCAATACTCACTGGGTCCACCAATAGTTCACTACTTTCTCAGCTTACTGAAAGCGTTGTTAAAATAAGCAATAAACAAGCTCGGAGAAGCAAAAAATAAAAATAGTCAATTGAAAAAATAATTTGAGATGATAGAGGCGTACTGGTATAGAGGGTTCGTCCCATTCAAATATGAAGCCCCTCCCCCCAAATGAACTTATGCTCTTTTTTTTCAGCTGGTTGGAAAGTTTATTGTGGAAATAATATATACTTTCTATCTATACACACACTAACTGTACTCTGACTCTATCGATAAAAAAAAAAAAAAAATTACCATTTAGTTTATAACAAGAAAGAAATAGGGAATATTAAACGTTTTTGATCGAATTAGAACTAAAACTAAAATTACAGACACAGATACTAGCTAAAGATCCCAGACCTAATTATACCAAGAGAGGAAAAATTTAGGACTCCCACTGTAATATTGTCCGATTCGCCTCAGGAGTATAAGGTGACTTTAAATAAAGAATTAAGTTCCTTATCTTTCTATGTTACCTTAAAAAAATATTTGTAGGCTCTTTAATAAACAATTTTCATCAATAAAAATCAGAAAAAGTAATTGTAATGCAGTAATTTACGGAAAACGTCAGCCTCCAAATGATTTTTACTTTCACTTACCTATATATGAAATATATAGTAAGTGGAAGTATTGCGATCGTGAAAAATTTCGATTTCCGGTTTTCAACGGAAATACACGTTTTGGGACCCCCTGAGTCGAAATGACCAAGTCCCGCGAAATGGTGTGTGTGTGTGTGTGTGTGTGTGTGTGTGTGTGTGTGTGTGTGTCTGTGTGTGTGTGTGTGTGAACAGACTAGCTCAAAAACTATAAGCCGTGGGAATCTGAAATTGGGTATTTAGTGTAGGTGTATGCCCGCGATGTGACAGCAAAAATTTTATCAAAATTGCTCAAAGGGAGGGGGTACTTTATTTAATAACTTTTTACGTTTTTTTCGATTTTCTCAAAAACGGCTCTAACGATTTTGATTAAACTGAGTATTTGATCTATTTATATGCCAGAGATATGACTATAAAAATTTCATCAAAATTGATCAACCGGAGGGTGGACTTTACTTAATAAATTTCATATCATTTTCACGTGTTTTTTTTTATTTACTCAAAAACTGCTTTAACGATTTTGATCAAACTGGGTATTTGATGTATTTATATGCCAAAGATGTGATGCTCAACATTTCATCAAAATTAGTCAAACGAAGGGGGCACTTTATTTCATAACTCTTTTACAACTTTTTACCTTTTTTTCGATTATCTAAAAAACAGCTTTAACGATTTTCATCAAATTCGTCGTGTTTAATGACAATTAGGTGTTCTTTAATATCAGGTAAGCTTTATTATTAGTAAAATGTTCTGAGGGGGCTTAAATGAGGAAGGTGTCTTTTTTTTTTCTTCATATAAAGTACCTTTGTATTTGTTTATATGGAGAAATTATCTGTCTCTCGTTTCGCCTAAAAGTAAGAAATGGCTAAATATGAGATATGATAAAAATCAAGTAAACATATAGAGGAGAAAAAAAGAAAAATATTTGTCAACTCATAAAACACGTTGAGCCCACTCATGCAGAGTACGCCTTTAATGATAGACCATTGTTCATAATTAAAGCCAATCTGTTCATTTAATGGAAATTATTTGTTTCATGGTAAATGAAGTTTTCAACAACTACATAGAGAATTATAAGATCAGACGACTTGGAGTATTATGCTTGCCGAATTACCACAAGCTTTTATTTAATAATAAAAAAACTAGTGTTTTTTGTAGATCAAACAAAAAGAAAAAATAAGATATGAATGTAGAAAAATGTGTGACTTTGGGAAATGATATTTAACAAAACACGTCAATTTCTTATCTAAGTAAGTTGGTAAGTGAAAGTTGTGTGTTGCGCGCACGCACCAGATTTTTTTTTTTTTGGTCCTCCACTCCCTCGCCGTTCAGGCTATATGGGTTTTCCATGGGAGAGGGTGGGGGATTAATTCCGAGTATTATTAAATGTCCTCTGGATCCGGGTTTAGAACTGGCTATCTTTGAGTTACCAAACACATGTCGGTTATATCTCGTATTAAAAAGGGAAAAGGACCCTTGGAGGTTTGTTATCTCTAAAGAGCGAGAGTGGCGAGCAAGAGTCGAAATTTGGGATTAAATAAAGTTAATAAGAACCCAAAACAACCCAAGAGTAATCAGGCCTCTATCAGAGTAGGTTACACTGCAGAGCTGGAATCAGAACAGTACCATAACTCCACTAAATAATTTAAATCTCTCATTTTTTTAATTATTGCATTTTTTTATAGGTCTCTGTCTTCCAGTTATTGTCCCTTTTTGCATCCACCATGAAGTTCCTTATAATTACACAATTTTCCCAAACTATGTCGGCCATTTCAACCAGAGAGATGCTTCACAGGTATTTATTCCAGTAGCATAATGGTGTAAGTTATTGCTATTTTTCTATTCAGTGTTAGTATGATATCTTGAATTTTGCAGGAATTGGAGGTTTATGATGCTCTGGTTGATGTACGCTGTTACGAACTGGCTTCCTTATTCTTGTGCTCTATTTTTGTCCCAAAATGTGGTGCTAATGGTTCGATGGTCCGCCCTTGTAAGAATTTGTGTTCAGGTATGGATTCAGTGGTCTTCTATGATTATAAAATTGAATAATATTCAAAAGATAAGCTTACTGCTTTTAACTGTAATCAGAAATTTTAGTAAGAATTATTTAAAATCATCTGGGCCAATATTATTTGTAATTCTAATGTTTTTGGTGTTATTAGATTTTTTAAATTTGTTCCCTTCATAATTAACTCATTAGCTAATAATTCAATGTACATTATAATAAGAAAAATTGCAACAATATAGTTTTATTCACTTTTAGAAACTAAAAGAAGATGCGGATTTTTCCTAGAGGTGTTTGGTCTCACTCTCCCTCCATATTTGGATTGCGAACTCTTTCCCTCCTCAGAAGATACCGACATCTGTATTGGACATAAAGAGGTGCTAGAAGCAGAGGAGAGAGCCAAGACTCCAAGTAAACAATTTAATCAGAAGTTTAAAACCTCATAAAGCTGAGAATCCTTTTACTTAATGGATTTTAACATTTTATTTCTTTCTTTTAACAGAGTGCACAACAGGCTTCCAGTGTGATGTTAAAAGATGCATTCCACCTGACTGGAGGTGTGATGGACATGTTGATTGTGAAGATCAAACTGATGAATTAAACTGCGAAAGCTGTCCTCCCGGTAACTCTACATAGCATAACTCTTGAATTCTTCGAATGCCTTTTTTAGCTACTTTCTTGTAACACTATTGATTAACTTATTTCAAATCGCAGCTATACTTGGTAACTTAAAGTATCTTATCAGGATATCATTGTACATATGTGTTCTGACACATGAAGGGGTCGGGGCAAAATAGTGCCAAGCAACATTTTTAATAAAAATAAACTGTGGCTGCCGTCTCTTGTATATTATGTAGTACTATATGTCTGTGATGTAAATGCCACCTGAAATATGACTATAGAACACTCCATAGTCATATTTAGGTGGCATTTCCACCCCTTCATATACACAGTTTACCTTCACTGAAAAACCTTATGCATTGACTCTTAACTGGATATGGCATTGAATAACCAGATAAAAAACCATTTCCATACACTCTAACAAACAATCAACAAACAGTACATTTTTTTTTTTTTTTTTTAAACTTAGCACTCCAAAATGTTGAAATAAGCTACTGAAGTGAACAAACTACTTCTAGGTAGTGTGTGGTAAAAGAGGTTCTTTTTTTTTTTTTTTTTTTTTTTTTTTTTTTTTTTTTTTTTTTTTTTTTTTTTTTTTTTTTTTTATCAAATAATTCACTGATCAATGATTAAACATAAATCAATCAATTAATTTTTCGCTGAACTGAATTTCAATTTATCTGCATTGAACACTTATTGTATTTAAACCTATTAGAATCAGCACAAAACACTCCTGTTTGGACCAATACAAATAAAAATAACATTAATTTTTGTTTAAAGAAATGGTTTTAAATCACTTATTTAACAGAAATCAGTTTAATTAACTAAAGAAAATAATATTTAAATTTTCCAGAGATGATCCATTGTGGCACAAAAACTTGCATTACTCAATCCCATATGTGTGACGGAGAGGTTAACTGCCCGTGGGGACAGGATGAGAGAAATTGTTGTAAGTAATTATCTTCCCATTTAATACATAAATGAATAACAGTCAATAAATATGATCATGAAAGAAATGGATGGTATTAGGAAGAGAAAGTTTGTTAATAGATTTTAAGGGCATACAATTTTATTCTAATCTATTTCATAAAAATCCATTAAATTGTATCAACTGTTAAAAGTATTGTTAATTATATCCTATTCCTATTGACATAAAAAAAAAAAAAAAAAAGATATCGGACTAGATACCCTAGTCCTAGGATAGATAGCGAAACAAAGAGGACTTTAGATGGACATATGTACATATGTGCGAGGGACGATATGCACAAATTATTGTAAAAGGGAGAAGATTATTAATCAATATTTATTTGCTTATTTTTAATAAACAATCAAAATATTGTTTGATTACCAATTTAAAAAATTATGTTGTAAGAAAAGATGGGTACATGATCATATGTGTGATCACACTCATAGTAATGGCCACACAAAAATCATTATTATTATTATTTTCTTATGAACTCAAAATAAACTAGAGTATGATAAGACAAAAAAAAAAAATAATAACAATAACAATTATTACAAAAATTATGAGACGGCAAGGAGAGAATTCATTTTCAAAATTTTGTTCTGATGTAAAAGGTGTGTCAATCTATATATCTATATATATATATATATATATATATATATATATATATATATATAAAATAAAATAATAAATAAATAAAATTTATCATGTAACTGAAGGATTAAATTAAAATATTTTTTATTTTTTTAGTGCGCCTCAGTGAAAAAATGGGAGATGAGGGACAGGGCAAACTAGAGATCTTCCAGCCTGAATTACAGTCTTGGAGACCCGCATGTGTACAAAATTGGAATGAAGTTACATCAGCGAAATCAATATGCAACTTTTTAGGATATGGGTAAAAATTCCTATTCAAACTAAAATTATTTATAACAAGTGATAGATCAACTGTTTAAAAACAGTTCTATTTAACATGATAATATTAAAAATATATGTTTTTAGTGAAGTAAATTCAAGCCATATAACAACAAAAGCGACAAATGGACATTCACTATTACCAACTTCAGTGAGAGGCACCTACAAGAAGAAAAAAACAAGTGTAAGCCTGAAAGAATTAAGAAACTGTCCAACTACTTCATATGCCACCCTAGATCTCACTTGTCGAAATGTTTGTGAGTATATTGTGAGACTAATCTTTCTAAGAGAAAGAATTCAGTTTCCAACTTGATTTATATTATAGTAGACAATATTTAAAATTAAACTTTTCCTGTTGTGCTCCCTCTAGTGAGAGCTTTTTTTAATGATATTTTTTTTCTTATATAAATATTGAAAAAAAAAAACATCTAAAATTGACTTCATGTCTAAAAAAGATGAGCATATAAATACCTAAACCATCCACTCACTCCACCACTGATATTCTAAACCTTATAACTGAGATAAATTCTTTATCTTTCAAAAACTTAATAAATTAGCAAATATTCTAAGATAATTATGTTTGATAAGTCTCAATAAATTATTATAGTATGCGGCCAAAGAAGAGTGGTATACCAACCTTCAAAGAGGATCATAGGTGGAGTGCGCTCGACACCAGGAGACTGGCCATTCTTGGCTGCTCTTCTTGGTGGGCCTGAGCAGGTCTTCTACTGCGCTGGAGTTCTTATATCAGACCAGTGGGTTTTAACAGCATCTCATTGCGTTGGAAAGTGAGTAATAATCTCTAATACTATGTTAAAACAAATTAATCTGTATTTTTTTATCTTTGTCTTTATATATCAGATACTTAATAATTAATTACTTTATTAGTAGTATATTTTTCCAATATTTTTTTCTTAGCATTAAAGTGTCTGGTTGTATGACTTTAATCCTAATTTATACTCATTTTCTTCTTATTACGTTGCAAGTTTATTATTGTATTAATATATATTAATATTATTTTGATTATTATTAAACTATTACAGTTTTAAAATTATTACAGTTGTTCAGTTGCCCAAGAAGTTTGAGCTAGTGGGGTTTCATAAGCTATAAGGTATTTTATAAGCTGGATCAGTGCAAAATCCATATTATTTTTTCTTTTGCTATAGTATGCTACGTTTCTGGCTTACCGCTTTTCTAAGGCGGGTGGGGGTGACAGGAAAGAGGATATACCAAAATTAATATGTGGTATTAATATATTTGATGTGTAGATGAGTACTGTATTCTTTTCCAAAGGTGACGTGTTAACCAATTTTATCCGTTTTAAGAAACCTGTGGCATGAGGTGAATGAAAATACAGAAACAAATCTAAATTGAATTCTATATTTAATTTTACTGACCGAAAATGCAAATCATTAACCTTAGTTACTGGATGCTGACTCATAAATTAACATAATTTATTGAATACATACCATGTAATAATTACAATCTGTTCTGTATATTAACCTTATCTGGTGTGCTCTCTCTCGTGGATCTTTTTAAGTCTCTGCCATCTCTGACGCTCTCTTAGACTCAGCATCACATCTTCTTTCAGCTCTCTCTGGAAACCTGAACCTGCCCTTCCTCTCTCTCTCGCTCTCTGGACGCCTCAACCTCTGAATTATTCTCTCAACCTCCGCCTTCTTGCACTTCCTCCAACTTCTGGACCCCTGGCCGAACCTCGTTCCAACTTCTACACTTCTCGCTTTTCTTCCAACTTTCCCTCTTCACTCTTGTTCCTCCATTTAATCGTCTTTTGCCCACTCTCTTCAGTCTTCTTCTGATTGGCTGGCTATCATAAAATTTCAAAGCATCCACGATACATAGCAAGTATTTAATAAAAGTGAAATTATTTAAATGTAAACAGTATGCAATACATTTAGTTAGTTAATAAAATGTAATAGAAAATTCATAATAATAGCATTAAAATTTTGCTTTGTAATTATAAATTTGATAATTCAAAATTGAATAAATAATTATTAGAAATTTTTAAACATGTGTAAAGAATACAAATAAGTTTAAACTATTGTATTATTTGTTCTTAAGTTTTAGCCATGGAGATACTAGCGGATGGACAATACAATTAGGAATAACCAGAAGGCATGCCCACTCTTACTTTGGACAAAAAGCAAAAGTGAAACGCGTAGTACCTCATCCAATGTATAACATAGGGATTGCTCATGATAATGATGTTGCTTTATTTCAGGTATGAAAAAGTTGATAAATAATGAAATATTTATTTAGGATATACATTAAATAACTTATTTGTTTACTTAGCTTCAGCAAAAGGTCACATTTCATGAGCATCTTGTCCCTGTGTGTTTACCCGAAGAGGGATATGTACTGAAGCCGGATACCTTGTGTACAGTCGTTGGATGGGGAAAACGTGAAGATTCTGACAGTGAGTATTAAAAGAGATTTAATAAAATATATATGCTATCAAATTTGAGGTTTATTTCATGGCAAAACTTTTATATGGTAGTAAACAACTCATGTATGCTAAAGAAAACATATTAGTCAACAAACATCATCTAACAATTATAAATCCAAATGAGATGTCCTACAACAGGTTGGTCAAGATATCTGATTATTTTTAATAAACCCAGAAGATTTTTTTTATTGTTTCGAAGTAAAATTTATTTAAACTAACTAGTATTTGAAGTTATTTTTTTTAGCCAATTCAGAATTTGTTGCTTCTTGGTTTCCTAGCTCTCTGATTTTGATAATACATATCAAATGTGTTGGCTATATATATCCTGTAATAAATATTTATTTATTTATTATTATTTTTTTTTTTTTTTTGTAAAAGCATATTAAAAACCATAAGACTCATATAAAAATTCTTTACAGCGTCAGAATACGAAGCTACTGTGAATGAAGTTCAGGTTCCAGTACTCAACAGATCATTATGCAACAAATGGCTTGAACCTCGTGATTTAAATGTTACCCAAGGAATGATTTGTGCTGGTTACAAAGAAGGAGGCAAAGATGCTTGCCAGGTACAGTTTTCAATTGAAATATGCTAATCAATGCTATCTTCACGGTCCAATATTATCCTACTCTTTATTAAATCTTTGAAGCATTCATTCATTGAAATATGCCAGTGTAAATATAAATATACATAAATCATAATTACAAATCCAATATTTTCATGGACGTTAAAATCTTAATCATTTATTAGTATGTACAGAATATTTCTTTTTTCGATCACTAAAAAAGAAATATTAGATCGCTTTTATAATTTATTTCACTTTATCATTTCACCATTAAACATTACGTTATATGAAGCTCCTATTTGAACATTAACCATAGAAAAGATAGTCTCTGAATAGGTTGCAATAAAAATAATCAATCTAATGTCCCCTTTCTTGGCCTCTTGAATCATTTTTAGGGTTGTCCTAGTGATTTTAAAATAATTAACTTGACAATAAATCTTATAATATCTAAGTAAACTTCTTCCATAAATTATTGTTATAACTGTTTTAACCTTCCAAGGTCTTATAGAGTATCCACTCTCAGCCATCTATATCTAGTCTCAGCTATCTATAGATATTTAATATTCAAATATATTTAATAGACCTTCAAGGCTATATTTAATATATCTTCAAGGAACTGGAAAGGTATGGGTACCAAAAAAGATAATGGTACTTTTTACTTTTCTGGTTACCCAGAAACACTCTTGTACTGCAACCTACCATATGTATCTTGTAAGCCCAAATAATTATACCATTCACGAACATGTGGATCTTCGAGTATTTAAAGGACTTAATTATGTCATAAATGAATCCTAGAAAAAGCAGTGGCCCAAGAACAGACCCCTGGAGAACCCCTGGAGGTGCATGTTTATCATAATGTCACCTTATTGTTGAAAATTCTCACTCTATCATTGAATACAATAAAGCGAAAATAAGATTAATTAACACCAACATAAAGTCAGTCCTGCTCTATGGCAGTGAAAAATGGAAGTTGACCTATAAGAATTACCCTTCAGATCTTTATTGGACATTGCTTACAAAGAAACCTGGAATTCCAATGAAAGCGGATGTGGTATCCAATACTCCACCGGGTATCATAGCAGTTAATAAAACAAAGACCATTCACACATCATTCTCTACAGTTTGCTTTTCCTTCTTCCAGAAGTTCCTAATTTTTCCTGATTGCTCGGTTCTTCTTTTCTCAGTCTAATTTGCACTGTTATGATTTCACATCTCCTCCTTCCCCTGCCCCCCTCCTGTGGAAACATGTATAAAAAAATGATGTAAAAAATATTGGGTTGGGGAAAAAGTAATTTCGGTTTTTTTCATGTTTTTCAAAGCGAATTTTTTTATATAAATTTCAAATACTAATCAATGATATATGTGCCGTTTTGATCGATGGCCTTTTTCCATTTTTTCGGTAAAAACATTATAGCGTCACTACAGAAGTTCTGTGCTTTCTGGGCGAAAAACTGAACCAAGTGATTTGCACAAGACCTTTTTGATCCCAGCTTTACACCATTAAGAGAGTTCTGAAGAGAACGAAACTAATTATTGTCAGACGGTGCAAGGTCCAGGCTATATGGTGGATGCATCAAAACTTCCCAGCCAAACTCTTGTTACTTTTGCCGAGTCACCAAAGATATGCGTGTTCTATCATTGTTGTGATGGAAAACAACACTTTTCCTATTGATCAATTTTGGCCTTTTTTTTTTTTGGATCTTCTGCTTCAACCACATTAGTTGTTGACTGTAGAGAGTCGAATCAATGGTTTGGCCAGGTTTGAGCAGCTCATAATGAACAATGCCTTTCCAATCCCACCAAATACTCAGCATCACCTTCCTTGGCATCAATCGAGGCTTTGTCACTGTTCGTGAAGTTTCTCTGGGCTTCGACCATGATCTTTTTCACACATTATTGTCGTACATGATCCAATTTTCATCAGCTATAATCATTCTTTTAAAAAATCGCTCGATTTCGTTTCGTTTCACCGGCGATTTTCACAAATGGAAACTGTCCTTTAAATTTTGTACTTTTAATTCATGTGGAACCCAAATATCAAGCTTCTTTTGGTATCAATTCTTATGTAAATGGTTTAAAACTGTTTTGTGGTCAATATTTAGCTCCATAGTGATGTCACAAGATGAAATATGTCGGTCTACCTCGATTTTTGGAAAAATTTCATAGACTGTTCGCTTAAACACACATCACCATAAACACCACAAAATGTTTGAGCAGCCTGAGCTGCATTTTTCCCTTTTCGGAAGTAAAAAAGCAAAATATGACGAAAATGACCTTCTCGTATCACCATTTTCAAAGCGCAATAACGTTTGACTAAGTAAATGAATGACAGTGTGTTGATATACGGAATATTCTATGGACTGTGACCTTTCAAACGTGGTATATTATGGCCTCATTTAATAAGGATTACAAGCGATAAGTGACTTTGGTAAGCGACTATCGGGATAAACCGAAATTACTTTTTCCCAAACCCAATATATTGTTAAATCTTTGTATTTAGACAAATATAAAAGTGAAGCTATTATAATGGATTTCAATTTACTTAAGCTTAAAAGGTTATTTTTATTATTTCTGTTTACAGGGAGATTCTGGAGGACCGCTTCTTTGCCGGACCAATAAAAATGTTGACAGATGGTTCGTGGGGGGAATAGTATCCTGGGGAATCAAGTGTGCTCACCCTCGCCTTCCAGGGGTCTATGCCTACGTTCCTCATTATGTTCCATGGATTAAAGAGCAGATAGCACGTTACTCCGACTGAGAGGTAAAGCAAGAACTAAAGGGTACTCACCTATATAGCCCAATGTTTTGGTTCTCTAAGCTCCTTTCTCAGCTCTTGCTACTCAAGTCTCTAAATTATTCACACACTATTGAGTGATACTTTGATATGAGACCGATGGATATCAGAAATTCATTTTAAGGAATCAATAACACTTGTCAATCACTAAGTACAAGTCCATTGATGTGATTATTCTTCTTACTGCAACATATTCTAAATAGAGTGTATTTTTGCGACTATGGAGATCGGCCGGCGTTACCTATGTCCTGAAATGTTTTCTAAAAGAAATATTCATAGTCATTGTATGTCACTACTAAACTATATTGCCAGAATATTAAGATAAATGAACACTATTTTCTTAATGTATTTAGATATGTAATAGATTTTATAAACATATATCGATTTTTCGATAAAATATTATTTAACCGAAATTTTTACAAACTAAGTCTTATGTTAATGATTTAAATATACATTTAACACTATTGGTATAGATGGTAATTAATTACTAATGTGTGATTTTAGTTGCCATGTGTACACACACTTATTTTAGGCCTCAAGATAAAGTAATAACATTAATTTGAATAAACCAGATAATAGTTAAAAATAAGACGGGTCCTTACATTTTCATTTGACAATGTGAAATATCTACTTGTGGAAAAAAAATAGTAATATTGTACTTAATAAAATTAGTTTAGTGGATTACAAATTCTAAAGGGCTTTGTTAAATCTATTTGATTACTTTGAAATAAACTTCAGAAGAAAAAAAAAAAAAATGTTGTCTATGATAATGATAACCAGGAAAACAAAATCGCTTAATCACAGTCACTTCACAATGATAAAAATATAAATTGAAACATTAAATCATAATAATTCGTCGTAACAAATACAATAAATTTTGATTATTGAAAATGGAACAAAATAATAATCCTTTTATAACCAAAAAATTTAAAAAACTATGAAACCAGATTGTTCAGACTTCTGTAGTCAGCTTAATTTTTTATTTAGTAACACCTTATGTATTTTTCATCAACCCTGATAAAAAAATATTCTCTCCAAATTATGAACTAAATTTGAAAAATAAAAATAAAAATGCAAATACATTTTTTCAAAATAGGACAGATTTATTATCACGAAACATACAAATTATTTGATAGTCAATTGAAATTCATTTAGGCTTGTTAATATGTTTAAATTAATTTATTTGAAAATAAACTAATTGAAAATAAAAAAGATGAGCTTCAGAGCCTAAATATAATGATATATATATTTAGACTTCAGATAAAATTATAAGTAAGGTAATATAACAGAGCCCTTTTGAACAAGAATGAACAGTAAGAAATAATCTTGTTCATTAAAATGAAGCGATACAATAGTTTCTAAATCAATGATGTCGAGATTCTTCCGAATAGGACAATAAGAAACATTACATATGACAATATAATCACAAGTAATATATATACTTTTAATAGATGACAATACATATTTAAGACAATATTCTCTATCTATAAATGTGTCTGTCTTTAACTTGATATCTTTCGGTTAAAAAACATTGTACAATAATTAAATATAGTTGTAGTTATAAATTAAATAAATGTTAAGATAGGGCTTTTAGGATCCCATTCCTAAAAGATACTGCAAATGACAATAAAAATTTGTTTATTAATTGTAAGATTTTTAGCATTTTGAAAAGGTTCTTTTTTTTTTTTTCTGAAAATAAACTATTTTATGAATGGTTAAAAATATGTAAGAAATCAGAACCTTTACAAATTTGGTGTTTCTTATTTAATTAGCAGAGTGTAAGTTACAAGTTTCTAAATTATTTTTATAAAAAGGCCTAAAGTTAATAACTTTGTATAAGTAAATGATAATTTAATTTAACCTAATTTAAAAAAAACTTATTTGAATCATATCAACATAGTGTAAAAAAATGCAACAATTGTACTACAATTTTTTTTTTCAATATCAGGTGGAACAGGGTAAAGATGAAAAAAAAATGTTACATCAGCTTCAAGACATTTAATTTAAAAAAAAAAAATGTAAAACCTTAAAATCCTTTAAACTTTAGTAAGAACAGAATTTAATTTGATTTTTTCTGTTAATATCCTACAATATAATTTATTATTTTTTGAAAGTTGCCCCAATGCTATATTTGGGTGATAAGACATTAAAAATCTATGGACACTTATGATTGGAACTATACTTTGATACTCAACAGTAGGACACTTTTTATTTTCCTATATAATTGAATTAAAATTTATTCTTTCTTCATAACTGTTTTTTTTTTTTTGTTTTGTTTTTTATTAAAACAAAAGTTTCAATGACTGAAAAACGCAATTACTTTCATATTTACACTCTATGAGATGATGATTACAATACATAAGAGACAAATATTTTTTTATTTTTGGAAACATAATGTTTACTTTACATAAATATTATCACAGTCACACAAGAAATGAACCATGGAACATTGTTATTTTGCTGTGATATTTTATTTATTAACATAACTATCTAAAATCATAATTTTTTTTTTTTTTTTTTTCTACTCAGGAAAACAAATGGGAAGCTATTGTTTTATGATCGAAAAGTCTTCGCAATCATTTCTTAAAAGATAGATAATCATCAGAGCGTCACTGTTAGCAAATAATACCAACTGTTAATACAAATTGGCAATGTAACCGATTTGTTACATTTTGTTACAGTACCTCAATGGATACACAGGGAAGCATTTACGTTAAATTTAAAAAAATGAAAATGGAGCTAATAATGCTCTGTTTTGTAGATTTAGAAAGAAGTTTGACAAATATTCAGAGACACATTAAGAGGGTTTTGGTGTGGGATGCACTCATCTTATCTATGATGTGGTTTATAGGTGAGCCAGCATATTACAGATTTGTTTGCTACAATCAATATACCAATGTAGCACATTTCTTGTTTTCAAGTTTATAAAAATAAATATTTATGAAAACTCGAAATTCATAATTTATTTATTTTGCAGCCCTACCTTGCCTGATTGGCAAAACGGGTTTTAGCACCAGTTGGATGCTACCCATTCCTGGGTAGCAAACAACTGCTGCTTGTAAAACCATATAGAAATAATCTGCTGTGGCCATTATCTCATTTCTTCGTCCTATCTTCCCAACGAGCAGAATGGACCTTGCCTAATTTCTCATTTCAGGTTTCCTCCGCTTTAAGTTTTTACTCTGGTGGTCTTCCCAGTGTTGGTCCTCTTCTCCCGAGATTGAAGAGCTCTGGTCCCACAATATTTTTCACCCGTACATGAATTCCTTGTAGTAAGGGTAGTTCCTTTCTTCCATTAGTTCAGGGAAGTTGTTTTCTGTCAGAACATAGAGCTCAGCTTCCCTCATTAACTTAGCCCTTAGTTCCTCAAAGGCGGTGCAGTTTAAAACAATAGGCTCAGCCGTCTCCGGTACCCTGCATTTAGGGCACAAGGGATCAATATCCTTTCCAAAACCATGTAGCTTGGCTCGGAAGGCCCCATGCCCTGTAAGGAATTGCGATACCCAATAATCCGGGAGGACCCACTTTGCTTTTAACCGATCCTGAACGGTGGGGAAATATTTTCTTAAGGTAAAACCTTTTCTAGTTGTCACCCACCGCCGGTTCCACTCTTCTATTGAGTCCTCATGTAAAATCTTTTTCCATTGTCTTGGATCCTCTGCAATCCTTACCTGGATAGTTACCGGTAGACCTGCTGAGCCTTCTGTTTTGAGTTTCCATTTCAATAGATCTTCCCGCAGGATAAGGTCGAGAGGAACCCCTCCTGCTAAGATCTTCATAATGTAACGCAATCTTGGTAATTTGCAAAATTTTTGTTAGAAGTACTGAGGAAAGTAATAATGTAATATGAGGAAGAAAAATTGATCCCTATAGAAGATATTCTGAATTATTAATCTGCCAACAACAACAAATAGTTTTGTAGACCTAAAGATACTAGCTAAACTATCAAATCACTCTAAATAAGAATAAGTTATATAATAAATCAATTTTTCATTCATAATTATTAATTTCATTTTCTTGAGGCTGTGATGTTTTCTAAAGGCACAATCACTGTACTTACATATTACAATTGGTAATTACAACTATTTCCCATTTTGTAATTACTCAAGTAATTTATAAATAAATTCATCAGTACCACTGTTCCTTTATTGATTTGTTAATTTGAAATTCGCATACTTAATATAATTTTTCCATTATTTCAATTATGAAAATTTTGTCTACTACATATCTTACTTTACATAGACATATCTCTCTTCCATATCATTTTCTTGTCGTGTAATTGACACTCTGCTGCTTGTATGAAAATGTAGACAATAAATCTCAATGTATCTTCCATTCCGACAATATATAGAATATAGATATATTGTATTTTTAGCAGGTAAGGATATAGTAAGAAACCTTTAAAAGCTAATTATATACATAATAATTACTTTATAAAATGAATAGGTATAGTGTTTTTGGCACTGTTGCTCATTATGGGCCATGCGGCCAATGGATTAAGTGCCAAAAACAACAGTAGAATACATGCAGGCTGTAATTTATAATAAGGGTATTCCAGAGAAGTCTCTTCCTTAATGAGTGAAAATATTTTCATAACTTTTTTACTGAAACATTTAAGTATCTGTGAAATATAAAATTTCTGACAGATGAGGTTTGGTCATGGAACATGTTGCTCACTTAATGAAGTATATCCTTTATTCATTCCAGATCATTTCATATTAAAATTAATTGTCAGGTTCCTATAGAAATAAACCAAAAGATAAGAAACCTTCTAATGAAAAAAGGGCAGCTAACCAATTGCAATTAATTAAAATTAATGAATTAAAAGACCGTATCTTACCTCATAACTTCTTCACAGGGTAGTATCTTTCATCTCAAATCTAGAGATTCTTTGGTTATTGCTCCATATAAAAGGATAGATATATTTATTTTTAAAAAAATTATTTAAAACAATCGCTAAAATCGTTTTGTAAAAAGGATTGCCTGTACTGCCGGTATAGCCATGCTATATATAAACCACTTTATATATAGCATGCATAAACAGATAACTATATTGAAAGGGGATGATGAAAATTTAAAAGTAAAATTGAGGCAGTAGCTGGAAAAACGGTGCTCCTTACAAAACCATGTTCATACTTTATCAACTTTTATAAATTATATAACAATATAAGAAATGCGCTCCCCTTTGTTTTGGCATAAATTTTCAACTGTGTGCATCACTTCATTTAAGGTTAAATGCTAGTTATATATAATTAAATATGTATAAAACTCTGTAAGAGACAGGATGCCTAGCAAGGAATCAAAAATGCACTTTCAAAAAAAAAAAAAAAAAAAAACACTATTTCCAGCTATCATTTTAATTTTAACAAAAATAGAAATATCAAAGATCTTGTTCATATATTTCATACGGATTTATCTAAATTTTGGTTGAGGGCAAAATGAAAACTTTCCTTTCCTGAATCTGTCATGTGTGAGTGTTGAGAGAACATTACTTATTTTCACTGTGAAAGCTTTATTGATTTTTATTTTAAAGCTGTGATTTTCCTTATTTTATATTGTGGGCAATGCTAGAAAATACAGCCAGCTTTGCCAAGTAACAATATGTACAGATCTTCTCTCTTCTATTTAATATCTTGTAGTGTACCGTAAAAAAGCGAATCTGTAAAATCTCAACTTTACGGGAGTGCCAAAATAGTTTCTTACACTTAGTGTAATTCAGTGTAATTTTTTGTTAGGAATCCAGAGGTAATAATATATAAAAAATGTATATTTACAAAAATGAAAAGATTTATATGCCTAAGAAGGATTAAAGATTGAATTGTGAAAGTTTGACAGAATGTAAAACATATAATGCAGCCCACGAACGAAATATCTTAGGACCAAATTTTTTCAGATTCCTTAGTTAACCATACTCCCAAAATATTTTATAGGTCGCAATTATTAAATCTTTAACACATTGCGATACTAAATATAAAATAAAATGAAATACTTATTTTGCAAAAATAAAATATTGCTTTAACAAAAAGCTCCTAATGATGAAGTTAAATTCATTTATATTTTTCAAATTGTAGCATCTTAAGTGTATTATTTAAATGAGGGTCAGGCAACCTTATATACAAAAGTAAAACTAAGTATTGAAGATAAAGTGGTAATTCGTAGATCAGAAATAGATAAAGTGAGTAATATTGGCCTCTCTGAGTTTTAAATATCAGAAAATTAATTGAATCATTTTTTAGGTTCTCAGACTCCTAAGCAATAGTGTTGATTTTTATCTTTTCATTATAATTCTGAAATGAGAGGATAAAAATCACATCATTAAATGCTAATTTCGTGTGTAATTTCCTAACTTCATGTTACATTTTTGGTCATGTTAGTTGAGTCATACTAGTTTTAACCTGTGGGATCGGAAGATTTGCTCTTATCTTCTGAAAAAGTTTTTTTTATTGATGAAGACTATGGTGGTGGGGATGAAATTTTAATTTTTCATTAAAATCTTCTCAGTTGTTTCATTTTTTATTATTGTAGTCCTAAAGTATTATCAATTAAGAAAATTCTGAATTCATTTCTACTACCGTAATAGAAAATAGTTCTAAATAAATGAGAATTTTTTTTTTTTTCAATATAGATTAGTCAACTTAATATTTTGGTTGTGTAGTGCTGAATTAATAAATACATTGTACAAATCACTGTGACTTATGAAGGTAGAATAACTTAGACAAACAAAACCTATTTCATGTTAGGTTAACCTGCTCAACATAAAGGATATCCTTCAATTATTTTATATATCAATGTTATAATAATCAAATCATCAATTATAAAATATTCGACTACTTTGGAATCGATTAATAATATTTTTTCATGATGCATCCGCTATTGTTCTGTTATTTAAAAAGGCATAATACAAAAAATAAAATAAAATCTTGATTTCATTCCTAATTTCACAACTATCCTAAATGTAGAATTAATCAGTGTTGTATGTGATGTCCAAATATGGAATCATAAAATATAAACGCACAAAATCCAAGTCAAATTTAGAAAGATAGTTCTAGTTACCTATGTATATCAGTTCACCTTTATGTGTTGTATGGTTAGTAATTGTGTATATATGTATCTAGTATGTTGAAACTACAGTAGAATTGTGATTATAAATTATTATGATTTGAACTTGTTTCAAAGTAAACTTTAAATTTTAAAATTAAAATTATAATTATCAGTAATTAGTTATCATTTATTAGAAAATTGTTTGTTAATATTAGTTTACTATTATCGTTTGAATTTGAAAACTGAATAAACTTATTCAGTTGACATATTTAAGTGCAATGTAGATTTTATTTTTTAAGAGAATAATTACTAGCCCAAAATAAGCAAGCTATATTTTTATGTCATACAGACAAAAAGAATTTATATATTGTTATTTTGTATATATCTATAATGTACATGTTTAAGAATACTACTATTTCTTGTTGACAAAGTTTATGTGACTTTATGTATGGGTACCATACTACAGCCCGGGCTCAGAGATAATTATAGTCTAATATACATAAAAAGCTCCTTTTCGTGTTATTTAGATACATTTATTTTATATTTTTCTCTAATAGTAGATTTTTATATTGATTTTCAAATGGTCTCATCCGCACATCGTTAGTAGAATGCAGAAATACTTCTAATGTCAATTATTTTTTGTTTGTCTATTTTTTTTTCAAATGTTTATTAAATAAATATTAGGTAATTAATTATATGGTTGTTTTATGACTACTTACCTAGTATTTAATAAAATTTTTGTTTTATAAAATACTCTAAAATGTTTATTATAATTTATAAATGATATAAAAATATAACAATGTCTTAGAATATAACAATTAGTTTGAAGCAAGTATAATACAATCATAGCTTTATATAAAAATGAGGACCACATCTCATAATGACAGATAATTAATTTTATACGCTATGGCTGCTGGATTTCGATAAGCGTCCAATCAACAGTATAATGTTGATCCAAACCTATACTTCCTTTTTTGTTTCAGTTTTTAAACAAAATATGGGATTTAAAGTTTTTTTACCTAATGTTTTTAATTAACACCAAACATTTATAAAAAAAAAAAAAAAAAAAATAGATTCTTTTTTAACACTTTTTCAGTTTATATTCTTGAGATTGCAGCACTTTAATTCATTTTCTGTTGACAGCGATGGTTTCAAAAGATTGTTTTTTAAACTATGACAAATAACTTTTCAAAATTATATAGCCAGCAGCTGTGTTTACTGAGAAATAAGAAAATATAATGTTGCTAAAATAATTTATTTATTGATGTTGTTTTAATTAAAATAATTTAATACATGTTTTTTGTTTTTATATTATTAATATAAGTATAGATAAAGCTTTTATATCTGTGTTATGTGTAAAATTTAATAGATGTTGGTACTAGTTGTAAGATTTTGTGTGGTGAATAAAAGTAATTTGTGTCTTTTCTTTTATAAAATTTACTGTTCCACTTCGGATATAATATTAATATTTAGCTCATCTTCATGATTAATACAGATTTAATTTATAATTTTTTTTTTTAGTTTATAGAAAAATATTTTGTGTTCAAAGTATCAAAAATATAAAAAGGATTAGGAGCAATTGCCAACCATGTTCAGAATTGAATAAATTATTTTGTATAAAAACAATTGTCTTTATAAAAAATATTTTTTGACATTGATAAGTTATTATTTGGTTTAAAATGTTGTCTTGTGTGTTGTATTAATTACGTAATCCATTAATAAATTTTTAATTTTCTGTAAAATTTTGCAATGAAAGGATAATCAATTAACAATATGTATATATACATTTTATATTGTTAAAACATTCATCTAATGGTTACAATTATTTTAAAAATGCATTAATTTGATGTTTATCATAATTGAGTTTGTCAAGATTTTCAGATATATTTTTAATTTTAAAATTGTTATTTTGAAAGAAATAGGGTAGTTACCAACTTCTATTATTGTCATGAAAACAGACAATAACAAAGTCCTCTCGCAAAAAATATTCTGTTATAAACGTGATAGTAGCTATTAGGAATAATGGCATATTTTCATGTGTAATAGAGGAATTTATTTTGGTTTAACATGCCTACTTGATATAGTAAAGGGAGTGTTTAAAATTATATCGCACAGGCGACAATATTTTCTACGGCAATCTGTTAGGTTTGATTACAGCTAGGTAATATTGAGCTTTATCGGAAGGCTGTTGTTGGAATGTGAAACTATAACAGTGCTTCCTTCTCGTTTGAATTTGTTCTGGCCATCATAAAATATGGCATGGAACAAATTTATGCCAAGTAGGGTGTTATATGTGTACTTGCAATAGTCGTCTAATGTGTGCTTATAGCGTATGTTAAATCTAATGTTGTGCTTCAGCTTTACTATGTGATAAAGATAGATGATATATTTATATAATTGTAGTTGAATGTTATTTTCAAAATTGTAATTATGTGCATAACTATTTGATGTGCATACTATTTATTTTAATTTTGTATTTCATGTCACCTCTTTTATTTATCTAATTAAAAGTGTATAGCTTTATTTATTAATCTGATTTATTTATTTTTTCATATTCCTATTATCTAAGTTAACTTACTGGGTTTTATCCTTATACAATAGTCATTGTTTGGTTGATTTGGATTAAATTGATTTGATGTTACTTTGTACAAAAGTATCAGTTAAAGTATCGTGTTTACAAATATTTTTTAACAGGATAAATGATCAATAATGGCCCAGAGAATTCCAATTTTTTTTTCTCACCTTTTAGCTTAAATGAGGAATTTTTCGGAGCAGGGAGGAGATATTGGGATTAATGCTGATATTCATTGACCAATAACACTCTTATTTTCTTATCACTTGTAATTGATTCAGGAAGCTGTTGACACGTCAACTTTCTAAATGAAATAAGACCATTTTAATTTTTTTTTAAGTCCATTTTTAAAAATAAGGGAGTAGTAATTCAACTCCCTCTGCTAAACATTACATAAACCTCCAAAGAAGGATGGACGACTTTTCAGTAATTTAGTATATAAATCCAAAACTTTTTTAGAGAGCGTTTAATTTTGTTTTTGTATTAGGATTCTTTTTTAATCCTCCTTGCATCTGAGCAGTGCGAGTGTATTGCGAGCCCTGTGGCCTGAGACCTTAGACCGGCTGCGGTGCCCGGTGGCCTGAATACTTTTTGTCGCATTCACTCTTCTTTACCTCCTTATTCATATTTTTCTTCTAAGGTGCAGGTAAAATTAATTTGGAAAAACCGAAAAAGAACGTCTTGTCAATTAGTTTACAACCATTGGAAATTTTTGAAGAAACCATAAACCTTGTCACTGGGAAATACCCCATATCTCTTCCTTGGTATATTAACCCTCAAGATCCACTGGACAAATCGCTCTTGCAGTAATATATATAACAAGAGGTTGACAACCGGGCCCTTGTTAGAAGACCTAGCAGGTAGTCCTACTATTGTGGGAGACCGGGAATGAACTTTTGTAGTCACCCCTCAGGCAGGTCAATTATTATTAACATTATAATAAAAGTTTATAAACTTGTCGCCTGAATTTAATTCCACGCGAGGAATTAGGCAGGGTGATGGTCTTGCCTGCCTATTGTTTAACCTGGCCCTGGAGAAGGTGATACGTAACTCGGGAATCCAGACTACCGACACTATCTTCAACTGGCTGACACAAATACTAGGGTTTGCTGACAACATAGACCTGGTAGCAAGCTCCTTTGAATCTCTAAAAAATGCATTTTTAAAGTTGGCTGAAGCTGCAGAGACTATGGGAATGAGCTTAAACCAGGAAAAAACCATGTATATGCGCGCGGGGCCTGGAGCAGAGAATGCAGTTTAAGTGCCTGTGGCCATGGGCCCTTTTCCGTTTGCCTTTCTTAATGTGGACCATTTTACATATCTGGGAGCTGTAGTAAGCTTTGAAAACAGAATATCTCTGGAAGTTAAACAGTGAATAATAATGGTAAACAGGTGTTTTTTTGGCCTTAGTAAACACCTTAGAAACTGTGCAATCTCTCTCGAAATGTCTCCTCTATAAGACCCTCAATAGGTCTGTACTCACATACGGTTCGGAAACATGGACCTTGTCAAGCACCGAGGAGAAAGATCTTTGAAAGGAAGATCCTTCGTCGGATCTTTGGACCAGCTGAAGTCGGTGAGGTTTGGAGAAGGAGGACGAACAGGGAGATATATGACCTGTATGGGGAGGCGGATGTGATAAGATGGATCAAGCTTGGGAGGCTGTGTTGGGCCAGCCACATAGCCAGAATGCCAGAAGAGGAAATCCCAAGAAAGCTGCTCGACGGGAAGATCTACAGGACAAGAGGGATTGGTAGACCACGCCTAAGATGGGAGGATGCCGTCATCCGGGACGCCCGTGAACTATTGAACACCCTCAACTGGCGAGTGACTGCACAAGATAGAGCCACCTGGTGAAGGCTCATTGAGGAGGCCCAGGACCATATCGGTCTGTAGCGCCACAGAGTAGTAATAGTAACATTCCGGTCAAGATTTCGTAACTTGTAATTTCTTTTGACTGAGTAGCCATGTAGCTCTCCCATGAAGCGAGAAAGACTCCCACACTCGTCTTATCGCTTCAGCTCTCCCTTTACCCCACCTATTTACCCCCCTATATCATGACTTAATATATGCTTAGTTCCTGGTGGAGTGTTTATAAAAACAAAATCAGATTGATTATTAAATGGAAAACTCCACAGAAGAGCTGATGAGAGTAATAATAATGCTAATTAATATTAATAAATGTTATCTTCTTGCACCCATTCATTGTTATTGGCCAAAGTTAAAAAAAAAAAAAAATTAAGTCAATTAATGTAATATAATCAATCTTTTTCTATTAAGATCATATTCCATTCCATATCAAGATCATTTAAATAGGACATAATTTGTATATAAACTTATTGAATATATTGTTAATTCAACATACTGTAAAAAATCCCAAAATAAATCCAAATTCCACAAAAACTGAATACAGAATTTAAAAATAGCTCTGATAAAAAGAATAAAAATAACATTTTATGAAGGTGTTATTTAAGACAAAATGAATTTCTGAACATAAACTTTAAGCCAGAGGACCCAAAGAGAATCAAAGAAAGTAATAAGTTCCTCAAAGGAAACCATTCTTCATATCCTAGGAAAAATTCTTATACTCAGTAAGTTCAAGAGGAAATGTTAGGAAAATCAGTTCATGGCGAAAGTTCAGTTTGTAGCTTATCTTAAAGATAAAAAATGGGTTAAGCTGGATGGGTTGCTCTCTAAGCAATATCGCTAATATATCTCTCATATAATATGGCTAAGTAGTACATGTCTACAGGAAATTACTTATAACAGCATTTGCTTTTTGATTGTCAAAATTTAATTTAACATTAGTAATACTGAATAAAATAAAATAAATTAAAGGCCTTTGAATTAATATTTAGGTAATTTTTCTTTTGTATATATTCATATAATAAATAAATATTTATTTGATTTCTTTATGTTTTCTCACTTTTGTGAACAATCGAATGTTTAGTACACATCAAATATTTTAAGCAGATTTACTAATAGAATGTACAAAAAAATAAAAACTAATGATTTGCTGCACAACAGAATAAATATGTAACTAATTAATTCTTACATAACATTCTAGGCTGTTACATGCTGACAGAGAAAGCATGTAAAATTATCACTAAAATAATACAGAGTGAATCCATTCAAATAAGATGAGAATAAACAATCTTAGTAGATATGGTTAATAATATAAATAGATAATAATAAATAAATTGTTATAAAACAAAAATAATTAAATGAAAGTGAAATATGTTTTTTAATGACAATAAATGTTCTAATACAAACTAAAATTATAATAAACAATAGACAATACTAACTTAAAATTATATATGTTTTTTAAAGACTGTAAATATGGATCATACTGTATGATTCATATGATCTATTTTTACTGCCCAAGAGGATAAAATTATAAAAGTAAATTTCTCTCAATTCACTTGAGTCTATATTTCTAATCACGAAGCTGCTCAAGTATAATTTTTTACTGAGAGCTGAGTTTCCAACTCCATTAATTCTAAGATGTCTCTCTGAGATTATGAGACTACCTACTACTAGACAAATCGGTGGACATATTTCCTGAGACAAATGGTAGTTGAGTCTCTCAGAATTTGTATTGCTCATGTACACAATTGGTAAGTTTTGGTGTAGCTTAAGGTTTTCAATTATTAAAATTGTTTCATACACATTTTTTTTTTTAAATGGAGAATATTTATAACTTTATGGTTAACTAATTATTAAACTTTACTTTTTATATTGCATTGGACAAACTATTATTAATATTTTTTTAGGAAACAGATTGAGGAACCTAATGTTACCAAAAAAAATATGGCACTAGTCACTAAGATCATAATGAAATATACATATTCTGCCTCTGATTTATCTTAGAAAGTATTTAAAGAACTAAAGCCATAGGAATATATTTGTAAACACCACGAGTTTCAGATTTTAACTAGAAAATTCTCTTTCCATAAAAAATAATAATAGCATTAATAATTGTGATCTTTTGAAAATATAATTAATTTATTTAAAAATGTAAATGTGCATAATCTTTTCAATTTGCAGTGACCTGTTAAGACTGCGATGATACATTTACGTTCTTTCCTGTTGCAATCACTTGGTTTTAGATTGGTTATTCTTATAAACTGCTTAACTTGTGTAAGAACAGCAAAATCCCTAAAATGATTTTTAAAATGGGAACAAGTAGGTATTGTAGGTATGAAATATAATTATTGGGGAAAAAATGTTTGTTTTTTATACATTAAAGCTTCTGTTCATTAAAATTCATTGACTGTTCTCTCAAAACTTCTAAGAGGTTATAAATTTGAATATAAATTCAAATATTAATTATATTTTAAAAAGAAAACAATCGTAATCTTAATATTTCTCTATTTTTAAGATGCTAAACTTTTCTCGAAAATATTTATATAATACCAACTACCATATTGTGTATTTTATGTTAAATACATTTTGTTTCCTAAATTTATTCTTCAATAACATTAAATACACCAGGACTATCTCACTAATTAATTTATTATTTAAATTTAATAATATGGAGCTTTCGGCGACCAGTGCCATATTCATCTAAAAATACAATGATATAAAAAATATAATTTACATGATAATTTATAAAGCTAACATTTATATAATACAGTTGTCATTCGTATATATTATTGATAATCTCATGCTTACCTGTTTATTCTCATTTAAGTAGGATTGTTAGTACATTTAAAATTTAAAAATCTGCTGTTGCCATCACCCCTGAAGCGTAAGATCTTAAAGGTTTAAGGTCGACTGCAAGCGCGATCTATTATAATTTATTATTTGTGAATAGCGTTTTGGTGCATGGGCTGCTTCCAGTTTTGTATTTAATGTACTTTCTTGATTAATTGCAATGTAAATGGATTCTATTTTTTTTCATTTTGTCCGGGAGGTGGATTTATGTAGAATTTCGATGTTCTTGCTGTTTTAGATGATGTGGTTGTTTTAGAGTTTGGTTTAAGGGTGCTTCTATGGTTGTAAATTCTAGTTTTGAGGTCTATTGAGGTAGTGCCTATGTAAGATTTGTCACAATTTTTATTGGAAAAATTATATATTGAATGAGAGGGCTTTAATGAAAATTAGAAGTCATCAACTTCTAATTTTTTAAAAGTATTTATAATATTATACATTAATTTATTGATATAGGTGATGGATTTAACTTTGTGGATGTTGTGATATTGATTATTAGTATTGGGGTGAAAGCTCCATATTATAAAATAAAAAAATAAATTAAGTAGTGATATCTTCCTGGTGTATATACTATTATTAAATATATTAAACTAACTACCAACTACCAATCTCTTCTTCTTTAACTGAGTGTTGATAGGCTATAATGCAATACACAAAGGCTTCATTGTGTGTATTTGAAATGTTTCCCTGATTGTTCAAGCTTTGTCTCAGTTATTAAAATATATAATGAATCCATCCTAAATCTTCTACTGTCCCAATGACATATAATTATAATGTAAAATAATACATTAAGTGGTATGATTCTAATTAGAAAAGGGTATCAGGAGGCATTCTAATCTTTGGTCAAAATATTGTAAAAAGTTAAAAATTATTGGAAACATTGAGAACCTTGCAATGATAATTTATAAGATAATTAATACTATCTGTAGATTAATAAAATAAAAATAATTTAGTGTGTAATTTATTTCACCACTGATCCATTTGAGTATATCATCAGTTGAAAGTTTAAAACATTACTCAGAGTTGTGTTATGCTGCGAAACAATTTATGAAAGAAAATTAATAATGAAGAGGGTGGGGGGAGCTCTAGAGAAGCAGTAAATTGCTCCTGACAGCACCTACTAACCAGAGAAATATAATTCCATAAATTTCCCTTGAGGACTCAAAGAACCTTAGCCTGGTCATCTTCACTGTTAATAAATAGAAATATTTGTTCCAATATATATATTTGCATAACTAAAATAATAAAATTAATATGATGAACTATCAATGAAAATCATAATTACAAATATATAAATGAAAATGATTTCTTTCTGTTTTACTTAATTATTTTGGATCGATTAATAGGCCCACTCATATGTAATTAATGTTTATAATTATGTAAAATTATAGGCATATACTGATGGTCTAAGAAACATTAAATCCGTAAAAATAATTTTATAAAAGCTAAACGTAATGTAGTTTTTGATTGAATTTATCAATGCATTGTTTATTTACATATATAACTTTTTTTTCTCACTAATCTGTTCTCTGATCTTATGCTCAACTATGCTTCAAAAAAAAAAAAAAAAATGAAAAAATAAATAAACAACAGTGTAAATTCTAGCATATTAGTTAGTAGGTGGGTCACTCCACATTAAATCAACACAGGCTTGAGCCTCATCATCTCAGATTTTCTTGAAATTCGGTATATGTGTACTACCTGTACCTACTAGAACAATTGTGAAATATTACTGAGATATGTCAACCCGTTTTTGAATTATTGGTCTCTAAAGCCCCCAAAAATAGGTCCAGAAACAGAAAAAATCATGATTAAAAATAGCTGTAGATGTTTTCCAAATTTTACTAGGACTATGAGATTGGTTTCGTTTAACAGCGCATTCCATGCCGTTTCATATGATATACAGCAATGTATAGGTTGGTACTAAAGAAATTTTCTTAAATCCAAGTTTAAAATTTTAATTTCATATTTCTCAAAAAGGGCATCTTTTAAAAAATTTATATTTTTTGTAAAAAATAGGTAGCAGAATATCCATTCATACGACCAAATATAAAAGAGGAATGAAAATTTTTTCATTACTAAAAAAATTGAAAAGTAGAGATCAAATTCAATAAATCTTGCTTCTTATGATTAAAAATAGCTTCAGACGTTTTCCAAATTTTACTAGGATTGGTGTCGTTTAACAGCGCATTCCATGCCGTTTCTTATGATATAGAACATTGTATAAGTATAGGCTGTATGACCTATTTTCAAAAAAAAAATATATACAATTAAAAAAAAATCCATTTTTGAGAAAATTGAAATTAAAATTTTAAACTTGGTTTTAAGAAAATTTCTTTAGCATCAACCTATACATTTTTGTATATAATATGAAATGACATGGAATGCACTGTTAAACGACACCAATCTCATAATCCTAGTCAAATTTGGAAAAAATCTGCAGCTATTTTTAATCATAAAATGCTAGATTTATGAAATTCTACTACTGCTTTTTAATTTTTTTAGTAATGAAGAAATTTTCATCCCACTTTTATATTTTGCTGTATGAATAGATATGATACTACCTATTTAAAAAAAAAAAAATAAATTTTTTAAAAAATGCCCTTTTTGAGAAAATTGAATTTAAAATTTTACATTTAGTTTTAAGAAAATTTCTTTCCTACTACTCTATACATTGTTGTATATCGTATGAAACGGCATGGAATGCGCTGTTAAACGACATCAATCTCATAGTCCTAGTCAAATTTGGAAAACATCTACAGCTATTTTTAATCATGATTTTTTCTGTATCTGGAACTATTTTTGGGGGCTTTAGAGACCAATAATTCAAAAACGGGTAGACATATCTCAGTAATATTTCACAATTGTTATAGTAGATTCAATTAGTACACGTATACCAAATTTCAAGAAATTCTGTGATGTTGAGGTTCAAAATGATATATTTTTGTATTGATTTCACGTGGAATTGCCCAGGAGTCTAAGTAAAAAACTTATGGTGCCTATATTATACTATTATACTATTTTGAAAGCCTAAATTGATAACTTTCTAATAATTCTAAAATGATACATCACTTTAACAGCAAAACAATAAAATTTCAGGGCCAAACGAAAAAAATCCGTAATAATAAAGTAATCATAAATATTCAAGAAATCTGGAAAAATTAAATAGCTATCCAATTATGAACAGTCGCAATAGATGGTAAGTTTATGTGTAAGAAGAAGTGAAAATGAATTCTTCGACATGGTCTCCAAAAAAGTTGGATTTTTTTTGCCTATCCAGGTATAATTAGGATACGGATCTTTAACGAGTGCCTGACATCGTACAGGCTCGGGCCTCTATTTCACGACCCATCCGAGGGACGGCATAGCTCAGGATTTTTGATTCCCTTTGAAAAATCCTAGCGCCACCACGGGACGAAACCATTAGTATTGTAGGCCACTATGCTAACCACTACACCACAGTGGACCCCTTAACGCGTCCTTTGTATATAACGAATGACAAAGAGAGAGCCGTGCATCACATTACTTATCCTGACTATATAATATGTATGATGCCAAAATATAATTTATTATATGATAAACAATAGAGGAGAAAATTTTGTTTGATTTCCCACATTAATCAAAAGCGTCTCTACCTCTGGTAGTGAGGAATTAATGTTCAACATGGATTATAAACTTTGCAATAATTATTAAATAATTTAAAATTTGAGTAAGAAAAAATACTTATTAAACTAGACATATGAAGAGTCCACGGAAGAAAGGGGGAGAGTCAATTTTTTCCGAATTTTAGTTATATACATATAATTGTTCGTCTAGATGAGTAGAATATGTTGGTGAAAAGAAATGGTCAGAAAAAATGACAGTAGGTTGGTTACAAGGGATGGAAAGAAACACGTACTCGGAAGAAAGGGGGAATGTCCACGCGGAAAAACCTAGAATGGGGGAGAGTCATGTTAGAAGTTATATGGATTGTGTATTATTATCACCATTTCATCAATAAAACAGGGAAGAAAGGGGGAGCGTCCATGACTATCCCCCTTTCTGTTATGTTTAAATTGTTTTTTTTTTACTAAAACAGTTTTTTTTAGAGCGTGATATGTCTGTTTCGGGTAAATTTATTATTTTGACACGCAAAACAAAAAGGAAAAGGACATATAAAAAAATTGAAGAAAAATGATAAAAGATACGTAAGTAATTAAAGATCCAAACCTAAAAATTCGATTTTCTCGGAAAGCACTCCAAATGACATCCCCCCTTTCTTCCGTGGACTCTTCATATGATTCCGATCGGAATTCACTGCTCTCTAAATTATTCCGCCTCGGAAGCCCCCTCCTTCCCTAAAGTTCCTGGCCTGTATAAATAGACTACATGCTGGCCAGCAGTGAATTAAACAGAATATTAATTCGACCAACACCATCGATATCGCCTCCAACGTTAAGCCACAATGGCATTAAATTATCCGTGAAAACACCGATAAGCCATACTGTTTATTACATTTACAATATTAACCATCTCTGAATGCTACTATACATAGTCATTATTTTGTTGAGGTCGAAAATACAAACGTATCTTTTGCTTTATACTTGACTAACGATTCATGAAGTGATGGGAAAAATTTATTAATTTAATAATATTGTTTGTTCCCTTTCTTATGATTGGGGACTATCACCGCTTCAACTCAGTCTGCTGGCACTTTTTCTTCCATATGTCTCATATTATCTTTTAAATCTCTCCCCAAGTGACTGCCACTGCGTATTTTATTAATTATGAAGAGATTTCTGCGGGCCCTGGGGATTTATTATTTAAAATGTATTTAATTGTGAAAATTACTGAAGCCAACATTTTATAAGGTCCTGTCGGTGGCAATATGTAAGAGGCTGGTTGTGAGGAATGAACGACTATTGGATGAGTACCAGAGCGGTTTCCGCCCGGGACGGTCAACTAAATATCACCTATTCTCGATAAGACAAATGATGGAGAAGACTTATGAGTATAATAAAGATCAACACCATCTCTTTTATGTACAGGCATATGATAGTGTGGACCGAAGAAAACTGAACAACAGGTATTGCAGTCACTAGAAATACCTAGCGAGCTAATAAGAGTGACCAAGATGACCCTGGAAAGGACAAGTGGCAAGGTTAAGTAGGGATCTCAAATTGCTTTCCCGGTTAACAGTGGCTTAAGACAGGAGGACCCATTATCACCAGTGCGATTTAATCTCGGTCTCGAAGTTGCCATTAGAAGTATAAGACAAACCCAGGTGACACCATTAACAATAGGCTCACACAACACTTGGCTTTTGCTGATGATGTATTCATCACCGGGAGAACCAAAGAAGCATTGGCCAGTGCTGTAGAAGAATTTGAAAGAGCAGCACAAGATTTGGGGCTAAAAATAAATTTTGAAAAGACAATATATATGAAGACCTCTAGACCTATTGAGCAGAGAGGAGAGATTGTTGAGTTGGGAGAAAACATGTTTCACAGCAGCAGTCGATTCAAGTACCTGGGAGGAGTAGTATCCCTAATGCTAAACAAAACGAAAATTAGGGCGGTAGTGATCTATGGCAGTGAGACGTGGACTCTGACCGAGGAAAACAGAAAAGCTTTCATAGTTTTGGAATGAAGGTCCTTAGGAAGATCTTTGGAGCCGTCCAAGAAGAGCGCAGGTGGAGAATCCGAAGCAACACCGAACTAATGGTATTGGAACTAATGGAATATATGGAGCCTGATATCCTATGTGCTGTCAAGAAAGGCAGACTAAGATGGCTGGGACATGTTGAAAGATTGGACATCATGCAGCCCTGTAGGCTGCCTAAAATGATGCTAAACGGAAAAGCAAAAGGAGGGAAAAGAAAAAGGGGCAGACCCAGGCGTAGGTAGATTGACGGCCTAGAAGAAGATGTGAAAAAACTGGGGATCAGAAATTGGACCGCGAGGAATGGGGAAGAATGGTGGCAGAGGCCAATTACAAGGACTATAGCGCCCAACAGTGAGTGAATGAGTGAATAATATGGTGGTTTGAAATAATTTTTATTCAAAGAAAATAATAATTTATAATGCAAAATTACATTACAAACTCAAATAATCAAAAAATATCAAGTTGTAACGACAATTCAACACAAATGTAACCATATTAATGCCCTTAATGGAAAAATTAATTGTATTTTAACAATTAAGTAAGTCGTATTGTGGCAAGTGCATTAGTCAGTTATTACTTATTATGTGCTTTTATTACATTAACTGCTTTCTATGGTACGAAGTGCTTCTAAATTTTATCTATTGCAAGATGTAACCGCACTGGAACGCCTCATAGTCACATATGTTGATTTAAAGCTAAAGGAGTCGAATATTTTAAATGTTCATCGCCGCTTTAAACATATTTTCTGTCATTCATGGTGCAAAACAGCGGTTGGATTTATGCTCTCTTAGCATTTACCCTAATAAATATACAATTCACTGTAATAGTTTTAGATTATTATTTTATATATATTTATAGATTAGCCCCATCTAGGTGGGGCTTTTATATATATACATATAGTTTAAAATTCATTAAAAAATATTTTCCTAGCCCAGATGCCCTAGGCTATGGCCTTATAGACATAAGCCCATGGAATTGTTTTGTTCGGACAAAACTTTAGGGGTCACGACCCCTGTGACCCGCCACTGGATCCGCCCTTGTACTTACCGAAGAGCTTAAATTCAAGCGGGGCTAAAACTCTATATAGTAGTTTAAGAATCGGGTGTCGGGATGGCCGAGTGAGCAAACGCGTTAGGAAATACGCTTTGTCCCTGACAACCTGCATATATTGGTAACCCGAAGATAGTGAGTTCAAAACCCGGAGCCAGGGGAGATTTAATGATACTCTGCACTAATCGCCGCACCCTCTCCCTGAAAACCCCGTATAACCTAAACGGAGAGGAAGGGGAGGACCACAAAAAAAAAAAATAAAAATAAAAAAAACATTTGGGAGGCTGATGTTTTCAGTAAATTAATGCATTACAATTGCTTTTTCTGATTTTTACTGTTGAAAATTATCAACTTAAGTGCCTCGAATATTTTCTAACATAAAGTAGGAAGATAAGGAATGGAAGTGAGAGTCCTAAATTTTTCCTCTCCGGGTCTAATTAGGACGGAGATCTTTAACGAGTACAAGACCAAATAGGGACTATTCGAATTTTTATATTATTTTTCGTTATTAACTGAGTTTCGTTATCATGAAAAAAAGTTTAATATTTATGTTTGTATATTTATATAGTTTTTACTTTTATATTTTATATTTATCTTGTTATAAACTAAACGGTAATTTTTTTTTATCGATATAGTCAGAGTTCAGTTAGTTTTTGTAAAGATAGAAAGTATATATCTTTTTCCCAATAAAGTTTCCAATCAATTGAAAAAAAAAAAAGAGCATAGGATCATTTGGTGGGGGGCAATTTGAACATACTCGTATACATATTTGAACGGGGCAAACACTCTATACATCCCTGTACGCCTCTATCATCTCAAATTATTTTTTAACTGGACTCATATGAAATCTATATTTATTTCTGTTTCTCCGAATCACTTATTTGAATCTTGAAATCCAATTTTTACTGTATGAAATAAAATAATAATTATGATCTCGTTAATTGAAAATAATTCTATATTTTTTAATTATAAAAATCTTGATATGGTAGACGGAAACTCGTAACCTGACTAATTCTCTAGAAGTAATTAAAATTTTATATTATATAAAAATACATGAAGGTTTTTTTTTGTTATAAAATAACGAAAATTACAAAAATTAGCCTAAACCGGAGCCCTAGGTACAATAAATGTGCAACTTGAATAAATATATCTTTTATCGAGCAGGTTGGTGTCATTTACGTCAAAGGTAGATTATTATTCATTCATAACTGTTGACCGCCAAAAATAGTAGACACCTCTGAGGATATTACTCCATTCATGATGGCAGCGTCTACAGGAATAGAGGCCATCGATTTATTCAAGGCCTGGGGCTTAAATTATGGTTTCACCAGTTGTCTGTTAGTTCAGTTCCTTTGAATCCGAGATGACACGTTATTATTTTTAAATTGTCCCATGAATAATTAATCCCTAAATAGATCTTGTTTCAATGAATGGCACTTTCGATATTTTATAACATCAAATTCTTTGCGATTAACATCTTGATATGAAAATTCAATGCATCTTACTAACTTTATTTTAAATATTTCATATGATGTTCCTATGGATTTTGGATTGAAGAAAAATGAATATGCTTATACTATGTATCATTTATAATATAATATAGATGCGTGTACGTTATAAAATAACCAAACTGACCTGGCGAACTTCGTAAAGCCTCAAATACATAATTGAGAATGAAATAAGTAGTTTCGAGGTTATACAAAAATAAAATTCCAAGGAAGATGGGATATATTATGTCCTATGGTGGTTTAAACAATGTCCAAGCCACTTTTCAAATGTTTCATTCCGTATGAACACGATTCTGTCTATTATTAAGATGGAGAAGTTTAAAATAAAAAGGGACCAAATATGCCCAGTCAAATCCGACTGCCAATGAACATCATTTAATTATATTTAAAAATAGGTGTTTTTTTTTTTGTGAGTGTGTTTTCATACTTATTCTGCTTTCAAGACGGATAAGAATTTCACTGTACGATATCAGGTACTCGTTAAAGATCCCTATCCTAATTATACTTGGACAGGCAAAATTTAGGACTCCATGTGTAGCATCGTCCGATTAGCCTTAGTAGCGCAAAGGGACGTTAAGCAAACAAACAGAATTTCACTAGCTGGAGATAATAAAAATCGGTGCAGCCGTTCTTGAATTAAATGGTGTTAGTTATATTATACATTGTATAATATAACTAATTGTATAATATATATTATACATACAAAAAAATATTATACATTGAAATAAAATAATATATCACATATATATAAAATACATACCCTATATTACGTATTATTATTATGGATTAATTCTTTATATTTGTTAAATGTGAATGGAGGTTACCACCATCTGAGGATTCATGGGCAGTGATTCGGTTTGTTTGTTGTGGTTTATTGGTGTAAAATTATAATGGTCATCGACGCCATGCAGTTCCAATCACATTTATTTATCTATTTTGGGTATACAGACACATATATTTATCTATTTTTGGTATATAGATTTGTTTATTAGTTATAAGTACTTCTTTTATTATTATTACCTATGTCCCGATTTTATATTTTAAATTTGGTTTCATACTTCCTTTATCACGTTATTAGATTTTAGTTCTCATCCTACTGTTTGCGTTTTTTTTTAATATTCAAGTCAAATCGAATTTGAGCCCTTAAACTGTTGAATTGTGAGATCAAAACGGGACATTCTTTGTAAATGAAACATATTGCTAGAATTTCATAATAATGATTCAGTTCTATTTTGTATCTAATTGTATTAATCTTGAATTAAATGGTGTTAGTTATATTATACATTGTATAATATAACTAATTGTATAATATATATTATACATACAAAAAAATATTATACATTGAAATAAAATAATATATCACATATATATAAAATACATACCCTATATTACGTATTATTATTATGGATTAATTCTTTATATTTGTTAAATGTGAATGGAGGTTACCACCATCTGAGGATTCATGGGCAGTGATTCGGTTTGTTTGTTGTGGTTTATTGGTGTAAAATTATAATGGTCATCGACGCCATGCAGTTCCAATCACATTTATTTATCTATTTTGGGTATACAGACACATATATTTATCTATTTTTGGTATATAGATTTGTTTATTAGTTATAAGTACTTCTTTTATTATTATTACCTATGTCCCGATTTTATATTTTAAATTTGGTTTCATACTTCCTTTATCACGTTATTAGATTTTAGTTCTCATCCTACTGTTTGCGTTTTTTTTTAATATTCAAGTCAAATCGAATTTGAGCCCTTAAACTGTTGAATTGTGAGATCAAAACGGGACATTCTTTGTAAATGAAACATATTGCTAGAATTTCATAATAATGATTCAGTTCTATTTTGTATTAATCAAAACTTCATGGCAAGTATAACAAAAAACATAGTCAGGGGCTTTGCATTGTAAAGTAGCGTCGTTATCCACCAATGGAGCATAACTATTATTGCCCTAAGTAATATGGTAAATTAAAAATATTAATTTTTCAGATGAACCCTTTAAATTTTTAACGGTTCTCCGAAATTAGGTATATTTCATCTCAGTGTTTATGGTCCACGAAGCCAAAAAATACAGAATAGGTGAAAACTGGATGAACCAATTTTGGCATAGTTGTAGGCTTAGAAATATCCAGGGGGTGTGTTTTATCCAGGTGTGTGTTAACGGCCCCGTATTGGACCATTTTTTTGTTACTTAAATACGGAATTTAACTTTAATAAATGTAAGTATCGTAAATAACAGTCAATATGCACAGCAAGTAGCGTATCGGTTGTGAGAAAGGAACATAGAGGTAAAAGAGCTTGTGAATTCGCCCCCGGACCTCCGGAATGGTTTGCAGACCCCCCTTCACACCCAGCTGTATACTCCCATGGTTGAAGTTGAAGTTGTCCTGAACAACATACTAAAAGTACCCTTAGGTAAGAATGGAGCTAAAGTGGGGGCTCTATGAAGGCCACTTTTTTCAGTTTTAAATAACTCGATACCCTGCACTAAATTAATCTCCATAACATTCTATACAACAAAGATCCTTCACGCTTTTTCGTTGGGACGTGGAGGTGAAAGGTCAATTTTCGCTAATAAAAGTTTCTATTATAAAATAACTATGGTCAGACCATTCATTAATGTCTTTACTGCGTGTAAGGGTAATCATGGGTGCTTTATGGAGCGATAATGGGCGGAGGATCCTTGAAGAAGAGAAACATTAAGCTAAAGTTAGTGATGGTATACCAAACGAGTTTATTATAGAGGGTACAGAAGCAATTGACCAGTCCCACGCGAGTTGAAAATTAGCAAGATTATTGTTTTACATGAAAAAGGGAAGACAGGATAATTTGGAAAACTTTCACTTTACTTCATTAACCAGAAACATTTACAAACTCCAATTCAATATAATAAAAAACAGAATACTAAATTATATATACCAGGATCACGATATAGTACAAGCTGGGCATTGGCCCACATTAGGTACAATAGTTCAACTCCAATTTATTAATCAGACCTTCAAAAGAAGTAGAGAGTATGATAGGAAAATCTACTTGTTTTATCGACTATTACATGGCGTTGGTCTCGATCGAGTAAAGAAATATGCTTGGGAAGCACTATTTGAATGCGGCGTAGACAAAATCTGCATGGATGAAATCACCCAATTGTACGGGAATGGAAAGGCTTACATAGGTTTAGGTGGGTAAGGCGATTTTTCCCTTTTGGTTCAAATATTGGTCTCCCAAGTAGATTTTTTTAAGTAACTTATTTATAGACCTTAAAACCGACGTTTTGACGACATGTGCATATCCCATTTTTCTCCATGGTGCTCAAAATTGAACATTAAGTAAAAAACATGCACTCAGGTTGAAACCTGTTAAACCACATCGGTGATCCATGGAAAGAGCAAAGTGATTCGTGAGAATCGCGAAACTGCTCACAGCTAAACATTGCCCGATCCAAGAAACTTATTATTTACCTATCCCTAAATTTCACCCGATGGCGTTGCACAGGCTAGAGAGAAGCTGTTCTTAATAATTTACCCAGCTCCAGGTCAGTAAGACAACCTCGACCAGCTACCCGGATTTTTTGAGAGCGTTAACGAAGCCAAAATATGATATAGCCACTCTTCCTCCAATCAGAGGAGCTTCCAAGCACCGGATGATGTTTGTAATATGGACTGTAGTAATCAATGAGTCACATCTTCTCAGCTATGGCTTGATGCACTGTCTTTGCTCCATTGTTATTTCTCTTCGGTAATCGTTACCCTTCAGTATTCTACAACATGTAGATTCTAGGAATATCTGCAGTTGAGAAAAGATACTAGTCTAATATATTATTTTTCAAAGCCTTTATCTGTCGGTACGCTATAACTTCCTTAATACTTTGACAACTCTTGACCATGAACAGTCTTTAATTATGAACAATTGTCTGTCATTAAAAACGTACTGCGCATGCGTGGTATCAACGTGCTATATGGGTTGTCGGAATATTGTTCTTTTTTCCCTTCTTGTTTCTTCTTCTTTTGTTTTTTCTTCTTGTTTCTTGTATATGCTTACTCGATTTTTTTCATATTCCATATTTGTCCATTTCTTATTTTTAGGCTTATCGAGAGACAGTATTTTCTCCATATAAACAAAAAAAAAACTCACTATAAACATTCATAGGAAAATAAAAATCCACTTCCCCCCGGGGTGATGACCCTTCTCAAATATTTTTGCTTTTTAATTTTTTTTATAATTTTAAAAGAACAATGCACTTATATCGCAGTTACTTGACTTACCTATAAACTTACTTGATACTTATATTTATTTTACAATTTTATTAAATATATTAATTTTATTTTAAAATACTACTGAATTCACTCAGGACTCACTGATGAAAGTACAGTTTTCCTGATTTTCTTTTATTTGTTATATGAGAGCAAGAAGTCCTATTTATGACTTCCTGGGCAGACTATTAAGTATGTTTTCTATTTTGAATATTTTATCGAAGTAGTTTCCCCCAACCCTAATATAGTAAACTTTCATGAGACTTATTCCTTCCATATTTTGCAAAATGTGAAGAGGATTCATATGAAATATTTTTCCTTGTTGATTTTATAATTTTTCCTCTTAAGTTTCAGTGAGTGATATTAAATATAAAAGCGGCTGATAGTGGTTTCTTATTTATTGTTTATTTCTTTTATTCACGACGGGATTCTCGAATATTTTATTGGCGTCTTTCCTATCATGAATAGATTTATTTATTATGATTTTAGGTCCTGTTATTATGTTACTGAAATTAAATTATTTTAAAGTCTTATTAGTTGAATTTGTTGGACTTATTCGGCCTTCGATTCTTGTCTGCATGCATTAACATATTTTGGAATAAGTTTGTTACTAAAAAAAGAATATAAAACTACCGACAATGAACCCAAAATTCAATTGCTAAAAATATATCAAAGGATAGAAAAATATATTAACTCTATTTCCCTTAGGTAAATTTTCAAATTTACACTTTATTTTAAGTTTATTTAATTGGTTGAAAAATCGGCTCCGGTTTATTTCAATTGTGAAATGGAAATTCGTTAGTAGACAATTTTATTATATTGGACTCGGTTCTTAATATGCAAACTGTGAGCATATTCAGCTCAAATTAAATTAAATAGAAAATTTTTAAAGAAAGTACTTCTTTTGAGAGATATTTCACGTTTTATTTTTACCAAATTTTCACTATATGTTACAATAAAGCCTCTTGTAGTACCTAACTGATAGTTTTCCCCACAATAGTTCTAATTGCTCAATACGAGACTGTTAAATTGCCTTTTGGATGATGTGATTTGCAGTCCTCAGAGTTAATTAAATAATTGGCTTATAAAGTTTCCCTATTGCATTTTTCCCTTTTTTTGTTCTCTAGTGCTGCTTTATTGAAACTCTGGATTTAAAAAAAATATAATTTATTGAAATTTACAACTTTACATTAAAATACATACAGTAAATGTAAGTGTTGGCTATGAAATAAAGGAAAATAATGTCATGAAAAGGCATTGAAGATAAACTACCCATCGGTAGCACTCAACTAGTATTTTTAACTTAGAGGATTACGAGGCCATCTTCTTTTCAAACGCCTGGGAGGATTGTCAGGAATAGAGGAGGAAGCACGATTGGAAACCAGTGGTTTCTGAAGCTTCTTATGAAAGGTCTAATACCTGGATCGGGCCAAATCAGAGAAAAACTCTGGATTTAAAATCCTTGCATTGGTTCAGAAATTTAACAATTATGGTACAGAAAAAATCCAACCTATCATTGTCTTATAATAAGTGACAAGTATTTCTCCAAGGAAACTATGTAGTAAATATAATATAGTTTATAGGAAAAAAAATAAAAGTAGAACCTGTGAAGCATGCGAGTAGTGTAATTTGGAAGAAGTGCATGATCTATCCGTTAAAAATAAACCATGATTTGTAATGCAGGCCGGTTCGGACCATACCTAATTATATAGGAGATGTTTTTGTATCAGTCACGAAGTATAAAGATGAAAATGAATTATTTTCTAAATGTTAATTGAAGGGGTCAATTTAGGGCAAAATATACATGTTTAACAAAAATAAACTGTAGCTGCAGTATGCTGTATATTACGTTGTACTATATGGCTATGATCGAAATGCCACCTAAATATGACTATAGAGGCTCTATATAGTCATAATTAAGTGGCATTTCCATCATAGACATATGGTTACCGTTTACGTAACAGGTATACTGTAATATATACCTACGTAATATACAGCAGATTGCAGCTACAGTTTGTTTTTGTTAAAAATGTTGCTTGGCTCTATTTTGCTCCGACCCCTTCAATTCAGTATGCATTTTCGATTAGGTAAACAGTTGGTTTACAGAATATCAAGCTATAGGCCCGTTTTTTCTCGGTGTTCACAGAAAATGAAGGAAACTCTTTGTTTGAATGCTCCCTGCTTCATTATACCTTTTAAAAATATAATGAGGAGCGTAGAAACCCAGATCAAAGGAATAACCGATTTCCTGACTTGTTTTTCCTGGTTTCAGAGTATTTTTTTTTTTTTTTATCGCAGCCCATTATTCACTTGCTCACAAGAATGTATAACATTGAGGAAATTGAAAATTACTTTTAATTTGAATTCTCCGCATGTAAATAGCCAATACTAATTTCTTATTCTTATTTAAAATACACTCATATACAAATATTCTTGGTTCAAGTGTGCCAATAGCCATCTGGAGGCCATATTTTAGGCTAGAGGCTCCCTCTATGAGTGAAGTTTGCAATCAGAACTATATAGACATCATTATCCATCAGCCATCATATTCCAGTGCAAATAAGGCAAAAATATGTCATGCGTATATTTGATATGATGAAAATTGCTGCTCCAACCATGGCTTATATGCAACGTGTCCAAGGAACTAATATAGATGAACTGCCGAAGCGTTAAGACAGTGTCGACAGTATCCGCACCTCGTGCCTTTCACTCTTTTTTAATTTTTTTTTACACACCCTACTCTGTCATGGAGGTATTGGCCTAATCCAAATTTCATCTCACAATTTTATCCTTATTTGTGACCAGACCTCCCTTTTCAGGCATATATACATTTTACGTCATTATAAAATATTATTCTTTCTGAGAATCTAAGCTTTCCAACGATATATAATTACTACACTCATTAACAGAAAACGAAATTTTCATCTTGTGGAAACATTCTTCTTTATTTCTCCTGTATATGATTATCAAATTCTTTCATATTTAACCATTTCTTATTACAGGGAACTATGGGAGACAATTTGTCCACATAAACAATATCAAAGGCACTTTATAGGAAGACATTTTTCCTTTGCCATTTTATCTCCGTTAGATAATTTCAATGATGATGAAACCTGATATTCAGTCACATTTTGCAAATTTTACAGGAGAGCAAAAAGAGTGTTTAAATCTTGTATAGAACACAACCTAGCAACTCTAAGTCAACGGGAAAAATTTTTTCCAGATCCCGATTCCTTCGCTGCTGAGCGGCGACCACAGTGGGACAAACGTAAGTGATGAGAAAGGTTTGGAAATGGACTTTTTTTTTCATTTACCTTTTATGTATATTTACTCTAGATAAATGCAATTTTCATTCTATTAAAAAATATTTTTTAATTATATTTGCCGTTTCATGACTTCTTTAAATATAATTTTTTTAAATAGTGTTTTTATGAACTTAATTAAAAGATTTTTTAAATTTGTTCCACGCTAAATCTGTAAAACTAAATTGACCTATAGGTTTGAAATGAAAAAACAAATTATAATAAAAAAAATGCTTTTATTTTTAATATATTTGATATAAATATGATATATTTGAGAACTGTCAACTAACAATATATCAAATTCATTCGATTATCTCTACGCTCAAAATCTCTTCAGGAACAGTATTTTTAATCTATCAATCCATCGCTTTACATTGGAATGCACTTTGGCAACACATGTGTATCCTTTTATTTGTTCACATCATTCAGTCTTTAGCGATTGAAATAAAAAATTCGAAAGTTGGGAAGGGCAAAAGTGCATAAAAAAACCAAAAAACCAAAACACAGACACAAACACACAGACCATTTCGCGTGACTTGGTTAATTGGACTCAGGGGACCCAAAACAAAAAAAAAAACAGCGAAAGTGACACAACCTATTAATGAAATTTTAAAAATAAAGTTAAATAATGTACATTATCTGAATATTTGCTCATACAAAAATTTTTTATTGACAGCTTTCATTTATCGTACAAAAGAAAAAAATTATGTAGGTACCGAACAAAAATCTTATTTTTACGTTCTATACAAATAAGCTTAGGGTGTACAAATATTGTTTAGGGTCATTCCCCGTATCATCGGTTAAAACGGTGATTTTGCTGGCTTTCAACAACTGCAGTGATAAGAAGCATATACCTACTATCTTCTACATTAACCATTTATGAAGTTAATAAATGAAATTAAAACTGTATGCCTATTCACTAGATAATGTCGGTCGCTATTATTCCGAACAATAATTTTCTTAAAATATTAATACTTGAATAACGTAATCTGTTATTAAAAAAATCTGGTGCGTAAGCGCAACACACAACTTTCACTTACCAACTTACTTAGATTAGAAATTGTGTTAATGCCACTTCTCACAGTTACAGATTTTTCCACATTCCATTCATTTTTTATTTTTTTTTTTTTTTTTTCATTTGCTCTATAACAAACACTAATTTCTTTTATTATTAAATAAAAGGTTTTGCTTGAGATAATTCGGCAATGCAAGCATAATATTCCAAGTCGACTGATTTTGTTGAAAATTTATTTAGTTACAGTCATGATGAAATTTTTACAGTCATATCTCGGGCATATTAATACATCAAATACCCAGTTTGATAAAAATCGTTAAAGCCGTTTTTGAGTAAATAAAAAAAACACATGAAAATGAGACAAAATTTATTAAGTAAAGTCCCCCCTCCGGTTGATCAATTTTGATGCAATGTTGGCTATCACATCTTTGGCATATACATACATCAAATACACAGTTTGATCAAAATCTTTAAAGCAATTTTTGAGTAAATAAAAAAAACACGCGAAAAAGATACGAAATTTATTAAGTAAAGTCACCCCTCCGGCTAATCAATTTTGATGAAATTTTTACAGCAATATCTCGGGCATATTAATACATCAAATACCCAGTTTGATCAAAATGATTAAAGCCGTTTTTTAGTAAATAAAAAAACACGTGAAAATGAGACAAAATTTATTAAGTACAAGGGGCACTTTACTTGGGGGTTGATCAATTTTGATGAAATTTTTACAGTCATATCTCGGGCATATCAATACATGAAATACTAAGTTTAATCAAAATCGTTAGAGCCGTGTTTGAGAAAATCGAAAAAAACGTAGAAAGTTATTAAATAAAGTACCCCCTCCCTTTGGCCAATTTTGATGAAATTTTCGCTGTCACATCGCGGGCATATACATACACTAAATACCTAATTTCAGCTTCGCACGGTTTATATTTTTTGAGCTAGTCTGTTCACACACACAGACCATTTCGCGGGACTTGGTTATTTCGACTCAGGGGACCCCAATACGTGTATTTCCGTTGAAAACCGGAAGTCGAAATTTTTCACGATCGCAATTCTTCCACTATATATTTATTACCACTACATATTTCATATATAGGTAAGTGAAAGTAAAAAGGTCTGATTCCGCAAATTCCTTAAAGTACCTGAGTTTGCTAGTCGATGTTACATCCATTCGCCCACCCAATGTAAGTATTAAATACCTGCAGTGCATTTCTATGACTTATCTATAATGAAGAATAAAGTAGCTTTTAAGAAATAATCTAGAAAAATAAAAATCAATATGAAAGATTATAGTAGATCAACCTGTCTTCTAACTCTCCCCTTCTCTCAGTCAGTCAGTCAACTTGAACTTTGTTATCATTCTTATTCGGATTACCGTGGTTTTCGGATTACTAGGAGTTTGGATTATCAATACGATTCTATAATATCAAAATTTAAAAAATTACCTATTGTTTTTCTCAGCTATATAACCATAGGATTACTAAGGGGTATCGCACTTGTTAGTTTTACCAACGGGGTCCTATAAGAGCCCTTAGAGTTATTTTATTGTTAACACATTATGAGCGGCTAGCTTAGGATGTAGGACAATACTGCGTAGCGGACCAATTAGCCATCTAAGCAAAATATATGCCTGTGAAAATAAACTTGATAGACGTAAAAGTAATGGTTAGATTTATTATAAGACCTGTGTAAATAAAAAATTAACGTTCTGACAAATATTTATAGAACGGAAAAAATTAGTGAGACTCGAGACGACAAATACTTTGTCAAACTCATAACAAACGAAGTTCGGAAATATAAACCTGGCATAAGTGAAATTTGCAAGAGAAGTAAACAAATTTTGTTATTTATGATGACTTTGTATGTGATGTGTAATGTGTTCCTGGTAAATATACACTGATCCATATAGAATAAAAATAGTTGATAAAACACCTTCGTTTTATATTTATTAAGTCTTCCCTTGTGTCACTTAAAATTACTTATTTTAAACGGGTACTAATACCTGTCCTGCTTTTAAGCGGCAATCCTTACAACGGGTACAAATACCTGCCCCGCTTATAATTTGTTAAAATTTATTTAATGAGATTGCAATGTTTAAAAAATTAAAAAAAAAATTATAGAGGGAAATGAAATTCATTTTTAGATAATTAGAAATGTCATTTCCATGTTTGCTAAAATTCATCATTCCATCCACATTCATGCTAAAATATATAAGATATTTAACTAATTTACATTTACAGAAAATTGTGTTTTCCGGTACATTAAAGAAAAAAAAAAACATTAATTGTTCGGAATTTATTATCAATGCCTTTATAAAATTATAATCTAATAATTTTAAATTTTATTTACGAGCGTTTTTTTTTTTTTTTTTTTTTTGGGGGGGGGGGGTTCTCTCAACTATTTCTCCTGGATACAAAATGTTACGGAATATTTCAATTCAGATTTGAATTAATCTTGAATGTTTTTCTGACAACTAATAATTTTTTTTTCAGTTTTTTTTATTTAATAATTTAGGTGCAAAACTGGTTGGAGAAATATTAATGGGCTCCAAAAGCCCCCCCCCCCCCCCGTTAATACTAGGATTAATGTTTGATTAAAATAATGAAATATTGAGAAGCATATATTACTATATTTAGAAGTATATATACTATATTGAGAACTATATTACCGACATTTTCTGAAAGATACTCGAGTGATTGAAGTTTAATTAATTTTCAATTAATCATCGGCCGCTATTGTGAACCACTTCTAACGATTCGAATTACATTACTTCGTCCATAAATTTGATCGTTCAATATAAAACTAAATTGTTCTTAAAGTTGTTAAACAACAATAAGTTGTTGTAAAAATAATTGTTCACAATCGGATAGCTCTTTTCCTCTTTTCTGTTTTTATTTATTTATTATTTTTTTTTTTTACCTGTTGTTTTTTCTTTCTTCCCTATATTTTGGTTGTTTTTTAATTCCGGTAAAAGTATGTAACTGGTTGTTGCAATAACCGGTCATTTCCATAGTTTAAACTGGCGAGTTATTATTGAAGAAAAATGAATGGTTCAACCGATGAATGGATTTCTTCGATAACCTACATCCATTGGCCACTTCACTGATACATACCTGAAAGCTATATGTTTTTAATAGCTGACCCGTACGAAGCATTTTCATTCTAACTTACTTAATTAAATCCCACTTAATTAAAGTACCTATACACTATATATTTAGTATCGTATATTGCGTCATGGGCATAGGTGAGAGTTGAAGTAAAGAATAGATGTGTTTAAATTGTAGATTATTTTTTTTTTGAAACAAAAGTTTAAGGTATTTACCAGAGTTGGGCAAATTGTAATCTGAATAATGATTAATGAATATGAATAATTGTAATCATAAAACAAATGAATAATGAATAACTATTATTCATAATCAGTGCAGAGTATTTTTAATGATTATTGAGTATTTATGGTATTCATTTGAAATGAATAATGAATAACTGGTATTCAGTTATTCATGGTTAACGAATACTGTTAAATTTAGTTAGTCATTATTCATGAATAAAATATATTCATGAGCTAGGATTAATATAATATTCATCAATCACGAATACCTAATATTCATTAATCATGAATAGCAAATATTCACCAATCATCAATCATGAATATGATATATTCATAATCATTATTCATTTAAATTTAAAAAATGAGGATGCATTTTTGAATTAAAAATTGTCCTAATGAGCAAGGACAAGTCCTAAGAGTGGGTATAGGTATAGATCAATTGAACAGCATTTGAAGTCACAAGTAAAGAATTAGACCCTAATTCCAATGGGTATTAGTAAAGGTCTATTGACAAGAATGGAAAGAGCAAACAAATTAATTACAAATTGATTAGTTAGACCCAGAATTATGATTCTTTTTGTAATCATGATTTATGAATTTATATTATTCATGATTAATGAATGATCTGTAATCATGATTAGTGAATTCCCATTAGTCATGATTAATTAGTAATGAGTAATCATGAATAATGAATTCTTCTTAATCATGATTACTGACTAACACTTAATAATGAATAATGGTCATTCATGATTGTTGAATACATTATATTCATGAATATTCCGCAACCAGTGATTAATACAATTCATGATTAATGATTCTGCGCTAAAGAATGATTTGTGAATGATGATTACAATCATTATTCACATTTTTGATTATCACTCATAATCATGATTACATTTTTATTTAAATAGGCCCAACTCTGGTATTTACATTGTATTTACGTGTTTACAAAACCTCTTTGAAAACTATGTTTGAAGTTACGATTTGGTCGTCTGTGATTGTTTGTTGGTGGGTTTTGTTTTACTCAGACATAGAAGACACCTTGTTTGTTTGTTTAACGTCCATATATGCTAGGCTAATCGGACGATGCTATAGTGGGAGCCCTAAATTTTGCCTATCCAGGTATAATTACGATAAGGATCTTTAACGAGTACCTGACATCGTACAGGCTCGGGACCTCCATTTTACGTCCTATCCGAGGGACGACATAGCTAAGGATTTTTTATTCCTATTAAAAAATCCTAGGGCCTCCACCGGGCGCGAACCCGCGACCTTTAGTATTGTAGTTTGCCTTGCTAACCACTACACCACAAGGTGACCCCAGAGAGAACCTTGGAAAACGCCACTTACTTATGTAAATACACATACCCATTGGTTTCGAGGAAGTGCGCTGATTCTATTGACTGAAATCGCATGTTTTTGCTTGTAACTCGCAAACGACGGCTAAAATCGGAAAAGTGTACATAAAAAAAAAATGTTCGTCTCGACAAACTGAAAAAAATGGCACTTTTGAAAAAGCCATGCTATTATTTTTGCTGAGAATTGGAGTTTTTTGCTTAAAACTAGCAAACGAAGGGGTTAATCGAAAAAATTAATATGACCGAAAATGTTCTCCTTGAAAACCTGTAAAGGTAAAACACCATTTAGAAACCTCTACGACCATTTTTCTCGCAAAAACCGCGGTTTCGAGGTTTTAACTCGCAATCCAAGACGAAATGAGTGATTTGTATTGATTATTTTTCCGGTGTAGCGGTTAAGGAAAGCTTTAAAATGATGATTCATTCATGAAATTCGATGAAGTATTAAGGAATTTATGGCTTACCGACAAAAAAATGCCTTGAGAAATAATATATACTAGCTATGCGAAACATTCGCATTCTAGCCTACTTAAATCCCACTTAATTGAGGTACACACCTTATAAATATTTAGAATCGTATAATGCGTCATGGGCATAGGTGAGGGTTGAAGTAAAGATAAGATGTGTTTAAATTGTAGATTATTTATTTTTTGAAACTCCAAAACTCCTTCCCTTTGATATCAGGTTAGAAGACGGAAACTCAAATAAACATATCGCTCGCGGAAAGCGGTAAGATTCTATTAACTGAAGTCGCTTGTTTTCGTTTGTAACTTGCAAACGAAGGAGACAATACGAAAAGTTTATATAACCAAAAATATTCGTTTTGACAAACTCATAAAAATCACACCTTCGAAAAAGCCCTGCAACCATTTTCGCTGCCAATTGCAGTTTTTCGTTTATAACGAAGGGGTCAATCGAAAAATTGTATATGACTGAAAATGTTCTCCTTGAAAACCTGTAAAGAAAATACACCATTTAGAAACATCGAAGACCATTTTTCTAGCAAAAACCACGATTTTGAGCTTATAACTCGCAATCGAAGGTAAAATAAGTGATTTGTATATTTTTCCGGTATAGCGGTTAAGGAAAGCTTTAAAATGATGCCTCATTCATGAAATTCGATGAAGTATTAAGGAAGTTATAGCGTAACCGGCCTTGAGAAATAATTAGTGACCGACCGAAGTTTCGGTTTCGGCCAGTTTCGGCCGAAAAACCTGGTTTCGGCCCCAGTTTCGGTTTCGGCCAAATTTTCGGCCAAGCCGAAACTAGCTTTTGTGTCTGATATCTCCGAGAAGGAAGTAGGACTACACGATTTCAGCTTGTTAGCTCGACCTCTTTTATGAACTTTAAAAAAACGCTTGAATTTAATAGTGTGTAGTATCTGTTATTTTATTTAATTACTCTTGAGTTGTCATTCGATAAAAGATGGATTTCTCTCAGGCTTTTAGTATCTTTTATTGATCGAAAATTTAAGTTAGGTGTGGTGACAAAAATATGAGAGTGACAAACAGGGATGTGCCACGTCTTCTAGTCTAAAAATATAATGCAGGCTTTCTTTCCATAAAGAATTCTTAATGTTGGGTGTAAAGTATAGTATTCTTTAACTTCACCGTTAGGAACCTTTTTGTGCTATCAATTATCTGCTTATTAATAATGAAATTTGATTTAAAAAAATGATTAACACTAAATAAGGATATATATTCTAAATACTTAAACTTAAATTAGTCGTTGGAGAAACCCGGCATGTCCACAGATTTAAATCAAAAAAGAAAAAAATATTTTAGTCAGTAACCTTGTTATAAAAAGGGGGGCTTAAGTTGCATCAAATGGTGGTAGTAGGTTTTTTTTCTTTTTTACTTTCACTTACCTATATATGTAATATATAGTAAGTGGAAGTATTGCGATCGTGAAAAATTTCGACTTCCGGTTTTCAACGGAAATACACGTTTTGGGGTCCCCTGAGTCGAAATGACCAAGTCCCGCGAAATGGTCTGTGTGTGTGTGTGTGAACAGACTAGCTCAAGAACTATAAACCGTGCGAACCTGAAATTGAGTATTTAGTGTAGGTATATGCCCGCGATGTGACAGCAAAAATTTCATCAAAATTGCTCAAAGGGAGGGGGGTACTTTATTTAATAACTTTTTAGGTTTTTTTCGATTTTCTCAAAAACGGCTCTAACGATTTTGATTAAACTGAGTATTTCATCTATTTATATGCCCGAGATATGACTGTAAAAATTTCATCAAAATTGATTAACCGGAGGGGGGACTTTACTTAATAAATTTTGTAACATTTTCACGTGTTTTTTTATTTACTCTAAATCGGCTTTAACGATTTTGATCAAACTGGGTATTTGATGTATTTATATGCCCGAGATATGACTGTAAAAATTTCATCAAAATTGATTAACCGGAGGGGGGACTTTACTTAATAAATTTTGTAACATTTTCACGTGTTTTTTTGATTTTCTCAAAAACGGCTCTAACGATTTTGATTAAACTTAGTGTTTGATCTACTTATATGCCCGAGATATGTCTGTAAAAATTTCATCAAAATTGATCAACCGCAGGGGGCACTTTACTTAATAAATTTTGTATCATTTTTACGTGCTTTTTTTATTTACTCAAAAACGGCTTTCACGATTGTGACCAAACTGGGTATTTGATGTATGTATATGCCAAATATGTGATAGCCAACATTTCATCAAAATTGATCAACCGAAGGGGGGACTTTACTTATTAAATTTTGTATCATTTTCACGGGGTTTTTTATTTACTCAAAAACGGCTTTAACGATTAATAAAAATAAGATATGAATGTAGAAAAATGTGTGACTTTGGGAAATGATATTTAACAAAACACGTCAATTTTTTATCTAAGTAAGTTGGTTAGTGAAAGTTGTGTGTTGCGCGCACGCACCAGATTTTTCTTCTATGGAATGAGGCTCCAATGCCACTTTTTCGACCTTGGCTAATCCCCCTCCTTTTCCCCGGATCACCAATAACACCCCAAAAACTTTTTTCTGTTATGACCATAAAGAAGCACGTTTTCGACAAAACTATTCTATACATTCTTAAACTAAATTATATCCGCTAACATTTAAGATCAAAACTGACTCAGTCGACTAAATACTTTCTGAGACACAGTTATAACAAGTACACCTATCTTACCACTCTTCTATACCAACCCCACATATTGTATGAATAATTCAGTTAAATTAGTGTCATTTTCTAAGCTTTCATTGATATTATTCCTAAACTAGATATATTACACGTTTACATGTATCATAAATACACACGTAAATAAGTTTCGATTTCGGTTTCGGTTTCGGCCCGAAATCAGGTCTATAGCCGAAATTTGGTTTCGGTTTCGGTTTCGGCTAAAATTTTGGTTTCGGTCGGACACTAGAAATAATATATACTAGCTAACCCGTGCGAAGCATTCGCACTCTAACCTACTTAAATCCCACTTAATTAAAGTACACCGTATATTTAGTATCGTATAGTGCGTTTTGGGCATAGACGGAACACTTAAAAACATATAGGTTTCGCGGAAAGCGAGTGGGCTGATTCTATTGAATGAAATAACATGTTTTTGCTTGTAACTCGCAAACGACGGTGAAAATCGGAAAAGTCTATAGAACCAAAAATATTTGTCTTGACAAACTAAAAAACCGACATCTTCGAAAAAGCCTTGCGACCGTTTTGAAATTTTTGCTGAGAATTGCAGTTTTTTTCTTACAACTCGCAAACGAGGGGGTTAATAAAAAAAAATGTATATGACCGAAAATGTTCTCCTTGAAAACTTGAAAAGATCGACGCCACCATCTTAGAAGCTTCTGAGACCACTCTGATTTTTAAAAACCGCGGTTTCGCTCTTATAACTCGCAATCGATGGCGAAATGAGTGATTTGTATATTTTTCCGGTGTAGCGGTTAAGGACAGCTTTAAAATGATGCCTTATTTATGAAATTTGATGAAGTAATAAGGAATATATAGCGTACCGATAAAAAAAATCTGGTGCCTGCGTGCAACACACAACTTTCACTTACCAACTTACTTAGATAAGAAATTAATGCGTTTTGTTAATACCACCTCTCAAAGTTACACATTTTCCACATTCATTTCTTATTTTTGTTTTCATTTGCTCAGAGACAGTTTATTTCTCCATATAAACAAAAACAAAGATACTTCATAGGAAACAAAAACAAACAAACAAAAAAGGTCCCTACCCCATTTAAGCCCCCCCCCCCAGAACATTTTAATAATGATAACGCTTACCTGATATTAAATAACACTCAATTTTCAACATGACGAATATGAAGAAAATCGTTAAAGCCGTTTTTGAGATAGTCAAAAAAAGGTAAAAATTGGAAAAAAAGTCATGAAATAAAGTGCCAGTTTGACCAATTCAGTCAGTTGGACCAATTTTGATGAAATGTTGGCTTTTATATATTTGGTATATACCTACATCAAATACCCAGTTTCTTCAAAATCGTTAAAGCCGTTTTTGAGTAAATAAAAAGTATGTACACGTGTAATTGGTACAAAATTTATTAAGTAAAGTCCACCCTCCGGTTAATCAATTTTAATGAAATTTCAACAGTCATATCTCGGGCATATACATACATCAAATACCCAGTTTGATCAAAATCGTTAAAGCCGTTTTTGAGTAAATAAAAAAAACACGTGAAAATGATACAAAATTTATTAAGTAAAGGCCCCCCTCCGGTTCATTAATTTTGATGAAATTTTTACAGTCATATCTCGGCCATATAAATAGATCAAATACTAAGTTTAATCAAAATCGTTAGAGCCGTTTTTGAGAAAATCGAATAAAAACGTAAATAGTTATTAAATAAAGTACCCCCTCCCTTTGAGCAATTTTGATGAAATTTTCGCTGTCACATCGCGGGCATATACCTACACTAAATACCCAATTTCAGGTTCCCACGGTTTATATTTTTTGAGCTAGTCTGTTCACACACACACACACACACAGACACACACACACACAGACAATTTCGCGGGACTTGGTTATTTCGACTCAGGGGGTCCCAAAACGTGTATTTCCGTTGAAAACCGGAAGTCGAAATTTTTCACGATCGCAATACTTCCACTTACTATATATTTCATATATAGGTAAGTGAAAGTAAAAAAGGCTTTGAGAAATAATATGTTATACGAGTATGATGATTTATTTTTTTCCCCTCATAACTCATTTCTTCTTTCTAGCCTTACAATTTATGAACTTATTCTTCTGTCTAACCTTAATATTAGTATATTGTGAGGTGCCTTAAGTGAGAAAGGTGTGGGTACTATAGTTATGAATGGGAACTGTAGGGCCGGGGGGGTCGGTGGTGGGGGCGAGAGACTGGCTCAGTTACTGCGGTGCACTCAATCGGTGAGGGTGTCTGGCTTCAACAGGTGGTATAACATTCGAAGGATTTCGCTAGTCTACCTGTACAAGGTGAGCCTTGGATATCCCTCATATAGGAGGAATTTTCCAAAAAAATAAATAAAATGAAAAAATATAAAAAAAAAATATTTTTTTTTGTAACCACTTGATATAGTTATTAGGGAAGTTTTCGTTTTTCGTACCAATCAAATGCAATATTATAACAACCACATTTTCTTTATTATTCAATTTTCTTCTCATATTGATTTTCATATTAAAAAAAAAAAAAAAAAAAAAAAAATCGTATAGCAATAGTTAAAGTATCGAGAAATATTTTTTAAGATATGGTTCCATAAAGCTTTTTAAGATAAAGTTCCATAACCCTATAAATAAACTGGGCTTAGCATAAAGTGAAATCCTTAAAATAAAAAAAAATAAAAAATCGAACTAACACATTTAATAACTTATTATTTAAAATTATATATTATGTTAAAGTTGTTGATATAAATAAATTTTGATGGATAAATTATCATCGGACGTGTTAAAATATTAAAAAAGAAATCTAAAATATTTCGCTGATTTTTTTTCTTTCTAACTCACTGAATAAAAAAAACAAAAAAAAAAAACAACCTAACAATAAAGAAGCCACCTTCAGTAGCGGCTCCAAGGGAGGGGCGCTTGGGAGAGAGGTGAAGACACTTACAAACTATGTATTACTATTTCTACATAAAATGTGCTAGGCTGGAAAATGGATTATATTTAAACATTTAATAGTAATTTACAACGTTTCTATGTACTAGTACATATTTTAAAGTCGGTCCTTCATTACTCATGAAAAGTAAAAAAAAAAAAAAAATTGCGCCCCCTCAGAAAATTTCTGTATCCACTACTGCACCCCATCTCACAAAATAATCAACATAGAAAAAAAATAGATCAATCAAATTTGACATAGAGAATAGGGAGAAAAAAAAGGAGGATTATTATACTGATTACATATACTTAAACTCATCCATAATGTATGAAATACATTTTTTATTTTTCGATACGCTAAACATTACTCTAAATTTAATGATATAAATGAATTTTCATTAATAATTTATTATCGTATGTGTTAAAATATTGAAGAATAAATCTGAAATATTTCGATGATATATTAACTACAGAAGGAAACTATAAAATAGTGTCTTGGTTTTCAACTAAACTGATGAACAAAAAAGAAGTAATACGGAAAAATCTCCACCCTAGTCCAAAAAATAAAAATATGAAAAAATAAATCAATCAGATTTCAGATTGAGAATGGTGAGAAAAAAAAAAGGGAGGAGGAAAGGAACTTTTTAGACTCATTACATACACATAAAATCATTCATATCGAATAAAATGAATTTTCATTAATAATTTATTATAGGATGTCTTAAAATATCAAAGAATAAATCTGAAATATTTCGAAGTTGTTGACTTTAGTTGGAAACTATAAAATAGTGCCGTTGTTTTCTTCTAGTCTGCTGAACAAATAAAATGAAGTAATAATGAAAAAGCACCCAACCCAATGAAAAAATAAATCAATCAGATTTTTAAATATAGAATAGGGGGTAGGCTGGAAATGGGATATTATTATACCGCTCACAATTTCATGAATCCATCCATACTACATGAAAGTGAATATTTTCAAAGAATGAAAAAACAAAGCAATACAATATAAAAGATAAATCATTAGATAAATTATTCTTGCCTAAGTTTTACCTGTATTAATTATATAAAATATTGCTTCAATTTTTCGACCAAATTCATAAAGAAACCGATTGTTTCATTTGTGCGACCATTGGTTGCTAGCATCAGTGTCTTTTATTTTTACGTACGTTTTTATTTCTCAGGGGAGAAGTTACCCTGAGAAAGGGGTGACTTTGTCTATCCTCCATTTTTCCATTTTAGAGATCAGAGATTTGCTCTTACAGCAGATATCACCGCGCTGGGGTGTTAAAAGAGGCAAAAGATAAAGGTTAGACAAAAGAAATCGTATTAGAGAACAAATTTAATGAAAAAAGTACATATATATATATATATATATATATATATATATATATATATATATTTCCATTTAAAAAAAAAACAACATTTAAATAGTTAATGTTATTTATATAAAAAATTAAATTTAGTCAAAAAATAAAGAAACAGTTTCAGAAAATATAACTGGATAACTCCTCTCCATTCATGTATAGGACTTGTTTTAATAACGATGTACTGACTCTGTCACTCCAAATCTATAAACATTTTCCCATATAATATTTAACGGACTTTTTCCCAAGTAATTAAACAACATGAAAGTCCTGTATTGTAAGTGAATTGGGATAGTTTTAAAGAACGGTTTGGTTAATTTTTTACTTCATGTTCTGATTCTTGTTGTTCGCGCTGTAACATGCTTGTCTATCCCGGCCCACATTATAAATTTAAAACTAACATTGATATTTTTTTAATTGAGTCTATATTACAAAAAGTGATTTTTTTAACAACTTTCTGAATATGCCAGATTTCTTCGATTGATTTATAATCCCTTGGTTTATAGTCCTGTGACATAAAAATAAAAATAATAAATTTATATTATCTAAATAAACAAAAAGGCTAATTTCGGATTCACCCTTATAGGTTTTTTTTTTCTTTTCTGTAAAGTACCGATTTTCACATTCCTTCGTTTAGCGTCATTTACTAACCAAATCAGTATATTCTAGGAATATCTATTAGGATGATAAAATAATATAATCAATTATAAATTAATAATATAATATTGTAATTTACATCAACACAATCCACAATCAACCCATTACCCTGTTTGTTTGTATGTTGTCCTGACGATTGGATTCATAGCTATAAGTAAAATTATAACAAAACCCAAATCGCTCTAATAACAAAACAATTTTCAAAACGTTTGTGTCTCATGCTACTTCGAAGAAATTCAAAATACCTTCTAATATTAGAACGTTCCCTGCGATTGCTTCGTGCAGCATCGACGAACTTTCCAGCTATGAATTTTCCACAAACTTGTGACAGATAGGCCAAATTATTGGTGACGATTTAGTAAGAACAAACACGAACCTCCGATACTTTTTCAATATTATTATTTAAGGGGCCATCTTAGTAAGTAATCATTACTCAATTGTCTTTGGCTATGCAAAATATACCAAGTTAGCTCTATTCGATTGAAATCAATAACTTCTAATATTCCTAGAATTCATAAAATAAGTTTTTTTTTTTTTTTATCTCACTCATTCAGTCATTAATGAGCATTGTGAAAATTATTCGAGAATCTACTTATAATTTTTTATTTGATTTTAATATCGGTATAATAAATTTCAAAAGATATCCCCAAGGCCGTCTCAACAAATGGAAATACTCCCGTTGAAGAAAAGCTTTACTTAAGTGAATATAATAATATTTTTTTTATTAGATTGTTTTTCTGTTACTTTCTCTGGAATTTTTTTTTTGTTTTTTTACTTTCTGGTATTTCATTTTTGAAACAAGCTATATTCTTTCAAATGTTTTTTTCCAGCCCAATGTTCCTTCATTCTGTCTGAGGCGTCTTTCTTCCATTTTTCCAAACGTTTTCTTGTTGTCTCTTTTATTCTTGAAAGGAACCTTCAATTTTCCAGTACCTTTCTTAGTAGTTCGTCTTTACTTCTGTGAAACAATCTTTATTTTGTAAGGTATGGACATGAATATAATCAAAGCTAAAGTTTAAATTAAAAAAAAAAATAGTAGGTTTATGTTGATTTTAAAGATTATTCTTTTCTTCTATTTTATTGTAATTTATAAATAAGATCTTTAAATCTCAGCATCAGACCTAACTTTTTTTAATTTTTAATATTTTTTTTTCTTATCTTCTTCTAAGTACTATCTTATAAGTACTAATTAATTAACAACTTATCTTCCTGTTTTTTCCTCAACAACTATTTATTTTCTCAGAACAACATGTTAACGTTTCTGGGCTGTGTCCCCATTTTCAAAACCTGTACATTAGTTTATCTATTAACATTTAATGGTTCAATAACTATAATAATAAATTAAATAAATACATTAAATATAACTTACATAGATAATACCTCAATCGTATGATTGATAGTCTTTTAATTTTTTTTTTTTTTAAACTATGTCACTGTAAATTGCTAAAAATACAATGTTCTATATTTTTTATATGTCAGCTCATATTTGTCCATATCCAATTTTTTTAATTTATTTTTTTTTACCGGCTTACTGGATTGTGAGGAATTTCCACAGACTTATTTATTTAACTTATCAGTATCAATAAAATTCAGTCTCTTGACCAATCAAAAGAGTGACATATTTATTAATTACGAATCTGATTCAATTTTTTTCAAAATTGTCACTAAGACCGAGCGTCTTCAAAGGTGTACTAATTCTTTCTTACTGAAATAAAGATGCTTTACCATTCAATAGAAATTATATCTACGGTCAGAGCCCACTGTTTGCAAATTCCATCACCTCAGTTTAATGTTTATCAATCTTAAACAGCAAAGCTCTTAAATTTTTATTGTTTAATTGTACCAAAGAGGGACAGGGTTACATAAGTTAAGGATGTTGGAGATCATGTACGTTCCATCCATTTTAATAAAATGGCATTTAGCTTTACTGTAGACAGTATTATTTAGAAGCAGAAAAGTTTCCAAGCCCAGTGGATTCGGCAATCTGGAAATCCACTAATAGCTGGCCTACTGGTAATCGACAATAGGCGGTATATAACTAAAATTTTCTTTTAAGTTTTTTCCATGCAATGCACGTGCCATTATCCTATTGCATTCGATTGTTTTCAAAGAGAAAAGAGAGTCTTGTTTCTAAATGAAAGTTATCATATTCTGAATCCAACCAGTAACCAGCAAAGTGCTTGTTAGTTAAAGCTTTAAGTATAAATATTTTTTTTCCCAGGGTTAATGTTTTGGCCAGTTATTAAAATTGATTTTTTTTTTTTTTTTTTATATTAAAACTTTCATCCCGATGTCAAGTTTCATAGGTCAATCAATTTCTCTTTGAAGCTCCCCCCCCCCCTCCCACCACAAAATTTACCAAGCTTCATTCCATAATTTTTCAGGCTGGCAACAATGCACTAGCTTTCCTTTCCTTTCAGGAGGGTACCCTGATTTCCCAAGAATTTTCAGGTTCGAGAGTTTCGAAAATTCATGTTATTTTGACTATCCAATTAATTCTATTTCAAGTAGTGATTTTTTAAAAGAAGGTGAATTGGATGAACGTTTTATTGGCATCTGATTGCAGGTTTCCAAAACAGTATAGGGCTCCATGCATTTTATGTATTTTTTTTTTTTGTTTGGCCCTTATTATAGTTAGTTACCTCGAATCAACCTTAAAATCACACAAACTGGGGTGAGGAGATGAAACGAAATGCGCTCACTATCTGGTCTGGCACCAGCAATAGGAAGTTAGTGACCTAGCGCTACCTCGAACATATTATATAAAAGAAACCAAAAGTTTCTAATCTTTTTTTTTTTGGTAGTTTTATTTATTATTTTATTTTATGAGCTCAAAAATCTTGCATGCTATTGGCCATTATTTATTTTTATTGGGTAAACTATCCAAAAATAAAGGATTTTTATTATTATTATAGCAGTATTCCTAACCTCTAATAAATCTCAGTATTCTTCTCCCCTCACTACCAAAAAATAAGGGAACTAGATGAACCGTAAGATGAAATTAGAGATTAGACGTACTCAGGCCTATGTTTTAATAGTTTGCTAAAAGTGCTTCCACCCTTTACTAGCAAAATGTAACTACTAACTAAAGGATTTAAAAAATGAACAGAATGAGTTGTTTCGATTGTTTGAAATGCAATCAACAATTTCTCAATCGTATATTCTAATAAATGGGTCTCCGGATCTAAGAATCCATTTATTTTTATTCATGTGTGACTTAAAACTTCTTCCAGCGAATGAGTTATCAACACGCCTCTCATATAACGTTTTTAATTTTTTTTATATTATTTTTAATTATTATTGATTATGAACCCATTATATATTACGAGTACTTATATGGTTTAATGGCAATGTTTAACCATTAAGTTTCCAAACTTATTATTTAAGAGTGATTATATTGCGAGGGAAGGGAGTGGATTTGCTCATTGGTAAGGCATTCAGCTGACTTGGCAGGATATCTTTAATATTCCGTCATCGATTTTCTGTTGGTACTCTTCATTGAAAAATTAAGGGGAGAAAATCTGGCGGTTGAGCGTAATCACGGTCAAATAAACTCCTTGCACGAGCGCTGATCGAGAAAAAGTACTTCCTTACGCAGTACTGAACCCTCCATGGGTTGTAGTGGTACAGTTTTTTTTTTTTTTTTTGTGTGTTACATAGCGTTCATCGGAGAACGACCCTTGTTGCCTCACTAATTGCTCTTAGTTGAGCAAACAGGCTCTGGTGGCTGCTATTAATTACTCCCCGATTTTAAGGAAATTAGTTAATTCCTCTTTAAATAAGCGTTGTAAGCAATGTCGACAGTCGACGGGTCGTTAAGATATGCAACAACGTTATTTGTTTTTATGTAAGTTATTTTTATACTGAGTAGTATATCGTTATATTTTCAATATCCTGCCTGACAAAGCCTTGGGGAAGGTTCAGTATACCAGTCAATAATATTCGGATATCTATTCAAACTGACCCGAAACATGTTGGACACACTGACAGCTGACATCCACGAATACCGGCCAAACTCGGAGGAAAATAAATAACTGATTTGAAGGATGGATTGAATACGTTTCTTCACTTCGTAAATGTTTATAAAGTTATATGAAATAAATATAATATTTCAATATGTATCTAATATAATATTGGTTTATATTTTATTTAATTGAAGAGCACATTTTTTTAAATAATTTATTCAAAATGTTTTATCTGGGATTTAAAAATATATGAGTAATATGTTATTAAATGTCGTTTATTATGATATCAAATATTGATTTAATTTCTTCTCAAGATGTAATTGAAGAACGTTTAGTAATACAAAATATCCTTTTTGAGCGATGAATTCACTTCTCTGACAATCGATTCATATTTATAGAACAACAAACTGATTTATAAAATGAAGGAATAATTCAAAGGGAACAGTTTAGCTGTTTTTTTTTTTTCTTCAATTTTTATTGTTTGATAAACCGTTTTGAATAATAATAAAAGCCTTTTTCGAATTTATTCGGAATCGGTTCCCGGTTATAAATGGCTGAACGCTTACACCCTCAAGATTCTATTTTCACTTAAGAACTGAACCGGAAAGGAATTTTCTTCATTCTTTCATGCCATTACAGTTGAAAATTCTTTTCAGCTTTTCTCCTTATTATTAATATGATTTTTCCTTTAAGAAAGGTAAGCTAATTTGATTTTCATTTCCTCCTCTTTATTTCCGTTTCGCTACTATTATTTGTTTCTTTGACGAGTCCAGGCTCTCCGTCTAGAAGCAATAATTCTTTTGAAACAGTTCTTTCCTAATATTTTTTTTTTTCATAATGGAATATTTCTTACCACCATTAAAGAACAAATGATGATTCAGAGCCTGGAGGAGAGCTATTAGGTTTATTGAAGCCAGTTTGCTATATCTTTATGTATATATATATATATATATATATATATATATATATATATATATATATATATATATATATATATAAATCTCGTGTACTTATGTTTGTCGGAGGTAAAACCAGAAAATACTCAACCGACCTTTATAAAATTTTGCTCATTGTCTGTAATTAAAAGGCTTAACTATAATCTCTATATATATAAGAGGCTTTGTCCTGACTGACAGAATCAACGCAGAGCAAAAACTACTAATGATAGAAACTTGAATTTCGGAATTTAGATTTTAAAAGCGATGTAGGTAACCACTAAGAAAGGAATATCAAAAATGTAACCCCTAAGGGGTTTAAATGGCGAAATTGTCGTTTAACTCTAACGGATATCTATTGTTGAGATTTTAAACCATATGCTTTTTATTTGAATATCGATTTAACGTTACAATACAGTATTAAAATAGACATTCACATAAAATATGGCTACTGATTATTTAAATATTAGTGGTAATCAAATTATGCACACTGTGATTCCCATTATTGGGGATGGTGAGTGTTTATTTCGATCTCTTCTCCATGTATATAAGAAGCTTTGTCCTGACTAACAGAATCAACGCAGAGCAAAAACTACTTATGATAGAAACTTGAAGTTCGGAATTTAGATTTTAAAAGCGATGTAGGTAACCACTAAGAAAGGAGTATCAAAAATGTAACCCCTAAGGGGTTTAAATGGCGAAATTGTCGTTTAACTCTAACGGACATCTATTTTCGAACTTCGAGAAAATGTATCTAATTAGTACTCATTATAAAGAATTTGATACGACAAGTTTAACTCGAAAGGCCCTATTGGGCGTCGAAAACCATGTTTTACAGCCGAAAAATGAAGCGTTCCCGACGAGTAAGTCATTTTTTGTTTAGGCGGTTTTAGTGAACTCTCTCCATTGCGCCTCTCCCTCTCTTCTACCGAGCCGGCAGCTTCCCCCTCCAACATTCCACCTACCGAAAGCTCAGATTCTACTAAATCTCCTCAACATCAGTTAACATATTATATTAGATCAATACCAAGATAATGGTCACAGAATTGATTTTAAAGGCTCGCGGGCGAAGCCGCGACGGGAAATGCTAGTTAACTATATTATACAAGAAATGTACCAATATACCTAAACAACTACATAAAATAATGAATAACCAAACGTGCTACAAAAATCTTCGAAATCAAACAACCTGATAAAAAGTTAATAATTGTCCACCTCATTCCATAATTGTGATGTTTTAATACTTATTGGTATTGCCGCTCTTAATTTAAAAATGTTATGACAAACTCAACTTTGTTATATATATTTCAAAACTATAAATAGATTATAATATATTTATAATATAATTAATAGATCATACAAATTGAGAACTGATATTGAATGTCAAGAAATTGGTTAAAATTTTAGAATAAAATAAAATTAAAAATTAATCTTTCCAATTCACACAAAGATATGCTTTCAAACTTTAACTTTTATTTATTTAAAATCAATAAAAATTCACTTACTCTTGTCTTCCAAGGTCTATTGTATAATGTCTGATTAAAAACTTAATACTTAAATGACTCCTTCCGTATTTTTATTAAGCACACATTTTTATTCTGGCTTTGTTCTATTAAGCACAGTTGCCGACAAACGGTATGCCGCGATGTTACGGCTGTATTGTTCTCCTCATTGTATTTATAATTTGCTCAATCCTTGTCCTTTCTCTGCAAATAAGGTACCAGTGGTTTTCCACTTCCCATTGTGCTGCTTCCTTTAAAAAAACTCATTTCTTCATTTGACTATTTCCAAGTTTCCTTGTATTTCTCTTTCATTTATTTTTCCCCTGAAAGAATAGGGTGGTAGCCTAGTACGATACTGCACTACTATGCTTAAGGTCCTGTGTTCTAACTTGGTACACTGGGGTCGGAAAATATTTTTGGGATAAATCCAGCCTCTGTATAATCGCAACTCTAAATTAAATACCTAATTTGTTAAGGAAAAATAAACCTGAAAGTTGAGCGCGATCTTCTTTACAGAAACTTGATTATAAGTAACATCTTGAAATTCCACTCCTATGCTAAAATCCAGTGCTATTTCGACTAAATAAAGGTATTTAAATAGCGAATACTTTTGTTTATTTAGCACAGATCTGCTGAACAGTGGAGTACAACCTTTTTTATACCAACTATTCGAAACCAAAGGTAATCCGGATAATTTAAAATTCGGATTATCTTAAAATATGGGTGATGCAGACAAAATAAATCCTCAAATAAGAGAATTGGAATTTATTACGATAAAAAAAAAAAAACACATTTTATTTCAAAGCGTTGATCCTCTGTATTTTGTTTAAAACAAAAGTGGCGTTTGTATGGAGTGTGGCACATAAACGGTTTACTGCTTTGACCGGCATAATCTAAAAATAAAAGCTAATTTTTGGAGAAATTGTAATTACATTCTTGCTATCAGTGTTAAGAGTTTTGTCTTCGTGAACATTTAACATAATAATAAATAATAAAAATGTGGTCCGGAAAATCCAGAGATCCGAATAAAGGGATATAAGAGGTTTTTCATCTATTGAACCCAAATCAACGTAGCAGCTTGTCTAAATCCCGAGTAGGGCAAAAATATTAAATCATTTGTTATTGAAATACTTTCATTTATTCAGCACAGCTCTTCCGAAATCCATCAGCTAATAATATTAAGGACCTATGAAGCGAAATTTAGTTATTGTTAGCAACATTAATAGTAATTTAATGATTCTCTCTCAGATTATTATGTCAAAGATGGATTGATTTTAAAAATGTATTCACCTTTTCTTTTTCTATTGGCATCTTCAGCATATCTGTTTCATAGCTTCTTAATTCCGGAAACCTAAAGATTAGGATCATACCCGTTTTAATATATTTTTATGAAGAAATATACTCGACTTTCATAATAACCTTTCGCTCACGACAAAGTTTCGGCTGAAACAACTTTACTAAGTGGAAGAATATTCTGAAACTCATTGATTACTAACCACTAGATTTGATAATTAATAATGCATGGCATATTAATAGGAAATTTGGGTGGAGGCTAAAACATGAATCGTGATTTATTCATTAGTTAAAATAACTCTTCGGATCAGAAAGGAAAACAGGACTCACTTTAAAAAATTGACTAATGGAGATGACGTTTTCTAAATAGAAATTTAAATATTTTATTGAATCTTGTAATGAACGTTTCGTCTTTTCCCTTTTAGCTTTGATAAATATTCAAGAAGACGGAGAGAAAAAATGTTTTTAGGTTACACTGCGGTGAAGGTTATGTTATCAGCTCCCTTCAACTTCAACCTTGGCTTCTCCTCCTTGTTTAAATAATGCCCTCAGGGTGAAATATCTACACAATCATGGGATGAAAATGAAATTCATCCACGTATAAAAAATATCTTTTCAGGAAAAATTTGTGCTCCGCTGATATTTCAAGGCGTCAAAATGTTAAATGTTGCAGTAATTTGTCAAAAGCTAGCAATATGTTCTCATTTATTCTTGTAATATTTATATTGGACTCTTTATAGAAGAAAAATATGATATACAAAACGAGATTTATGTTTCTTTACTGTCGCTTAATCGATCATTCATATCAATTCTAGAAAGCTAGTATGATCCTCATGGCGTATGATAGTATTCATGGCAACATTGAATCTTTGGCACCACATTTTTTGAAAAACATATGATGGCTACCAGGGATGTGCCACGTAATTAATATCGATTCTTTACGTGCAGAATTTCTTTAAGTCAAATGTAAAAAGATTTTTTTTTTAACCTTCATGTACTTCCAAAAGGTACCCATTAATTTCTAAAATTAAAGTAGAGTTATTCTAAATAATAATAAAACTTCAAATTGCTTAAATATGAGTCATTCGTTTGAAAAACCCGACATGTCCATAGATTAAAATTTATAGTAAACCGAAAAAGAAATGTTTAGTATTACAATAAGAAGAAAACCTGAGATGTAGTGGCTAACATAGCAGCCTACTATACTAAAGGTATGGGGTTCGCATCCTGCGGTGGTACTAGGATCTTTTAAAGGGAGTAGAAATTCCTTGGTAATAACGTCCTTCGGATAGGACCCAAAATACTAGCCCGAAAGATGCAGGTACTCGATAAAGATCCCTATCCTAATTATAAACTATCTTGGATATGTAAATGGATTCCCACTGTAGCTTCGTCCGCTTAGCCTCAGTAGCATAATGTGACGTTAGTTAAACATACAAACTTATCAAAATGATTTTATTGGAGCTATATTCCTTACTTCAAAACGAGTAGGTGGTAAAGACTATTTAAATAGTAGCGGTATATTGACAGGAAATGAATCGGTCGTTTGAGAATACCGATAGGTCCAAAAAAAAAAAAAAAAAAAAAAAGAGAGAGATTTCCTTAACTTAAATTATTTTCACTGACTCATGTTCCAGCATAGAATACATTTTTCATGATTTTATAAATCTATGTTCATTCGATAGATCTGAAAAATAAATGTTTTTTTTTCGGATAATAACAGAAGACAAAGGATTGTTACAAACCATATATTTTGGAAATTAATATAGAAAATACAAGCTAATAAATGAAAACTTACTGAAAGTATAAATACTTATATAAGTTTGAAATGAGCAAGATTCAAATTAATGGTTCTTCATTGAAATCTTAATCTATAGATTCTTTGACAGTGACAGGCAAGCGAAAATTTTACTTCAAAACGTACTTATTACTTTGGTTAAAAGAAGATATTTTTGAATGCCCTTAATAATAAATTTTAATAGGGGAGAACGGGGTTGATTGGCAACAGTTTTCACTTTTTTGATTGTTGAGTCGTTCCTATTAATAAAATCCCAATAGGGCTGATACCACTGTAAACTCCAAGTATTAGAGTAATTTTGTCAATTGCTACTGCGCCAACGAACCCCAGTTGAAGAGGGCCAACTAACCCCACAGGACAGATCATATGAGAGATGGCTGCCAAGACATAGGAGAACAACCAAAAAAGCAACTGGTTAGTCAAAGGTTAGGTTTTTCAAAGGAGTTTGGGGCTATGTAAAAAGAATCGGAGTCAAATGTTTTGCCATGCCTTTAAACCAAATTTACTGAAAACAAAAATTTACTTACATGTTGTAAAATTAATGAAGCACAATCTTCTCTACACTGTTAGCATCAGATTGAAAACTCAGGACAATACTCCCGAGGTCGAGCGGGTCACAAGGAACAATGGTGGGGCCTTCACAACAGGTGTGACGGAAACTATAAGCCAATGGCCAATCTGCCCCCCTATGTCAACCAACCCCGATCTCCCCTAAATATATTACTTTAATATATTTCTACATATGTAATCTATTTTAACATATGTCTAAAATACTATCATTGACAATTCATTATGGATCTCTATAGTAATTGAAAAGTTACTGTAAATTAATTTTAGTAAATATTTAGAAACAGGTACTTTTCAACCAGTAAAGTAACATCTGTACCCAAAGTAAAAAAGGCCTTATAATTTATGAAAATCACTCCTGGGTGCTGGAAAAGGGATGTATAATATCAGGTATGTTCCAACCAGCACTTAAAACACGTTGATAACTCTTTCCCATGCGCGTTACACCTTTACATGTTAACAATGAGCTGTTAGTTAAGGCGTACTGTTTATGCGAAAGGAACATGTGTCAAGTGTTTTTTGGAATACACCTATAGTGCAACGATTGATCTACACATCTGTTAATTAATTTTAATTGTCAATTAAAATAGAACGCTGACGAGAATTTAGCTATTTTTCTCTAAACATTGGTGTTAACACACCACCGATGTTCTCTCTCCAATAGAGTTCATTAAATCCATTCCTTAATTATAGAGTGAATCGCTTCAATCTACAATGCCTAAAAATAAACAATTTTTCAGTTCCAGTCTAAACGGATCTACGATTTCGATTAGGAAATATTGTTTTAATTAATAACGTCAAAAATATGTAATTATTTATCAATGATTTTTTTTTTAAATAAAAATTACCTACTTCTGTAGAAGAAGAAGAAGAAATTCAAAGTATTGCCGTGTTTTAAACTTTTTATTTAGTTCGGTTTCTATCTTTCCAAACTCCGGTTTGCTTGTAACTTTTTAAACGAAGTTTCTCTTGAATCTCTTCATTGAATGATCTCTCCTCCTCCATATAGAGTGCTTACTGGACTAAGAAGTAAAAAAGGAACTTCTTTGTAAACGAATTTAGTGACCTCGTTTGTAGTTCCGACTTATCTCACCTCGAAATAGAATAATGACATATTTCTTTTTTAATAAATAAATCGAATATGGTGTAAATTATAATCCCTAATTTTTTAATATGTTGTTTGAGAAACCCTACATTTCCAAAAAAACGTTATTTTCGTCTTATTTTATTTTTGAACTCGTTGTAGACATCTAATTCAAGGCATACCTGACAAGCCCAGCCGATTACCGGCTTTTATAGACCATTCAAATAATCGTCTATTAATATAAATAGACAAAATTTGATCGTCGCGCAGAGGCGAGATTAAATATAAATAACACACAAGTAAAAGAAACTAATTAAGAATATAATTGGAATAGGGTTTAGTAAAATCAATTTTAACATTTTATTAACAATCAATTTAAGTAAAAATAAAATAAAAATAATAGTAAATAAAAACATTCACAGAACTGTGGTCTATTAGATCCGGAGCTGGTTATACATTTTAAATCATAACTTAGATATACCTACATAACTAATATTACAAGCAAAAGTAAACAACCCAAAAAAAAAAAAAAAAACCAAACAAAAAACAATTACTTAAAATATATATACATAAACAATATAACTAATGTACCGCCCTGAAAATTCTTATTTATTACTAATAATATTTTTATAAAAACAAATAGTACAACACTAACAATAAAAACAATTTTGGTTTTTGTTTTAATTATAATTAAATTCTTGGATAAGGTTGTATCTATATTGCCATGCCCTTTTACAATATTTATATAGCGCCAGCCAATCTTTACCGTTTAGGTAGTATATAATTAGTATATACTATTTAAATAACTCCTACCAAAACAACCTCTTCTGATTTCCTCTAAAATAGGACATATTGCTAGGAAGTGCAAGGTGTTTTCAGTTTCTTTTTTATTACACAATGAGCATATTATATTACTGTTTTGATAAAATCTGTTATAATTTAAATATAATAACTCACATCTAACTTTGAATATCCATTTAGCGACACTGGAATTGATTTTAGGGTCGTGTAGGTTATTTGTTCCGTAATCATTGTTTAATTGTTTATATAGAATCATTTCATCAGATTTGTAAGCCTTTTGTATAAATTTTAATTTATAAATTTCTGTTAAGGATTCTCTAAATTTATGTAGTATTAAGGCCCAGTTATTTTGATTATTAGATTCAATATTTATTTGAATGTTATATTTTTATGCCAGTGTCAAGTTTTATAAAAATCGGTTGAGTAATTTTTGATTTTATTCCGGATAAACATCGTGACACAAGATTTTTATATATCATTCATGTTTGGGCAAAAGGGTTTGTCATACAAAAAAAAAATTGTATCGTCTTCTTAAAATCCATAATTTAGATCTTCAATTTAAGTTTAATACAATATATAAAATGGAACGAAGAGTGGCAAAATACACGTAATCACCTTCGCCTGATCAAGGAAGATAACCATGCTTGGCTGCCACCAAAGAACTTAACCCCAAAGGAAGCAGCCATCATAACCAGGCTGAGAATTGGTCACACTAAACTGACTCATACCTACCTGCTTATTAGACTTCACAGGCCTACTTGTCAACTTTGTCATAATACCCCTCTTACAGTGGAACACCTTTTTCAGTGTCAAAAATACTGGAAGGAACGCCAATATTACAACTTCAGATCCATACAAAGTAAACAACGGAATTGAAAAAACACTGAAGTACCTCAGGAGCACGAAATTAATGTCCTACATGTAAGAAGAACAGTTGTCGCTAATGGAAGCGACGTTAAACAACATCAAATAAAAAAAATATACAAAATCAAAATAGACAATTAGCAAAAATGTACGAAATTAATCTTTTGCCATAATACATGTTAATTAAATTCAGAATATAAGACATGATGATATGAGATTAGATATATCGGTAGGTTCTATCTGAAACAGGTTATCAAAATGTCTTTTGCTAAAACAAATGGATTCGATGCTTTCCCCACACGTGGGAAGGCGACACATTGGTAATTTCCCTTGGGAAAAACACGAATTTTCCTAGTGCAAACCAGAAATAATAGATTTGGCTGCTGGATGCTTACTCACCCTAAATATCGGAAGAAAATGAAGTGTTGTGTCAAATTACACCGCCATCTGTTGGAAATTTATAGAACTTACACATAATCAAACTCAAATGTAGTATAATAAGCACTTAATTTGCAATAAAAGAAATATTGAGGCCAATAATCGAGATAATAACTATCCTATTTTTTAAGTTGGACAAAACTACACATAATGAGACAAATTTTATAAAGGTCCGTTGAGTAGTTTCTGTTTTTACCCCCGACAAACTTCGGGACACGAGATTTTTATATATATAAAGGTATATATTACCATTACTATACTTGTTGTACATTACTTGTACTTGTTTATACAAGTATTTCTATCTAACTCTTCCTTTTAAAATAAACTCCCACCCGAACTCTCTTGTTTCCAGCCTCACTCATCAGAAGATGGCCTCAGGACCTTCTATGTTAAGTGTATTAGTTGAGTGCTATCAATGGGGGTAGCTTCTCTTAATGCTTATTCCTAACATTTTCCTTTCTGATTGTGATCTTATTTAATGGATGTATTATATGCAAATACAGTTTTAAATTTCAATAAATTAAAGACATTTTTTTTTTCAAAAACTACTTTTCCGTTTTAGTTTTATCAAACTCTTCTTTCGTAACTCATACATGTTCTGAAGTTTTTCTTATCTCCTGTTTAAAAATTATTAGAAAAAAAATAATTATTTGATTTTGTAAATTTGATATTGATCTCTTGATTTCCCAGCTTTGATGTTCGTTGGTTTTATGTTTTTAATTAATTCGGAAACGAGTCATGATTCAATTTTCTCATATATTTATTAAAAGGCTTCCTTTTAATGAGGTATTGAAAACTCAATTTTAAGTTCTTATGATTTCCTCACGGCTTTTCCTTATAGCATCACAAGATCTGATCAGATAATGTTTTCACTCTTTCGTAAGGAAAAAAAAAAAAGTTAAAGTGTTGTTTTAAAATACGCGCATAAATTTCATCAAACCTTCAAAAGTAATCACTTCCGCTCCTTCAACGAAGATGGGAAAATAATTTTGAATTAAATTGGGAGAAGAAAATCCAATCTTTCTTTGATTCATACTTGAGGGGCCTGATCGATTCTGGTTGGAACCGTTTCGTCAAGATATTACTTAGAAGGCAGACCATTTCTTTTTCACGTGGATTCAACCCCCTCGATTTGATAGATTGCGAACCAGGAAGTTGTTTCGAGTAGTGATTTAACCTTTCTTTTGAAGTCTGCCGCCATTGAGCTATTTGCTGTTAACTAATAAAAAGAGGCCTTTCCCTTGGAGGATCCCCTTTTATATCCGGAGTCGTTTCTTTCCTGAGTGGGCTAGAAGTAGTAGGCGGAACAAGGAACATAAAACAGTGGACTGCTGCCATTGTATTGTTCTTTACCTTTTCCTCTTGGTGATGGGATAGTGTTTCGGCTGTCAGCAGAAAGGAGTTCATTGTGGAACTAAGCCTATGTCTCGTAGGAATTATTGCTTCGGCAGTGTTATCAATATCAATATGTATACATTGTAACACTTTTGTGGGTCATTTATTAAACAAAAATATACAATTATCAATGCCAACGAATTAATACAACTCATATATTCGAGCAGGTTACAAAAATGATAACTTTATAACACACAAAACATATGACTTGAGTTTCACAGTCAAGACACAGACTAAGACTGGCCCAGTCCCTCCCTGTTTATATATAGTCGCAAAACGAACCGTCTGGAAGGTTCCAACGAAAGGTTTGGGATTTTAAACCATATATTTTTATTTGATTATCGATTTAACGTTAAAATATGATATTTTTATTTTGTGTTTTATTTGTTTAAAGGCGTAAAAACTCTTTCGCCATCAACGCTTAAAAATTATTGATTATCTGATATTTTGAAAGGTGTTTTGTTAATGTTTAAAGAGTGGATGTGCCTTACATTTTTTATAATACTGTGTTTCTTTTGTAATATAAAGTATTTCTCTCACTAATTAAATTTCCGGGTTGATCAGTTGTTTTAAGGATTACTTATCCTCTTCCCCTGCCTTGTCGTTGTTTGAAGGAGAGGCCACTGGTGGCCAAAAACTGCGACATTCGTTAAATAAATTAAAATTAATTCATAACTAAGCAAACTCAGATCCCCCAAAATAAGCCGGAATGCCAAAATAAAATAAATAAGAAGATAAGACAATTTTATTAAGCAATTCAAATGTTTATAAGAAGACCACACCATGCGATTTTTTTATCTATGATTTTTTTTTCTCTGTAGGCCTAATGCGCCAATCGAAATAAAGCAGACGATGCCATTTGTAAATGAATCAATAAATATCAAATAATTGTCAACTATCAATGTAGAATTTATTAAAATTTTAATGGTTCCACCATTATCTGTGAAATAAGTATATATAAAGTTGTTTTAAGACACTTCTTAGATTGCTTTTGTATAATAATTTATCTATTTCCTAATCAAATATTAATTGATCTATATAATTACCTTAGACAGACGGATGATAAAGGGCCCGCACGTTAAAATAAAAAGAAAGACCCTTAAAATTAACCAACTTTACTTTTTTTTTTTTTAAATCACTAGGATTGAGACAGAAACTTTATACATATTCGTACTTACTTAAACCTGTATGGACAAACTCTACACAAAGCTTCTGTACTTCCTAAAAGATCCACTTACATGTTACGATTCATTTCCTAAGCACAATTATAAAGTTACAATTCGTTTCTAAAAAAAACCTACATACTTACTTACACATGTCAATATTATAGTAACTTATAACTTTTACAATCGTTTCTATACTTAGTATTATAGTTATATATATATCTTACATGGATATTTTAATAAGCGAAATGGCAGCGGCTGATGTGCCCATTAGAAGGAGATCTAAACGGCGCACAGTGGTTGAAAGGCGGAAAAAACCTATTTTTTGAAGGTATCGGAATATTCTTTTTCTTTTCATTATTAATAAATGGAATAGTTATCTGACACATTCCATCAATTTATTCGGAGATATTCCGATTTTTACACTTATTACGACCCTTTGAAAATCGATCATTGAAAAAGTTTATTTTTCAACGAAAAATTTATGATACTATAATTATTATTGCTACTCGTATTTTTGTTTGTTGGTGCGATTTTCCTTCATAATCATGAAGAGCAATCTCACATATTACACGACCATAAAAATTATGCTATTTTGCCTATGTTTTAACCCAGAAATAAAATCGCGAATAAATGCAATAAAAATAAGACAATTTTTTTTTTTGGTAATCCATATTTTTCAAGCGCAGCCGAGCGCAGTTTTAAAATCCATTTTCTTAAGAAGAAGATACATTCAAGGAAATATTAAATCATATTCTAGCTGCGTCCACCTGCGTCTGTAGATGTGTGATTTTTTTTTATTGAATTACCTACGCTATTTCATGCAGTTTATTCACTATGGAGCTTGTGATTCGAATTAGGTTATTACTAATCGTTAAGTAAAACATCATTCCTTACTTACTAGCTCTGTAGCATCATTTATAAAGTCATTCTGAATCATTATTAGGTCGATGATAAAAAAAAAAAATGTTCACCTACCGTGATGTTAGTATGTGTTTGGAAATTATTAATATTAAGTTTATTAACATGACCTCGGATAACTTGACCGAAATAAAACGATTTCTCATGAAAACTTTCTAGCCTCGTTTTAACAGTAAGTGGCAGGAAGCTCGTAGGAATAAAAAAAAATTAAAAAAAAAAAAAAAAATGAAGAATGGCTAGCACAGAACCAAACTGATGACTCGGTATCACTTCACTACTTTCAAGTAAAGGCTTAAATTCGGTTCAAGGAAAGTTTTGAAATACTTTCGGCTTTATAGGTAGAGTGCGAAAGGACGGTAATATGAAGGATTAGTTGTAGATTTAGAATCATTTAGAGTGTGTCTATTTTGGTGAGTGTGTCGCATAGTACAAAGTTCGTTCCAAAAACCAGGTCTACATATTTTGTGAATTCATTTAATTTAAAAAAATTGGTATTGAAAAAAGTTCAGCTGTTATTAGTATGAATTAGGGAATTGAGTTTTCTCTGATAGAGTTTTAGTTACTAAACCTATACTGAACAGTCTATCCCACCATCTCCTATCGAATTTATATTAAAGCCAGATAACCCCAATCTAATATTTTAATATGATAATACATTTAATAGTTAAAAATAAAAATGTAGCGAAAAAAATAATTATTTTTTTTTTCTTCACCTAACTTAAGTGTTTTCATGAAATAAAATGATACTGCAAGTACTATCAAGGATATTAATAGCATGAAACAGCAAAAGTGCTTAAACTAACCGATATCGAGTCGAAAATTGATGTATGATTTGTTTTTTTATTTTCCTAACACCGCCGGTTAATCCGAATAGCCGGTTAAGCGGGGCTCCTACCTATACATTTCATAGGAAATTTAATTGTGGTTATGATAATATCAACTTTATTTTTTTGCGGCTTACAGATCAGGTTTGACAAGTTTTTTTCCGAAAATAGTCGATTTTCAACCACTGTGCGGCGTTGAAACAAACCATCCTTACTCTTCCCTCACGTTTCATCACTGGATTGACATAAAATCCATACCATTTTCTTCTTTTCAAATTTTAGATGAAAGGCGCATATTAAAATATAAAGACATAAATATTTATTGAGATAAAAATGATTATATAAAAATAAATAAATTACATAAAATATAAAAAAATTCTCTAATTACAGTTACATTAATAATCGTTTAGCTAATAAAGTTATCACAACAATAATAATCAATACTTCACCGAGGCATGGACATTGATTACTGAAATAGGCCGTAGCGTGGAGGGATGGATCATTTTATGGCCCATAAGTAAACGGATTGTTTTCAAAAAACTTTTTAATTAGTATTACCAATTTCAATCTGTTTGGTTTTAATATGGAAGAAGACCGTAATAGAGAGTATTAAAAAGTTTAGAGGAAGGGGATTTTTTTATATAAACCTAAAGGCCAACTATTGTCAACAAACTTTTCATTAAAATTGTCAACAACTTTCATTAAAATAAAAAAATAAAAATAAAAAAAAAGTGTAATTTGTTTTTATATTAATTTTTATAAAGGAAAGTTCAGCCATTATCTGGACTGGAATTTCAACGATGTGACTTTATTTAGTAGGTGAGGTATCCAAAATATCCCAAGGGAAGCTAGTTCATAGCTTTGATTTCCCCTGAAGTAGAAGACATTTAATATATTTTTTATTTTTGAAAGTGGAATGGCCTTTTTGGGAACCAATGATGTAGATGAGTCAGATATTTATTTTATTTTCAGCGCGAATTGATGGAGGTGGTACAAAGTGCAAGTGTGGAAAGTGTTCTTAAACTCAAAAAAATAAATAAATATAATATTTTTTATCTAAGTTCATTTAATGAAATTATTTAAATTGTCTGTTATGTCCATACATATAAATTATAACCTCTCATAAGCGGAACCTCTTGATAACGGAGTGATTCCGTTAAACGGAAACTTTCGTATGTCTAGGTTTTATCAGAGAACAATTTCATTTCCCATGCCCTGAAGCTCTTACCAAGGGAAATGGAAAATTTTGTTCTAAGTATTAGGTAAACTAGAGAGCTCAATACCGGAAAAAATATTTCTTTAGATATGTGAATCCCGGGGTCGCTGTGCTCCGTGGTTTTTAATTCATGGCTTAATATCATTTCCTGTTTAATGGAGTACTGTGATTGGAATATTTAATTTTCAATAGTTTAATCTTAGCACTAAAAGTTATCCTTATAATTTATGTTTATTGTATATTTTTAATTTTGTTTTATTTATATCAAATCTCTGAGCCTCTAAAGGCAAGTATATGTATTATTTAAATTTGCTCTTCTCAGAACAAATTTATTATTATTATTATTATTACTATATCAATGACAGCTGAGATCCCTTGGTATTGGTGAGTGGGGTTAGATGTAGCTACAGAAAAAATGAGAGCCAGCTTATACTGTCGTACCCCCGTGAGCTTGGGATCAAGTTGAATGACATGCCCTAAAGGGAGGACATCCGGAGCAATTGCAGTTTATGTAATCAGCAAAGAGGTTGGTCCTCGAGTTTCGAAAAATAAAAAATAACTACTCTTCATTTTCCTTCAATTAATTATGAAGAATAGTTCAATTACTTAATTTTCCGGACAGAAATTTTATTGATAGGGCCTTAGACCATTATGGTATTGATTATTTTGGAAAGTTTATTTGAACTGTCGTTCATTTCTTTTTTAATTTATTTAAATCGCACACCTATCCCTCTAATTTTGGTCTTTCCAATTTCAATCACAAATGGTGAACTTCTTCCCTTCGAGCTGTGACCTATTATTAAAAATGTCTTTTTTTTTTTTTTTCTAATACTGAAGCGAAATGTGGTAAACAATTAGAACATTCATGAAAAGTCGGTTTTGATTTTGCATTAGTAGTAAGATATGAGATTTGAGGAGAACGCTCAAATGAGGGACTATATGTCCTTAATTAGGGTTAAAAAACTGCCCTCATAAATAATTATATGTACATAACACACTCCTGGTACACATAAGTACGTATGAACATAATTTGTCTTCAAATGCTTATATATTTTTTTTTTTTTTTTTTTAACCTTTTTAACCAACCTCTTCTAATCCATGGCAAGCCGCTGAGTCTGTTCAGGAAACGAACCCACACCGCCAGCGTGGGAGACGGAGACGCTATCCCCTCGGCAAGGCTCGGGCCTTATACATTCTTTAAGACATTTAATTGTCAAATCACAGTTTGAGATATAAAAATTATAGGCCAAATATGTTTTGCTCAAATTATTATTTTGCGAAGACTAGTCCATTCCTCCTTTCGTTTAGCCCGAATCCGAACCTAAAATAAATATATTTTCAAAATATTAAATAATATAAGTAAATTTTAATAATTGAATTAAAATAAAATGCAAATCGTTATTTAAATTTCAATGTTAATGATATGAAGTCTGTTTTACTTTTACGGAATTTACCTCTTTCATAAGAAGAGAGAAAAATAATCAAAAGATTTTCATTTATAATATGAGAAGAAGGAACATTTTATATAACATTCGATCCAGAAATTTTAAATTGCTTGATAATGGACAAAAAGGTAGCCAACGTCGCAATGTATTATGAAATAAATTAGGAAAAGATGTTTCGAACAGAGGAGTTGGAGGATGCTCATTACCCGAAATAAAAAACAAATGAAACAAAATTAGGAAATAAAAATTTTGTTTCCATATTTCAAAAGAAGCACTTATTACTTGTAGTACTTTATTACAATGTTTTTTTTTTGTTTTTTTTTTTGGTTTATCAAACACAAACAAAACTCATCAACAGTCTAAAATAGCGTGAAAATTAGAATATTCGTCAAGAGAATCTAAACGCAAACTAAAGATAACAAAAGTTACCATAAGAACTTGTTTTAGGTTGCTTTTGTTCTTATGATACATATCTGAGATCCAAGGCATTTTAATTTCTTTTGGAAAAACAAAAAATTCTAACATTGAGATTTTTTTCATGTCTTTAGAAATTATACGGTTAAAAAATGATTTCTTTTGATTAATAATAATAATAATAAAAAAATGAATTTCCTTTCTAGGAACCCAAAAATTAAAAACCGCCACACGATCTTGAAGGTTTTCTCATTGAATTCCCATTAGGCCTCTCTTTAGAATCGTAAATGAAAATCTGTAAGGGAAATCACATCGGGAAGAATTGAAGAACGGGTCCAAATTGAAGTGCTTCTAATAAACAATTAGTGAAAATATTGCTTATATAGTAGCTACTGTAATACACATATTTTATACTAGCTGTATATCCCGGTTTCACCCGGAGAATTTCATTTTTTTAAATCTATAAACTGAGACTTTTATCGACTCAAATGGTCGATTTTGGAACTAAATTTTCACAGATAGAGTTGCAGTTATTAAACCTACATTGAACAGTCAATCCCACCATCTCCTATCAAAATTATATTAAAGTCGGATGATCCCAATCTTATATTTTAATATGATATACATTTACTAGTTAAGAATTAAAACATAACGACAAAAATAATTGATAGTTCCTATGTATGATTTTTTTTTTTTACCTAACTTGAGTGTTTTCATGAAATAAAATTATATTGCAATTACTATCAATGATATTACTAGCATAAAACAGCAAAAGTGTTTAAACTAGCCGATTTCGAGTCGAAAATTGGTGTATAATTTTTTTTCTATTTTCCTTACACTGCCGGTTAATCCGAATAGCCGGTTAAGCGGGGCTCGAAACTATACATTTTATAGGAAATTCAATCGTGGTTATGATAATATCAACTTTATTTTTTTGCGGCTCACATATCGGGTTTGACAAGGTTTTTTCCGAAAATAGTCGATTTTCAACCACTGTGCGCCGCACCGAAAACAACCACTTTTCGTACTATGGTAGTGATGAACATAACTAATTTAGGACTCAATACAATTACATCTTGCTAGCTTAATTTTGTGTTTTTTTTTTCTTTTTTACACTCTGAATAGCAGTTATGACAACCCATACGATGAAATCTTTGGAAGATATGATCCTTAGTAATATACTCTATTGCCTATCGATTATAAATCATTGAATTATGTGATTTGATTTGCAATTTTTTATTAACTTCCTTCACATCCTGCCAGGAAGGAAGAATAGGTATTGAATTTCAATTATTTAATTATAAAGAGGCTTAGCATCAGATTAATTACAAAATTTATTTATGCCCACTTTTCCTTAGTTCCTGCGAAAATGATAAAGTAAAATAATTCGTTAGCTAAAATATAACGAGGCTGTTACTTAGGCTGGTTGAAGAGAGACTAGCTCTTTAGGATTCCGTTTCAAAGCGAAACATGAAATCTTAGCTTAGAGATGACGTCATGTCTCCCAAATTGGATCATGGCTGAGCTTAGTTTCCATAAACCGGCTCAGTCTCAATGAAATGTAAATTCATGGCATGCGGGACCTTGCATTACATAATATTTGCCGATTCATGCATTTAGCATAAATTCCTTATTTATATTAAGATTTTCCATTAGCAGGAAGGAGACTAATCACTAATATAGAAAAAAACGGCCTCAAATAGTCTCAAAATTACATATATATATTTTCATATATATACAAGCCAAATTTTCGCCTCTTTGGGCATCATCAGGGCTGTAAAATTATGTATAAAGGTACAATTTATTAGTAAAGTTTATTAATACCTAGTAAAACAAATTTAGAATAATTATAATTGTACCTTTATACATAATTTTACAGCTCTGATGATGCCCGAAGAGGCGAAAATTTGGATTGTATATATATGAAAATATATATATGTAATTTTGAGACTATTTGAGGCCGTTTTTTTTCTATAAATTCCTTATATATTTAGCATAATTTCGCAGTTGAGCTTGGTTTCAAGTAAAGTGTTGATTCACACAGTAGGGCGTCTCACAGTGGTCCAATCTGGAAAAAAACTCATAAATGAAAGTTGCCCAAACCTAATTTTTTCTTGGTTTTCGAATACTTAGATACTTGTAGAACAATGGAAAGAATATATTTTTTTAACTAGCTCAAAATAAAAATGAGTGTGTACCAGTAAAATTGAACTTTTTAATGATTGAAAAAATCGTACTTTTCTACCAACATAAAAAAAAAATTCTAATCTGTATAAGATTAACAATAAAATGCTTACCGATACATCAGGAGTGTTTTATCACTGTGTAGCACTGTTATGGACTAAACATGTTTAAATAATATCAATAGTTAGAGAAGAAAATAATTTTCGAAATCGTTGCTGAAATATGTATGATTTTTTGACTTTGTTGGTGTATAAAAAGTTAAAGTAAAAGGAACTATGACCTTGGGGAGGAACTATTAGTTAAGAAAAATCCTCCGATAGGTCTTTAAGGTAGGGGGACTGGCTTAAAATTAAAATAAAATAAATCACACGTTATTTTCATTTTAACTCTAAAATACTAAAATAAAATTATTTTAATTTTAATTCTAAAATACTAAAAAAAAAAAATAATCAAATAAACTACAACTACAAGTAGGTTGTTTGAAGTTGCACAGTTTGATTATAGTGTATGGTGATTTTTTGCACTAGAGCGCTCACCCCTGAATATTGAGGCGGTACATTTATTACAGTTTGATGCTGTTATTGTTGCAAGTTTTTTGAAAATCCTTCATTACCGCGCAAATTGCAGTGATAAATGAAGAATTATTTATGAGATTAATAAACAGTACTAGATGTGATTTGCTCTCTGTACCCGATTGATACTGCAGCATTTCGCAAGTATACAGCGGAAACGGCTGAGATGGCCTGGTACTATCTCCCATCGACCGTTCACAAAATTCTTTTCCATGTAGCAGACATGATTGAGCACGCAGCTCTTTGTATCGGTTCCATATCAGAAGAGGCTCATGGAGAGTAGGGACAGAAATTATTAGCAGTACAGGGAACATCATTCCAGGAAGGTATCTCGAGTCGCAACAAATGAAGATGTTTTCCACCAATCATTTGTAACAAGCTACCCACATATTACGGATTTAAGACCAGTAAACAAGATTAAATAATTATGTCCTACTTTTATTATTATACCTAAAAATGTTAAATAAAAAAAAATCTATTCAACTTTTTATTTTCCACGTGAAATTTTAACTTGATCTGATGCTCTGATTTCGTTGATATTGATTTCATTAGATTCGGCTCCTCAAAAAACATATAAGACTATATCAAACACGAATTTTTTATATTTTTGACTTTTTTACCTCACATTTGGACTTGATCTGGTGGTCACATTGCACTGATTTTGATTTCATTAGATTCGGCACCTCGAAAAATCAATAGACGGGTGGTTCCAAGCCGCTAGCAAAGTGATTATAATAGGTATTAGGTTTTTTCCCATTTTCAGCTTTTTTGGACCACTGTGCGTCGTTTTGTTAGCATAGTTTTGTTCCCAGTTGCCCCTTATTTCAGTTTTTTTTTTCAATTAAAAAAACAGACTTGATTTTGAGGATTTGTGTTTTTTGGCCTGAATAATTAAGCTTTTTCAAGGCAGGTCACTTAAAATTAAAAGTTAAAAGGTCGAAAAAGGTTTGATATACATTTTATATCCTATTTTTCGCATCGTCTACCGCCATAATTGAATCAAAACAGCTGCAATTACAGTAAAACCTCGATATAGCGAACTGGTAGGGGGTTTGATATTCAGAGTTCGCTATATCGAGGTTCGTTATAACCGAGGATTCTTTTTTTTTTTATCCTTTTTTTAGCCAATGCCCGCACTAATTTGATCATATTTAGAATGAAATTCATTCATTAGAACTAGTTAAATTAAAACGCATTTATGTAATTTATTTTTAGTTAAACTACATATTAAATAAACAATGAGATTCATTAATTTACTTACCAAGCTCACTTGAGAGTTCTTTAGCCTTAACTTATTATTTGAATAATACGGAATGGTTAATAAGAGGGTCTGAGATTGGTATTTGAGATCTCATTTGTATAAAGCAATTTATCAATTTTTTTCTAAATATTCATGAGCCGCAGAGCGCAGTCGTTTATTTGATGTTGAAGGTAATCCTTGGGCTGCGGTTGAATCTATTTTATCTTTGTTTTTTATAATGGTTGACAATGTTGATTTGTGAATTCCATATTTTTCTGTATGTAGTTTTCTTACTTAGAATTCCCGGTTCAATATCCAGGAGAATTTTTAATTTTTCCTCGATTGATAAGGATTTACGTTTGTGACACACGTCTACCAACGAAATCATTGTGTATTAAAAAAAAAAAACAATATAAACGACTACAGAACTGAGCTAGTTTTGAGAAAAAAGTCAATGGAATCAGAGAGAGAGCAAAAGGAAATCGGATTAGTTAAGAGTAAAAAAACACCTCAATTCTAGAAACTGGTGCTACTTCGTCTTCCCCCGCTCATTCTACGTAATACAGTAAAAAAAAAAAAAAAAATTAATAACAATTCTAGCAGTTCGTTATAACAGAATATAATAATTCTCAGGCATCAAATTTAGTTCGTAGTTCGCACTAACCGAGGGATTTCGCTATAACGAGGGGTTATGCAGAAATATAATGGTAATTTTAGGGGGATAGCATTTTGGTTCGCTATATCGAGGTGTTCGTTATATCCGAGTTCGTAATAATGAGGGTTTACTGTAGTCTTAAAATGTTTCTGTTTTTTTCCCTATGTTTTACAAGCAGAACGATATAAAACAATATTAGGTAAATAAAAAAAAATTAAAGTAATAAAAAATAATATACCGTAAAACGAGGTGACATTGTGACTAATGGGGTGACTTTGTGACAAGCCTATTTTTCTACAGTTTTTGAATTTCCCTCCTTAAAAAGAATCAAGTTAGGCAATTCATTGTACTTTTCAGGTCGTCAGTAATGTGCTGCAACCTACTGGCCATATGTAACTTCTTTCATTCCATTTACCATGGTGCTTTATTTCATATATGTTTGATTGTTATCATTTAGTTGAAACCTTGAGATAAAGTACCATGGTAAATGGAATGAAAGAAGTTATATGTGGCCAGTAGGTTGCAGCACATTACTGACCACCTGAAAAGTACAATGAATTGCCTAACTTGATTCTTTTTAAGTAGGGAAATTCAAAAACTGTAGAAAACTAGGCTTATCACAAAACCACCCCATTAGTCACAATGTCACCCCGTTTTAAGGAGTTTTTTTTTTTTTACTTTCACTTAAACACGCCTCTGTCAAGTATTGATTATTCTTGTTGTGATAACTTTATTAGCTAACGATTATTAATGTAAATATAATTAGAGAAATTTTTATATCTTTATTAATTTTTTACTTTCACTTTCCTATATATGAAATAAGGGAAGTATTGCGATCGTGAAAAATTTCGACTTCCGGTTTTCAACGGAAATACATGTTTTGGGGTCCCCTGAGAAATAACCAAGTCCCGCAAAATGGTCTGTGTGTGTGAACAGACTAGCTCAAAAACTATAAACCGAGTGAACTTGAAATTGGGTATTTAGTGTAAGTATATGCCCAAGATATGACTGCGAAAATTTCATCAAAATTGATCAACCGGAGGGGGCACTTTATTTAATAAATTTTGTACTATTTTCACGTGTTTTTTTTATTTATTCAAAAACAGCTTTAACGATTTTGATCAAACTGGGTTTATGATGTATGTATATGCCAAAGATGTGACAACCAACATTTCATCAAAATTGGTCAAACGGAGGGGGTACTTTATTTCATAACTTTTTTTCCAATTTTTATCTTTTTTTCGATTATCTCAAGAACGGCTTTAATAATTTTGACCAAATTCAAAATTTTTCATGAAAATTAGGTGTTCTTTAATATGAGGTAAGCTTTATCACTATTAAAATGTTCTAAAGGGGGCTTAAATGGGGAAGGGGCTTTTTTTTTTTTGTTTATATGGAGAAATCAACTGTCTCTCGTTACGCCTAAAAATAAGAAATGGCTAAATATGAAATATGAAAAAAATCAAGTAAACATATAGAGGAGAAAAAAAGAAAAATATTCCACGCAGGCGGAGTACGTTTTTAATGACAGACCATTGTTTATAATTAAAGCCGTTCATTATTTCATTAATGGAAATTATTTGTTTCATGGTAACTAAATGAATTTTTCAACAACTACATATAGAATTATAAAATCTGACGACTTGGAGTATTGTGCTTGTATTGCCGAATTATCACAAGTAAAAACTTTTTTTATTGATAAAAAAAATTAGTGTATATTAGAGAGCAAATAAGAACAAAAATAATAAATGAATGTGGAAAAATGTGTGACTTTGAGAAAGGGAAATTAACAAAACACGTCAATGTCTAATCTAAGTAAGTTGGTAAGTGAAAGTTGTATGCTAAGCGCACGCACCAGATTTTTATATCTCAAGATTGTAATAGAATTCCCTATAGATTACCTTTACATGTTCGCTATTAACTATGAAAATATGGGGTGTGGGCAAGTAATTTATTTTGTATAGAATTCTTCCCTAAAAGCAATAAATAAAATAAATAGGCAAGCAATTTATATTAAAAAAAAAAAAAAAAGGTGGATATCCATAGTATTTTTGAAGAAATCTTTCATCCGGTCTATGACAAGGCCTTCATAATCTGTGTCCCTTCTTCAGATATTGGCCTGCAGATGGCCTTCTCGGTTGACGCATCCTGTAAGAGGACCGATTTCCGGTCATCCATCTTTGCTTTTGTTGAGTCGGATGTCAAAGCTCGGTGAATAAAGCCTTGTACAGCCTAAAAACAGCTCTTTTTACCTTATGGAAATATATATTTTCAAAGAGCTAAGGTTTCTGATTTATCGTAGGATTATAAATGAATATACATACATGATAAAATGTATTATTTTGAGATTGTAATCTGATGAGTTTGACATACTCATATTCACATTTAAATAATAATAATTAATAAGAAATCTATCTCATCTTAAATATTAACGGTTTTCCATTTTAGCCTAATCATAAACGCATAACTCAAAATTATAATTAATAATTTAGAGCTTGTTTTATTTTCACATCAAAGATGGATATTCTTGCAAGGGCGTCCGCGTGGGGCATGGGTCAGGAGATGGAAGCTAGCTAGCAATATGAGAAAATAAAACAGCAAATTAAATAAATTCTTATTAATGTACTGTATGTATTGAGTATTATATAAAAAATGTTTCAATTTTCAGAGATCAACAAGTTTTATTTGAACCTTTAATTGAGCCTTACATAGTCAGAATACCTCGATCCACCCATCCCAGTCATAGGAATTTTACCAGCCTCCCCCCCCCCCAATAGGCGAAATCCTGAGAACACCATTGCATACTTTTATGTTGTTTTTTTCAGACAGTCAGAAACAATACGATTTATAGTAATTGCAGCGTAAATTTGTAAAAAAGGATGAATCCATTTTTACTTTCGCTTACCTATACATGAAATATATAGTAAGGGAAAGTATTGTGAACGTAAAAAATTTGTGTGTGTATGTGAACAGGCTAGCTCTAAAACTATAAAACGCACGAACCTGAAATTGGGTATTTAGTATATGTCTAAGTCCACGATGTGACAGCAAAATTTCCATCAAAATTGTTCAAACGGAAGGGGTACTTTATTTTATAACTTTTTACGTTGTTTTCGATTTTTTAAAAAAAAGCACTAACGATTTTGATAAAACTGGGTATTTTATCATGTATAAGCCCTCGATGTGACAGCAAAATTGTTCAAACGGAGGGGTACTTTACAACCGTACGACAAAAAATCTGGTGCGTGCGCGCAACACACAACTTTCACTTACCATCTTACTTAGATTAGAAATTAATGTGTTTTGTTAATTGCCACTTCTCAAATGAACAGAACGGCTTTAATTATGAACAATGGTCTGTCATTAAAGGCGTACTCCGAATGCGTGGGCTCAACGGGTTTTAAGAGTTTACTGAATATTTTTCTTTTTTTCTACTCTTTATGTTTTCTTTATTTTTATAATATCTCATATTTAGCAATTTCTTATTTTTAGGCTAACGAGAGACAGTTAATTTCTCCATATAAACAAAAACAAAGGTACTTTATAAGAAACAAACAAACAAAAAAGGCCCCAACCCCCTCTCGAAAAAAAAAGCCCCCTCAGAAAATTTTAATAATGATAAAGCTTACCTGATATTAAAGAACACCTAATTTTCATTAAACATGACGAATTTGATAAAAATCGTTAAAGCCGTTTTTGAGATCATCGAAAAAAAGGTAAAAAATGGAAAAAATTTATGAAATAAAGTGCCCGCTCCATTTGACCAATTTTGATGTAATGTTAGCTATCAAATCTTTGGCATATGCATACATCAAATACGCAGTTTGATCAAAATCGTTAAAGCCTTTTTTGAGTAAATAAAAAAAACACTTGAAAATGATACAAAAGTTATTAAGTAAAGTCCCCCCTCCGGTTGATCAATTTTGATGAAATTTTTACAGTCATATCTAGGGCATATAAATAGCTCAAATACTCAGTTTAATCAAAATCGTTAGAGCCTTTTTTGAGAAAATCGAAAAAACCTAAAAAGTTATTAAACAAAGTACCCCCTCCCTTTGAGCAATTTTGATGAAATTGTTGCTGTCACATCGGGGGCATATACATACACTAAATACCCGATTTCAGGTTCGTGCGGTTTATAGTTTTAGAGCTAGCCTGTTCACATACACACACAAATTTTTTACGTTCACAATGCTTTCCCTTACTATATATTTCATGTATAGGTAAGCGAAAGTAAAAATGGATTCATCCTTTTTTACAAATTCACGCTGCAATTAATATAAATCGTATTGTTTCTGACTTCTCATCTTTGGCATATACATACATCATAAACCCAGTCTCATCAAAATCGTTAAAGCTGTTTTTGAATAAATAAAAAAACACGTGAAAATAGTACAAAATTTATTAATTAAAGTGCCCCCTCCGGTTGAGCAATTTTGATGAAATTTTTGCTGTCACATCGCGGGCATATACATACACCAAATACCCAATTTCAGGTTCGCACGGTTTATAGTTTTTGAGCTAGTCTGTTCACACAGACACACACACACACAGACCATTTCGCGGGACTTGGTAAATTGGACTCAGGGGACCCCAAAACGTGTATTTCCGTTGAAAACCGGAAGTCGAAATTTTTCACGATCGCAATACTTCCACTTACTATATATTTCATATATAGGTAAGTGAAAGTAAAAAACCGGCGTACCGACAAAAAAAAAAAGGCTTTGAGAAATAATGCAAATATATATGACGATTAATAATTTACACTTCTGTTTAAGATATAATATGAATTTAATTTTCTTATTTTGTCACTCGTTTCAAGTATAAATGAATAAGTATAATTGAATTAGTGTCTTGTCTAAAGTCACCCTATCTGCTCTAACCACAGCGGGGAAAGGTCGTTATTCAACTCTGAACAAAGGTTTTTGAATTATAGACCCCAACTAGACCAATAACTCAAGAGCGGAACAAATAGTATTTAAGGGTTTTTCATGATCACGCTCATTCATTCCTTCACAAGGGTTATTAATTTACCAACAAAAAACAGTTGTCAAACTTTACAAGAAATAAAGGAATAGAGATAGGTAACAATAGGCAATGTATGTGGAAATATTTATTTAATTTTTGCTTTATTTTCATATTTAATAATTCATTGCTTTTGTTAATATCTATTACTTATATGGTGCAATTTTTACTAAGGTTAAAAGAAAACCCTGAACTTCCATCTTCAGATCTTTCTGACGTAGATTGAAATGTTTTTAAGATTTGACTTGTTTTTTAATACGTAAAAATAAAAAATAAGGAGCATTTGATATCTCACAACTTAATTATTTGGACAAAATTTTCATTTTCCGACTCCATGCAAGTATAGTAAATTTGTTTAAGTATAAAAAAAAAGTAAATACAAATAAAAAAATACAGGAAGCACTAATATATAAAAATGCTGCTATAACCCTAAAAGGGATATTATTGACAACAATAATTTGCTGTGGCTTCGCTAAAATTAAGATCCACATTGCAAAGGCCACTTATCAGCATAACTTTATATTTCCGTCCATGATAAAATGAAGCCTGATAGATATCACAAGAGTTTGAGATAAACTTTTTTTATCTATTGTTAAATATAATTTACTTCAGAAAAAGTAAAAAAAAAAAAGTGCAGAAATACAGACAATTTTTGATAATATATATGTCTAAGCAGTTTTTTCCCCATTTAAGGTAAATCAAAGTTAGAAAAAAAGTTTACTTGGGTTCGAAGGTTTAATAAAAAAAAAAAAAAAAAAAAAAAATCAAATTATTTTAAAATATCAATCATCTTTTTGACCGTGAAAATCATTTATAACTTTTCTTTGGGGTCACCTGTGGTGTAATGGTTAGCACAGCAATCTAAAATAATAAAGGTCGCAGGTTCGCGTTCCGTGGTGGCCATAGGATATTTTAAAGGGTTTAAAAAATCCTTGGCTATGCCGTCCCTCGGATAGGATGTAAAATGGAGCCTTTACGTCGTCAGGTATTCGTTAAAGATCCCTATCCTAAGTATACGTTATAGGCAAAATTTAGGACTCCCACATAGGCTGTAGGATTAGCCTTGGTAGCATAAAGAGACGTTAAACAAACAAACATAACTTTTTCGTGTATTTTTAGTTTTAGGCGTTTCATAATCTGTCCAAAATATACAAAACGCCAGGTTAGTAGCACTACTTATCAATCAAGAACCGATTTTATGATCTTTGATTTGTTGAATTTGCTTTCGTCCTAAATAGAACAATAAGCAATGAAACATCAGAAAATGGGGGCGTAATTATTAACTTTTTACAAGTTTATCGAATTTCGACGAAATTCAAAACACTTGTCGTTCTCGGTTGTTATTGTAGTATAAAATGGTTTTTTCGACATAAATGTTACCATGAATAGTATTTTAGGCGTGGTAGAAATATTAATTTTTTTACCGATTTGTCAGCTTTTAACATATTCTGACACCTTAATTTTTAAAACAATTATATATTTAAACATTTTTTTTCTTTCTTTCCCTCTTAATGTATTATTTGTTCACTTTCCCACATATTTGTTGATGTTCACATGCTCCATGCATTAGGCATAAGACATGTATCAATACATTAAATTTTACAATTTTTAACCAACTTCGAAGGAAAGAGGAGGTTACTCAATTCGATACGTATGTGCTTTTTTTTTTTTTTTTTTTTTTTTTTTTTTTTTTTATAAATATACAATTGTACATATTTATGAAATAATTAGGTACAGAAGTAATTAGGTATTTGAGGAAAAAACAAAAACAAGATAATACTAAATTTGGGGTATAAATGCTATTCCTAACATTATTTATAATTTTTTTTTTTAAATAAAATTAAATTAGAATAAATAAATAAAATAATAACAAAGTAAACTAAATGAAAATAAAGACAAAAAATCAATGCGTCCGACATTTCAATTTTCTCCTACTTTTGAAGAAGTTGAAAATCAATTTCTTTAAAATTTTTTTCAAATCCTTATTATAATTTTTATGAATTTCATAATTTTATTATAATTTCTATAAAATTATCAATGCCATTAAATCCACGTCGATCTCTTCACTAACCTAAAGAATGGATTTTTATTTTAGCTGATTCCGCAACTGAATCAATTTTTTTTTAATTTTAACCAACTCCCTTGTCTTCCAAGGACCGATAAATAGATTGAGAAAAAAAAAATATTCGCACACTCCTCGGGCTGAATGTGCTATTTCGTTGAATCCAATTCATTGTTGTCGTCTGCACTAATGTTATAGCTCATAAAATTTATAAAAGAAAGACCCTCATCTTGAAGGTAATAAATTTTAGCCAGGGGTTCATGCCGAAGGTCATGGCTAAAATTTATCACGTCGTTTCGAAAGGATACTAATTCAAGACGAGAATGGAGAATGGGCAAGCGATGGTTGGTATCTCGCGTTGAGAGACTAATTGAGAACTGTATCGTCCTTTTTGCCTCCCAGCCCTCTTGATTAGTTCACTGCCAACTTAATTAGACCCGGAAAATTACACTAGCTTGTTTCAGATCTTTACCTGTGAACATAACTGGATATAATGTTACGCTTCCTACTTGGAAATATCCTTTGAGAAAGAAAAAAAGAAAAAATGTTCACTGTTTTCATGTATATAGAAATCATAGCTTACTATACACATACATATTTATATTTATTGCCTTATGGAGATTAACAAAACGTTAAAAGTAAACACATGTGGGAAAAGCTGTTTTCTATGAAGTTACTGAAGAGCATTTTTATATTGAACAAAGCTCCTGATTTCTAGTGTAAATAGTTTGGTAAGCGAAAGTTGTGTGTCGCTTTCATCACATCTTTTCATCAATATTTTAAATTAATATTAATCGCAACAACCAATAGTTTTTTTAATTATAAGAAAAGAAGTATAGGTAGCCTGAACAGGTTATATTAATATTTGTATCAGTAAAGAAATGTGTGGGTCGTTCTAACGTAAGAGGGAACTTTTGTGTCCCAGGCCGTTTATAGCGATTTAGAAAAGCTCCGGACACTAAGACATCAAATTTCTAAATCCAGGCGAGTTGTAAAAGTAGATCCACACGACTTTATTTTAATTATATAATACAAGTATTGTAAAAACACCAGAAAAAGGTCTAAATTCATTTCCCTGTCATGTCCCGAGGTCTGAGTTTGCTCAAAGTACAAGTTCTGTGTACTTATAAGATCAATTTTTACTTTTTTTTCTATTAAATTTGTTCAAAATACTTATAAATTCCAGAAAAGCAGTCAAATCCTTAGTGATAAAGGATTAGAATTGAAAGAAACTAATTTGTATGCTTCCCTGCAGGCTTTCTTTAATTACCCTGTCAATTTGTAAAATAAGATTCTTAAAATTCTTTTTTGGCCGGAAATTAGTAAAAAATGTGTAGTCAGCAGGGAGGGCTCTCTCACATAACGAAACCGAAAGGTCTCCAGATGCAAATAGTTTCTCAAACCCGAGAGGTTACGTTGAATGGTTTTCATCCCTCTCCTCTATAGTTTTGGTCAGGTAAGTTTTTTCATTTCTAAGTTTTCAAAGATAAATGATTTTGTAGCACTGCTATTGCTATTGCTATGATTTTGTTTTGGCAAGTGGCAGTTTTTATATCTCCTTTTACTTTCAACGGTTTTCAAACAAACCTTAAAATTTCATTTCCCTGACTTACTGTAAATCAAATACGGCAGGGTAATGAAGATAGTGACGGGGAATAAAGTTTTCGTTTGCTGCTCAACTTTTTTAAAGCGTCATCAGTCAATAACAAGGAAAAATTAAACAAAAAACAATTATAAACATCCAAATACAATGGTGAAAAAAAAAAAAAAAAATTTGTTTGGAAAAAATTAAAAATTGGTGTTTAACCACGACGATAGCCAAAGGAACATTCGAAAAAAATGTTTATTTTTTAACCATAAAATTTAAAATAAAAACACCATCACAAGTGCCCACTTTGGTGAAAATGACCCAGGTATGTCAAGATCAATAGGTAACGAATCCCGAAGGAAAAAGAATAAAGAAGAATTCGCTGAAGGAACAGTTCTGAGGTAGGTGGATTACAAACCAGGTTAGGGACCCTGGCATTCAAAGATTGAACACAAGAATGCAAGGGAAGCGGGTAGGAATTTTAGTATGCTTTTTTTCTTTTCTTTTTTTTTCTCATAGAGACTGGGTAGGAAATTCACGAACGAGATATGTATTCACGTTTATAGCTGCTTGTTTTTCTGACATATTATTAATAATGTTACATTTTTCTTTTATTTGATGCAAACATAAAACGATCCTACAACCACTCATCCCTTATTGAAAATCATTTGCTGGAGTGTTCATTAATACAATGGCACGGCCACTAAATCTTTACTGCTAATTTACTTCTTTACCTCCAAAACACGTAACTTAAACACTAGGTGTAACACCAATGAGGGTTTTAAATAATTTTATTGACATAATATTATTATTAAAAAAATTCAAATAATCGAATAGGGTAATCGGAACAATGATGGACATGGCTAAGGAAAATTTCGCCCTTTTTGCCGCCTAACGCCTTACTCATTGCAGGTTTGAACGTCTGCCTTAAATATTTAAATATTTAGGATCTCCTTTACATGTTCCATGGTTTAAAATTTAAAAAATATTCAGATTTGCAACTTTAATCTCTATTTTACCAAAAATACTTTTTGCACTAGTAATGTACACCCCAAAATATCAATGTTCTAGTGATGGATAGGGGGTTGGTAACAGTAATGGATATACCTCAGAAAACTTTAAAATATTTATTAAACTATAAAAAAACAACAGCTAGGTAAAATAATTTTGATTAAATATTTTTGTAAATCGTATAAGATAGAAAATATGTTAAGAGGCCAATAAAGACACTGATCTTGAAAAACAATACTAAGGAACATTCTTAATTTTCTGTTTTAGTTGTCAACAGTACGCATTGTTCTACAACCTTGAAAAACCTTGAAGCTGTAAACACACAAGGAGGCATGTTACTTTCACTTACCTATATATGAAATATATAGTAAGTGGAAGTATTGCGATCGTGAAAAATTTCGACTTCCGGTTTTCAACGGAAATACACGTTTTGGGGTCCCCTGAGTCCAATTAACCAAGTCCCGCGAAATGGTCTGTGTGTGTGTGTGTCTGTGTGAACAGACTAGCTCAAAAACTATTAACCGTGCGAACCTGAAATTGGGTATTTGGTGTATGTATATGCCCGCGATGTGACAGCAACAATTTCATCAAAATTGCTCAAAGGGAGGGGGTACTTTATTTAATAACTTTCTAAGTTTTTTTCGATTTTCTCAAAAACGGCTCTAACGATTTTGATTAAACTGAGTATTTGATCTATTTATATGCTCTAGTTATGACTGTAAAAATTTCATTAAAACTGATCAACCGGAGGAGGGACTTCACTTAATAAATTTTGTATCATTTTCACGTTTTTTTTATTTACTCAAAAACGGTTTTAACGATTTTGATCAAAGTGGGTATTTGATGTATGTATATGCCAAAGATTCGATAGCCAATATTACATCAAAATTGATCAACCGGAGGGGGGAATTTACTTAATAAATTTTGTATCATTTTCACGTGTTTTTTGTATTTACTCAAAAAAGGCTTTAACGATTTTGATCAAACTGGGTATTTGATGTATGTATATGCCAAAGATGTGATAGCCAAAATTTCTTCAAAATTGGTCAAACGGAGCGGGCACTTTATTTCATATTTTTTTTTCCAATTTTTACCTTTTTTCGATGATCTCAAAAACGGCTGAACGATTTTTATCAAATCCGTCATGTTTAATAAAAATTAGGTTTTCTTTAATATCAGGTAAGTTTTATCATTATTAAAATTTTTTGAGGGTTTTTTTTTGGGGGGGAGTTGGGGCCTTTCTTGTTTGTTTGTTTCCTATAAAGTACCTTTGTTTTTGTTTATATGGAGAAATTAACTGTCTCTCGTTACGCCTAAAAATAAGAATTGGCTAAATATGAGATATGATAAAAATAAAGAGGAGAAAAAAAGAAAAATATTCAGTCAACTCATAAAACTCGTTGAGCCCACGCATGCGTAGTACGCCTTTAATGATAGACCATTGTTCTGTTCATTTGAGAAGTGGCAATTAACAAAACGCATTAATTTCTAATCTAAGTAAGTTGGTAAGTGAAAGTTGTGCGTTGCGCGCACGCACCAGATTTTTTTTATTCAATTTCCAAGCTGTCCATAACTGGTGTGCTTACCCTAAAGCTCAAATTAGTATAACGTTACAAAACAGTCACTCAAAAATAACTGCATGCTTTGCTGTACTAAGTTACGGTAAGCCACTAGTCGATCGCTTACTTATACATGGTTTGCTATGGAACCATTCATAAAGGCCTAATTTCTATCCAGACATGTGATTGGTTACTAGTTATATAACTTTGTATAACTTAACAGAAATAAACATTTTTTTTGGATTTTGCCGTCCCAACATAATTAATCGAGATAAGATTAATTGTGATATTAACTGCCAGCTTAATAATTTTTTAGCTTATTTAAAGATATTCAAGATATGAGAAGGCCGAAAAGTCACATAATTTTAAAATAATGTAATTTATTCAAAATATATCAAACGAAAGTATAATTTCCTTCAGGATAATGTATGGAGTCCTTTTTGTACATATGAGACAACCTTACCTTTCCCTTTTCTATATGGTCTATAATATGTAACCAAGATTGATCATTAAGGATTTTAAAAAAGATTTTGGACTGCTATTGTTTCATGATAGGAGTATAGGGTAGGAGGTAGCATTAATCCCCTAAGCTCTCCCCTGACCCGGGAAACCCCGTATAGCTAAGAAGGCGTGGAAGGGGAGGATCAACAAAAAAAAAGAAATAATTTATTTTTGAAGAGAAAAGATTTGGCTCTGCCGGGAATCGAACCCGGGTCTTCCGCGTGACATGCGCGGTATGCTAACCATCGCACCACGGAGCTCGATTCCGAACGGTGCCGAATCATTCCAGTTCACTGACACCTCTCCCACGATCTCGCAAGTTTTGCGAGTATTCACGGGAGGTGGACAATTTTTCTTGAAGTTCGTCAATTTTAAATTATTTTATATTAATTTAATCATTATTGTGGGTAACCACCTTGTTTTTAAATCTTTTCTCTTCAAAAATAATTTTTTTTGAAATAATTACCTTAAAAACAAGGTGGTTACCCACAATAATGATTAAATTAATATAAAATAATTTAAAAATTGACGAACGTCAAGAGATACCCAAAATTGTCCACCTCCCGTAAATTATGTTATTTTGGTTTATTAGAAGCTTTTATGGTTTTGTTTTAAAATAGCCGGCGCCCTCTAGCAGTTTCTCCCCTGTTTTGTACGAAGGCGATAAAGGTTGAAATGTTAAAAAAATTATTTTAAGTTTGGTAGAAACGATCGAGTCTGATGTCTACCAGGGGACAGAGCGACAGGCACCGAGTACGATTTTAATTTTCTATATCGCTGTCTGCCAATCATCTTACCTTGTTATTTAGTCGGGGCCTGGCATGTTGAACTGGATGAAGGACGTCTGTCGCTGGTCAATTGTCCTCAATTCGCTTGTCCCTTGTGATTCCTTGTCGGTTTTTTTTTTCTATCGGTCAGACATCTAGCCATAACAGTGTTCGGAATACAAATTAAACCCATATAAAAAAAAAAAAAAATGAAATAACTAAATTTACCTAAAATTATTTTATCGTACGACTCTTTCTTTTATTTAATATTAATTTTTATTTTCATGGTTAGAGATTGTTTTTTTTATCACTCCATTGCCGAAGCAACAACAGTCAGTACTCGCGTGGTATGTGTGGACTGTTGACTGGAGCGAAGGAAAAACTTAAGCCAAGTTTGTTATTCAAGTAACAGCCTCAATATTGGTTCAGGAAAGTTTTGACTGACAACTTTTCTCTCCAGCTGGGGAGACCATTATTGAATATTTTAGGCCTGATTTTGCGGTAATATCACGTCTATAAATATAATAGAATTTGAATAAATAAGATTTTTTTTTGTTTTCCAGCCAGAAATAAACAATGATAAAAAAAAAGATATAAAAAAAAATCTTCTAAAAAATATCATTATCTGCCCCATTCAGTCGATATGAACGGTCGAATTGATCAAAAGCTAGAACATTCACTGCCTCAAAAATTTATTTTGTTATATCAGGCAATGTTACAGTAAAATGGTAGGTTGTAGGAACAATTGATTGACAACACTAACCATTAATGTTTAAATTTTATATGTTATTAGCATTCTCCGTCGCGGCTTCGCCCGCGAGCCTTTAAAATCACTTCTGTGATCATTCTTGGTATTGATTTAATATAATATGTTAACTGATGTTAAGGAGATTTAGTAGAATCGGAGCTTCCGGTAGGTGGAATGTTGGAGGGGGAAGCTGCCGCCTCGAGAAGAGAGGGAGGCGCGCAATGGAGAGAGTTCACAAAAACCGCCGAAACAAAAAATTGCTCACTCCTCGTGAAAGCTTCATTTTTCGGCTTTAAAACATGGTTTTCGACGCCCCGTAAAAGCTTTCGAGTTAAACTCGTCGTATCAAGATCTTTAAAATGAGTCCAAATTAGATATTTTATCTCGAAGTGCAACAATAGGTATCCGTTAGAGTTAAACGACAATTTTGCCATTTAATCCCCTTAGAGGTTACATTTTTGAAATTCCTTTCTTAGCGGTTACTTAAAATCTAAATTCCGAACTTAAAGTTTGCATCATTAGTAGTTTTTGCTCTGCATTGATTCTATCAGTCAGGACAAAGCCTCTTAAATATATGGAGAAGAGATCGAAATAAACACGCACCATCCCCAATCATGGGAATCACAGTGTGCATAATTTGATTACCACTAATATTTAAATAATCAGTAGCCATATTTTATGTGAATGTCTATTTTAATAATATTGTAACGTTAAATCGATATTCAAATAAAAAACATATGGTTTAATATCTCAACAATAGATTTCCGTTAAACGACAATTTCGCCATTTAAGCCCCTTAGGGGTTACATTTTTGAAATTCCTTTCTTAGTGGTTACCTACATCGCGTTTAAAATCTAAATTCCGAACTTCAAGTTTCTATCATTAGTAGTTTTTGCTCTGCGTTGATTCTGTCAGTCAGGACAAAGCCTCTTATATATATAGAGATTATTCATTAATCACTGATAGTTATATTTTATTTTTTAAAGTATTGGTTATACTAATGTATCTTTCTGAATAGCTATGTGGGGAAGATGTTTATTATCACTTAAATATTACTGTTAGTATGTAGTTATATTAATCTAGTTTAGCCAACTCTATTTGTATGGGATGGTGTATTCCCCGAAAACAAATGAAGTGTTTCATTCATTCATTCTAAAAAAAAAAAAAAAAAAAAAAAAGATGTTAAATTGGGTTTTCAGATAATCAGAAGATTTCTTAGTTCGCAATACCTTAATAAAAATTAATATTGATATTGTAATACCTTCTAAAATCATCTTATTGTTTACAAGATTAGTTTCAAAATAATGGCGGATTTTTAATTTCTCTTATTAATTTTTCTTTCTGCGTATTTATTTATTTTTCTCTCATTTTCATGCCCTCTCATTTTTTATTAAAGTAACTAATTAATAATTTGCTAAGGACTCTTTTAAAGCAAGAAACTTACTTTGTAAATGAAATTTAAAACCCTAAGCTCAATACAAAATCAGTAACTTGGAAATATTCTCGGAAAACATTTACATAAATTGAATCAGGGAAAAGAAGTGAATGAAAATTCTAAACGGGCTTTGAAGAAAACGCTGTTCACAATTGATATCTTATCGACGTGGACAAAAGAGCTTGGCTGTTGTATTAGTTTATATACAAGTTTATTAGTTTTTTTAGAAATTAAAGTGGACTCCCCTCCGTTTGCAACTAAGGTCTGGATGTGACAGATGATAAGATGTTAACCATGAACAAAAAATTGAAATTATAACTTGATATGGAAATAACATTTAAAAAAAAATTACTGGGCTTGTTCTTGCGTCTGACAGTTCTCTGGTCGTAATAAATCGTGTTGGACCAGACCTAAAAAAACTGAGTAGGTGCCCAGGCACAAAAAAGATACAACTTTTTACTGAGATGCGCTAATAGATGTTTTACATCAGTAATCTAGCTATTTCTGAAAAATGTATTTAATATAAAAAACAAAACTTGAACACAATTTTCTACGCGTAGCTGCATAATTGAAGCATGGAAATGAAAAAGGGTACAAGAGCCTTTAAAATTTTTTCGAAAAATCAAATGACTTATATTTACTAGGGTAAGGGGTCACCTGTGGTGTTGTGGTTAGCATAACAACCTGCAATACTAAATGTCGCGGGTTCGCGTCCCGAGGTGGCCCTAGTAAAAAATCCTTGGCTATGCCGTCCTTGGGATAATTATCCCGAGCCTTCGATGCTAGGTACTCGATAAAGATCCATATCCTAATTATAACTGGATAGGCAAAATTTAGGACTCCCACTGTAACATGGTCCGATTAGCTTTAGTGCCATAAAGTGACGTTTAACTAACAAACAAACTTACTAGGGTGAACTACGTTCGGCGCGTACACCCATGCCATCTTTCAGACGTTTAATGAACTACATTGTAACATCAAAACATTACTTATAACCATTTATGAAAAGTGGTTTTGGCACAAATAACAGTTTAAAACAAATTGTTTTGGCCCTTATAACCTTTTGCATTCCCAGGTTTCAATTTTTATAAACCGAGTGGGTTTGTTTACTTTTGGGCCCTGATTCAACATTTACGATATCACAGATTTTTTATTAACTTTTATTTATAATGTTAACAACAAATGACATCACTTAGTGGTGACTACAAGAGTTCATTCCCGGTCTCCCAAAATGGTAACACTACCTGCTAGGTCTTCTAACAAGAGGTTGACAACCGGGATATGACTACAAGAGCGATTTGTCCAGTGGATATTGAGGGTTAATATACCAAGGAAGGGTTAAGGGGTGGGAGGAAGTCGGCGGAGGATTATAAAAGGATATTTAACTATTGTAATACAATAGTTACTATTGGTTCTGTGAGAAAGTTCCTTTACCTAATGTGTCCATTGTTTCCTTAGTCCTTATAAGGGTCGTGATAAACCTTTAAGATTAAAGGTTATAAAATATCATTGTCCTTTAAGCTCTGAAAACGGTCAACATTGATTTATAGCCAATAAAAATTATCAATTGCTTAATTAATCCATTAACGCCTATAGACTGATATATCAGTTCGAGCGCTGCAGTCCCTGTGGCCTGTAGACTGATATATCAGTTCGAGCGCTGCAGTCCCTGTGGCCTGTAGACTGATATATCAGTTCGAGCGCTGCAGTCCCTGTGGCCTGTAGACTGATATATCAGTTCGAGCGCTGCAGTCCCTGTGGCCTGTAGACTGATATATCAGTTCGAGCGCTGCAGTCCCTGTGGCCTGTAGACTGATATATCAGTTCGAGCGCTGCAGTCCCTGTGGCCTGTAGACTGATATATCAGTTCGAGCGCTGCAGTCCCTGTGGCCTGTAGACTGATATATCAGTTCGAGCGCTGCAGTCCCTGTGGCCTGTAGACTGATATATCAGTTCGAGCGCTGCAGTCCCTGTGGCCTGTAGACTGATATATCAGTTCGAGCGCTGCAGTCCCTGTGGCCTGTAGACTGATATATCAGTTCGAGCGCTGCAGTCCCTGTGGCCTGTAGACTGATATATCAGTTCGAGCGCTGCAGTCCCTGTGGCCTGTAGACTGATATATCAGTTCGAGCGCTGCAGTCCCTGTGGCCTGTAGACTGATATATCAGTTCCGCCCCCTTCAGCGTTAGAAGACTAAAACTGCGGACCTTATTTTAATTGATTTCTTACCTCTTTCCATTTTACTATTTCGTACATAGGATAAAATCCCCGGTAGTCAGCACCTTGAGAGATGTTTTTGTTGCTTCTCTTAAAACAAAGATAGAATTTTTACTCATCCCTTTCGGATTTATCATATCATTATTTAGGAATGCATCATACATAAATCGTAGGTAACAACTCGTAAAAAAATAGACTATATAATTTAAAAATATTATAAAATAAACAGATTTATAAAACATTTAATATAACAGTTCTAAAAATTATATGTAAGTATGTCTACTTAGGTACGTTCCTACACGTATTATTTTGATTTTCATGAATATTAGAGGATCATGGTGAGCAGACAAAATAGCTATCATTTTCTTATTATTTTTACATAACTGACATTCGTGTTTCTCCAACCCTGTTTCCAGCCCGTCCGGTATTTCCCAGTGACGAGGTTTATGGTTTCCTCAAAAATTTCCGATGGTTGTAAACTAATTGACACAGGGTTCTTTTCGAGTTTTTTCCAAATTAATTTTACCTACACCTTTATAAAAAAAAATATGAATAAAGAGATAAAGAAGAGCAAAAAGTATTGAGGCCACTGGGCACGCCAGCCGGTCTAAGGTCTCAGGGCCCGCAATACACTCGCACTGCTCAGAAGCTAAATGGTTAACCCGCCGTTGGTCGCGTTGTGAGCATTTTGCTCACACTTGCCGAAAATCTTGTGTATTTCGCTTATTTCTTTTTATTTAATTCAAAAATTTTAATATTTGTCATTTATACATTAACTCACTTTAGGAAGTTGTTATTGAAAAAAACAATTGCCGCGCTAAGCCCCTATAAAGCGTTTTGTTCGAAAAAACGGGAGCGTGAGCAAATTGCTCACAGCGCGACCATCCGTGACACAGAACTGAACCACCGTACGGGCCACTCCCTGACCTGTACGGACCTGCACGGACTTGTCCATCTCCGCAGTAATTAGCTCAAATCTTGTCAGTAGACGTTTGTCTTTCTTTGATGAAATATTGTAGCTGTTCCGTTTGGTAGTTTAGTTCGGAAAATGAGTGGAACAAGCCGTCCTGCGAAGATATTACGGCTTTTGGAGGATAATCCGGAAGAAAAAAATGACTGTAAGTATTTTCGTCTCTTCTCTAAGGTTTTTTAGTAAAAGGTTAGATTAGTTTTTATATGTTTGAGTAAAATGGGGTATTTCGTTTTTAGATCGTTATTCCTGGCTTCTTGAAATTGAGCTAAGTGGTAATACTGGAGGTCAAATATCTAGTCTTCCTCTCGAAAAATCCGTTGACTAGTGCCGGAATAGGAGTACCAACGTACCAACTTTATGCGATTTTTTATATTTTTATCATTTTTTTTCTTTTCAACTAAAAATTTTTTATTTTTATTTTTGTTATTTTGAGTAATGTATGCTAATGCAGTTTTCTTACAATAACTACTTCTTTTTTAACTTTTTCTTTTTTAACTACTTCTTTCTAAACTAAAAATAGTGTTAATAAAGACTTTTATTCTTGTTCATTCTCTTTTATTCATTCCACTCCTATAAATAAATTATAATAAATGCATTAAACTGATGAAAACACCTTATACAGATTAATAATTTAATGATAAAGATATTCTAAATTAAAAAAAACAAAAATATTGCGAAGAATGCTGCTGAAAAGTAATAGAATCTCCAAAAACTGAGGTGTGAGCAATTTGCTCACGCGCGACCAACGGTGTCCCACGGAGGGGCGCGACCAGCGCCGGGTTAATAAGTGTTAACTGTTTGTAAATTGAATTAACGTTTATTATTGAGTTATATGTTAATTACATTCTATAACTGACGATATTCTTTGGTTTGTAGTGGTTCTGATTCTCCTATTGGAGGAGTTAAAAAATATTTATCATTAACCTGTTAGAAAGATGAAATTGTCCGCACAATTACCCCCGATAAAATCTGAATATTAATATAATTTTGATATTATTTAATTTCTATGCTTATTTATATATGTAAGTATTAAGAAATGCCATACACACAGATTTTTAAAATGTCTGATGAGAATATATAAGTTGTCAATATTGAATTTTCAGAGGAATCTGATCTGAGCTAGTTGCATGAAGCTAGAACACACTATGCGTCACCGTGACTAAGCCATTATTTTCTGCTAAGAATCTATTTATAAAATATATTGCTTAGCGGAAGAACGAAAACACTGCTATTTTTCTGAGAAATGACATATCCTTATCCATTTGACTAGAAAAATCTTCTAATCAACTAAGAGATTTTACTCTTAAAGAAAAATATGCCACAGAATGAAATTTATTATGATAAGGAGATAGAAAATGACTGTTTTGGTAAATTTTCTCCATCTGATTCAGTGCATAATAACAATTTAAAATTTGTTTGTTTTAATATTTACGAAGCTATTCGTTTTCATTGTTTACCGGTAATATGAATCAGATTATATATATCTATATAGGTTCTTTCTTCATAATTTCCTTCACACCAAATCTGTCAGCGAATAGTGACATTCAGCGAATGTGATAGTAAAAAGCAATTGATATGACAGGCAGTTTGGGCATGATGAAGGAAACTGTCATCAACACCCCTTTCAGAACTTGAAACTACTTTAGGAGAAGAGGTCTCTCATCCAGCTTCTTTTTAGCCGCCTGCTAACGGTTTGTCTGCAGTGGCCATGTCGCTTATTAGTCTGTTGTAAATTTCTCTGCAATTTAACATGAAAGTTTGAATGAAGATTTTTTATGTGATGGTTATTGTAAGTCAGTATGTATAATTTTGTTACTTACGTACCAGAGAGCGCCTGGTACTATTTTCCTGTAATTTTTGTGTGCGTATTTTTTTGGTGAGCAGAAAATCTGTAAGGTTTAGGTTCAAATAGCTTTAAGTAGGTGTGTATTCAGTTTCTGTCTGATTTTGAAAACAGAGCGAACAGTACTTAATCAATGAGTCGTCTTCCTTTACTTTCTGCACGTGTGAATTAATAATCCTTGGCTGCTAATAAAATTTAGTTTTCTCAATAATTTGATTAAGGGTGATTCCACGTTTATTCAACACAGGCTTGAGCCTCACCATTTCAGATTTTCTTGAAATTTGGTATATGTGTACTACTTGTATCTACTAGAACAATTGTGAAATATTACTGAGATATGTCTATCCGTTTTAGAATTATTGGACTCTAAAGCCCTCAAAAATAGGTCCAGAAACAGAAAAAATCATGAATACAAATAGCTGTAGATGTTTTCCAAATTTGACTAGGACTGTGAGATTTGTGTCGTCTAACAGCGCATTCCATGCCGTTTCATATGATATACAACAATGTATAGGTTGATACTATAGAAATTTTCTTAAAACTAAATGTAAAATATTAATTTAAATTTCCTCAAAAAGGGCATTTTTTAAAAATTTTATATTTTTCAAACAAATAGGTAGTATATCTATTCATACAACAAAATATAAAAGTGGGATGAAAATTTCTTCATTACTAAAAAATTGAAAACTAGTGATAAAATCCAATAAATCCAACTTTTTATGATTAAAAATAAATGTAGATGTTTTCGAAATTTGACTAGGACTATGAAATTGGTGTCGTATAACAGCGCATTCCATGCCGTTTCATATGATATAGAACAATGTATAGGTAGAGGCAGTATGAACTATTATTTTAAAAAAATATATAAAAATTAAAAGAAAATCCTCTTTTACAGAAAATTGACCAATCTCATAGTCCTAGTCCAATTTGGAAAACATCTGCAGCTATTTTTAATCATAAATGCTTTATTACGAGTTTTCAATTTTTTTAGTAATGAAGAAATTTTGATCACACTTTTATATTTTGCTATTTGAATGGTTATAATACTGCCTACTTTTTTAAAAAAATATAAAAAGATTTAAAAATGCCCTTTTTGAAAAAATTGAAATTAAAATTTTACATTTAGTTTTAAGAAAATTTGTTTAGTATCAACCTATACATTGTTGTATATCATATGAAACGGCATAGAATGCGCTGTTAAACGACACAAATCTCACAGTCCTAGTCAAATTGGGAAAACATCTACAGCTATTTTTATTCATGATTTTTTCTGTTTCTGGTCCTATTTTTGAGGGCTTTAGAGACCAATAATTCAAAAGGGGGTAGACATATCTCATTAATACTTCACAATTGTTCTAGTAAGTATAAGTAGTACACATATAACAAATTTCAAGAAAATGTGAAATGATGAGGTTCAAAATGATATTTTTATGATATTATTATGATTTTTGTGTTGATTATCCCTTAAGTAGATTTTCTTTGTTTTTCCTCTAGACCTATTTTGATTATTTAATATTTAATCATCATATTTCAGGGATATACCTGATATACATATGTACGAGGCACCCTCTTTAAGCATTCCATATCTGATCGCTTTAAATACTGAACTATTTCAAATAGTGAACGCAAAGCAGCTGTTTCGTATTCATACATTGTAAATTTAACCATAATTATGAATGCTTTTGAATATGTTTGACCTATTATTATGCTATCTGTTGCTAACCGGAAAAGTTAAATATAATATCGTTATCTTCAATATCTCGGGAATGGTCTTCAATAACGGTCATTAGTATATAATTGTCTCAGGAAAAGACTTTCCTTCCAATTCAGAGACGCCAAAGCTAGTTAAAAAGTTATTTGGAAAAAGCTAATATATTTAGTTATTACGCTCCAGGTCATCAAAATATCGTTCGACATAATTGAAAAATTGAAGCTGTTTTCAAATTATTTTTGACATGAAAATCCCGAACTACATTAGTGCATTAGATCAAGGTTTTTTCTTTTTCTTCTTCTTCTTCTTCTTCTTTTATATTATTTTTTTATTCCCAAATCGTGAGATTAGCGGTATTTGGCCAGGTAGCGTGATTTCCCTTTGATGGGCAATCATAGATAGAGCTCCAGCCCCCCAATCTTATCAAAACTGCCTACTTTTGGCTATATTATTCTATTACTCTAAATGGATCTGTTCATTTGGTCTAATGTATTCATTCTATTAAATAAATTACTACTTTATACGTATATATAAAAATCTCGTGTCCCGATTTTAAATTTTAAATTTTAAATTTCGGGATTAAAATCAGAAACTACTCAACCTATTTTGATGAAATTTGGCTCATTTTGAGTAAAAATATGTGTCAGCCAAACTCTATTTGGACGGGGCAGTGTCCCCAAATACAAATAAAGATTTCATTTCATTTCAACAAATGCCCCAGGAAGGGAGTACGGCACTGCTCTGCCCCATACACAAGAAAGGTGAAAGATTATTATATACAAATTATAGGGGTATAGCTCTCCTTAGCGTTGTCTACAAAAGTTTAACTGTAGCGATCAACAAAAGAATGCTCACTTGGGTGGAAAGAGTAGTTGGAGAGTGCCAAAGTGGTTTTAGGCCTGGCAGATCTACTATTGACCACATTTTCTCTCTGAGAATAATTCTGGAGAAGGCGTATGAGTTCAACGTCGATCTGCACCATCTGTTTGTGGATTTCAAGGAGGCCTATGACAGAATGAATAGAAGAGAACTCCTAAAAAGTATGGTAACTCTAGGGCTGCCACAGAAACTTGTCCAACTTACAAAAATGACACTATCTAACAAAAAGTGTCGAGTGAAGATTGAGGGTGACTACTCCAGGGAATTTGGTGTTACCAATGGTCTCAGACAGGGCCACCCACTATCACCAACACTATTTAATTTAGGTCTGGAAATGGCAGTGAGGTCCATACGGACTTATTCTGGAGGAACAATTATGAATAGAATGACGCAGCATATGGCCTACGCAGATGATGTCGTCATCACAGGAAGAACTCTTCCATCATTATCTGGTGCTTTCCAAGAATTCAAGGAGACTGAGAGTAAATTTTTTGGTCTTGAGGTCAATCCTGAAAAGACCAAATACATGCGATGCTCTAGAAGGTACAGGCAGGAAAACCCTTACATCTCAGTATGCGGTCAGAATTCTGAAAGTGTTGACAAGTTCAGATACCTCGGTTCAGTTATAACCACAAACAATAATATCAAGGAAGAAATAAAAGCAAGGCTGGCAGCTGGGAGTAGGTGTCTGCATGCACTTCAGAGGGTACTCCGCTTTCGAAATCTTTCGCGCAGGGCAAAATTGACAATATATAGACAATCGTCAGACCTGTAGTTACGTATGGCAGCGAAGCGTGGGTCCTGACTCAAGAACACGAAAAAATGATCAAGGTTTGGGAAAGGAAGGTCCTCCAGAATGATATTTGGACCAAATAGCAGACAATGGCGGCCTAGAAATGAACTAATGAATATCTATGGTGGACCAGATAAAGTGGTTTTCATCAAAATGGCGAGAATCCGATGGCTTGGCCATGTGGAAAGAATGCCGGAACATCGCCTACCTAGAAGTCTGCTCTATCAACCGCTGGAAGGAAGACGAATGCGAGGGAGACCACGGCTGAGATGGCTTGAGGACGTGGAGGCGGACCTGCGGCGGATAGGGGTGCCTAGGTGGAGAAGACATGCCGTTGACAGGAACGAGTGGGCAAGGATTTTATCGGAGGCCAAGGTCCTATAAGGGCTGTAGAGCCATTGTAATAATAATAATAATAAAAACGATCGAGTCTGATGTCTACCAGCAGCAGGCACCAAACATTTTTTTTTGAGAAATTGAGGTAGACGAAATTATATTTAAACGACCGAGGAATTTTTAGTTGGGTATCGAAAAACAACTGCTCGAAAGACAACCGAACAACAATATTAGCTATTTTAGTAAGTTGAGCATAATTAATTGGCGTGTATTTTAATAAATCGGATATCGTCGTGCCTACTTTTTCTCCCAACGGACTTCGGCTAATCGTCAGTAATGAAATAGTCAGTAAATAAAACAACAGAATATTGGGAGCGGAGATTTTAGAAACAAAAGGAACAAACAAACGAAATATAATAAACAACAAGAAAAACGGAGATCAAATCTTTCAGATTTGATTAACTTTAGAGTGTAGCTACTAATTTCTTAAATAATTAAGATGCATTAATTGGTCGGCATAAAGCCAAAGTGAAGTAAGCGCTAATCTCCGTATTTTAAGTTGGAAGTTTGTATTTACTTCTATCACTTTTGAAGTACATAATATTTCACTTTGTGTTTTATATTATTCAAATATAAAAAGGATTATTAAAAAATTAATAATAGGTAATTTAAAATTAAAAAAAAAAATAAAATGGTTTGGCGCCTACTAACGATTTACAACGATCGGTTACGGTTGCTCCGTTAGATCCTTTTTGAGAAAAAAAGAAAATTTATATACGGTGGTATTTCTCTATGATTATTAATAATGGTTACATTATATATTCTCAATACTATATAAATAGATATTATAACAGTCTTTGCTAACTGACTATCCGACTGAATATTATAATAAAAATTTATTTTTAACTGTTCTGTGATAGTTCGATACAGAAAAGTATAGACCGTGATAATGATGATCCGTGAAATATTTTAATAACCTGATAAGGCAGACAGTGGATATCAAAGAAAGGGAAAGAATAAACTCTAATTGGCCCTTCTGAAAAATCGCTTTTATTGAGTTAGACATTGGACGAGCGATATGATCTTTCAAAATGGTGTAAGCGGGGTATAAATATAACAAATTTTATTCTAATCCATTAAGGGTGACATAATTACAGTTTCTCATTCCTTCTAATAAATCATGATAGGTTTTTGTTAATCGGTAACAAAATTCGATTTTTTTTCTTGTGTAAGAAACTAAAGGAAATTCTATGAATTCGTTTCTGATATTTTATATAAGAGATTTCCGAATCGTACTCCAATACTAGATCATGCAAGCATATCTATCCCCTTCACGGTTGAACCACCGCGGAATCCTTGGAGGACAATAGGGGCGGTCCTCATACCTTATCCATGGTGCTGCCAGCAGAGGCCAGGTTCCCTACAGGCATAATTCATCCCCGTCCAGGAGCAGTCATTGACATGGTCCCAGGTCTCTCGGGAAATTCATGAGGAAAAATCTGGAATACTTTATTTTTCTCTAGCTTTGAACTTCAGAAGCCTATAAAAGATTCAAAAGATAACAGAAATAATTTTGTTCATGTTCATGCATGCTAATTATTTGGACTTAACGAGAACTTACATCTTATGAACACTTTTTTTAAATAGAATTTTTTCTTTATATGATTGAACTTTACTGCTCTTCAACTGAACATAGCGATTTAATTGATACAGTAAAACTTTGATTAAGCGGTGGTTTCACTTTTATTTTTATTATTAGTTTTATTTACTGTCGTATTTTCTTTGATTTTCCTACGTTGTGTTTGACATTATAATGAAAATGTAAATGTACAAGAAGAAAGATGAAATAAATTTATGCGTGAAATGAATCAGCATCATTTCGGAGAAGCAATTAAGAACATCCGGCGTTAAAACTTTTTGAAAAGAATCTTCCATAATCTGTTTATATTTCGGAATTCTGCGAATAATTTACTTTAATTTAATGAATTTCTATAATTCCTTTATAAGACCTTTCGTATAAAAAACGTGGACAAAACGAAAGCTTTGTTTATTGTATTATCTCAAAAGAAAAAAAATATTTGAAATTAAAAATCGTATATATGATACCGGTTAACTTTAAAACTGTGTCGTCTCTACGGTATAAAGAAAGTCTTTCCACTCACAATTATGTCCGTTATAAAAGACTACGCGCAACTCCAACGAAACAGTTTTATCGAGAAAATAAGGTAGATGAAATTATATATTTATTACTTTCACTTACCTATATATGAAATATATAGTAAGTGGAAGTATTGCGATCGTGAAAAATTTCGACTTCCGGTTTTCAACGGAAATACACGTTTTGGGGCCCCCTGAGTCGAAATGACCAAGTCCCGCGAAATGGTCTGTGTGTGTGTGTGTGTGTGTGTCTGTGTGTGTGTGTGTGAACAGACTAGCTCAAAAACTATAAACCGTGGGAAGCTGAAATTGAGTATTTAGTGTAAGTATATGCCAGCGATGTGACAGCAAAAATTTCATCATAATTACTCAAAGGGAGGGGGTACTTTATTTAATAACTTTTTAAGTTTTTTTCGATTTTCTCAAAAACGGCTCTAACGATTTTGATTAAACTGAGTATTTGATCTATTTATATGCCCGAGATATGACTGTAAAAATTTCATCAAAATTGATTAACCGGAGGGGGGACTTTACTGAATAAATTTTGTATCATTTTTACGTGTTTTCTTTATTTACTCAAAAACTGCTTTAACGATTTTGATCAAACTTGGTATTTGGTGTATGTATATGCCCGAGATACGACTGTAAAAATTTCATCAAAATTGATCAACCGGAGGGGGGACTTTATTTAATAAATTTTGTATCATTTTCACGTGTACATATTTTTTATTTACTCAAAAACGGCTTTAACGATTTTGAAGAAACTGGGTATTTGATGTATGTATATACCAAATATGTAAAAGCCAACATTTCATCAAAATTGGTCCAACTGAGGGGGCACTTTATTTCATGACTTTTTTTCCAATTTTTACCTTTCTTTCGATTATCTCAAAAACGGCTTTAACGATTTTTATCAAATTCGTCATGTTTAATGTAAATTAGGTTTTCTTTAATATCAGGTAAGCTTTATCATTATTAAAATTATCATTATGTTCTGAGGGGGCTTTTTTTTGGGGGGGGGGCTTTTTTGTTTGTTTGGTGCTTTCTTATAAAGTACCTTTGTTTTTGTTTACATGGAGAAATTAACTGTCTCTCGTTACGCCTAAAAATAAGAAATGGCTAAATATGAGATATGATAAAAATAAAGAAAACATAAAGAGGAGAAAAAAAGAAAAATATTCAGTCAACTCATAAAACTCGTTGAGCCCACCCATGCGGAGTACGCCTTTAGTGATAGACCATTGTTCATAATTAAAGCCGTTCTGTTCATTTGAGTGAAACGAAATGAATATGGAAAAATGTGTAACTTTGAGAAGTGGCAATTAACAAAACGCATTAATTTCTAATCTGAGTACCAGTACTTTATTTAATAACTTTTTAAGTTTTTTTCGATTTTCTCAAAAACGGCTCTAACGATTTTGATTAAACTGAGTATTTGATCTATTTATATGCCCGAGGTATGACCGTAAAAATTTCATCAAAATTGATCAACCGGATGGGGGACTTTACTTAATAAATTTTGTATCATTTTCACGTGTTTTTTTTATTTACTCAAAAACGCTTAATCGATTTTGATCAAACTGGGTATTTGATGTATGTATATGCCAAAGATGTGATAGCCAAAATTTCATCAAAATTGGTCAAACGGAGGGGGCACTTTATTTCATAATTTTTTTCCAATTTTTACCTTTTTGATCGATTATCTCAAAAACGGCTTTAAAGCTTTTTATCAAATTCGTCATATTTAATGAAAATTAGTTTTTATTTAATATCAGGTAAGCTTTATCATTATTAAAATGTTCTGAGGGGGCTTAAATGGGGAAGGGGCCTTTTTTGTTTTCCTATAAAGTACCTTTGTTTTAGTTTATATTGAGAAATTAACTGTCTCTCATCACGCCTAAAAATAAGAAATGGCTAAATATGATATATGAAGAAAATCAAGTAAACATATACAGGAGAAAAAAAGATGAATATTTCGTCAACTCATAAAACACCTTAAGCTCACGCATACGCCGAACGCCAATAATGACAAACCAATGCGTTATAATTAAAGATGTTCTGTTCATTTGAGAAGTGGCAATTAACAAAACGCATTAATTTCTAATGTAAGTAAGTTGGTAAGTGAAAGTTGTGTGTTGCGCGCATGCACCAGATTTTTTTTTTATGTTATTCTTTTAATTCTATTGAGACAATATACTCTTGGTAGTTCACCATTTATTAGCTTTAAGTTCGTATAACTTTGAAATAAATTAATCATAAATAATTACAATTTTGAAATTTATTACCACCACAATTTGGCTTTCTCACATTTCATTCAACAACACATCAACTACACAGAGTAACTTACTTCATTTCTGGAGCACTAGAGCAGAAAAAGTACGTTACTAGTGTATTTCTGGATGTCGCCCAGGCGTTTAATAAAGTTTGGAACCAGGGTCTTCTCATCAAACTCAAGATCATTCTACCCCACACAGATTGTATTACCTTATACTTCAGTCGTACCTCTGCGAAATATTTTTCTCTATCCGACAAGGAACTGAGACTTCGTCAATCGGACCAATCTCGGCAGGAGTTCCACAAGGGTCAATACTTGCTCCATTGCTATACATTATATACACACATGACATACCCACAAACTCTATGACTTTAACTGCAGCCTACGCCGATGACGCTGCATTTTTTACAATACATAATAACCCACGACTGGCATCACTAAATTTGCAAAATCACTTATTACATTTACGAAATTGGTACTCACTTTGGAAAATGAAATTGAACCATAAAAAATCTCAACATATAACATTCACACTGCGACGCTCCACTAGTTTATATCGGAGACAATCAAATACCTCAGAAGGACTCAGTACCTACCTGGGGCTACTATTCAACAGAAGGGTGACTTGGGGCCCACATGTAAAAATGAAAAGAAAGACTCTTAACAAACGACTAAAAATACTATCCTCTCTATTTTCTATTTCGTCAAAATTAAAAATAGAACATAAACTGAACACATACACTTACTTACTTAAACCCTTTAGTATTTACTAATTAGCGTGTTATGAAGGAAAAAAATCAAAATATTTGATTATTTTTGTTCTAATGAAAAATAAGATTTAATTTTATGCTCATTGATGTTTCATGATATTTTCCACATAATAAATACAAATCTTGATAGTTTCATTAATATATTTTATATACCGTTTGCAAGAAGATGTTTACAACTAAAAATATATCAAATTTGAGTTATGCATACCGTTGGAATCAGGATTACAAAATCTACAAACTGATATTAAAAAAAAGAAAAAAAAAGGCATAATTATTATAAAACTTGCTTGAAAAACTCTCTAACATCCATATACGGTACTATTATCAGATCAATTAAGACAGCATTGATCTTCGTGGTTCTCCATAGAACCGTAGCATAATAATTATTTCCTTATCCAATTTTTAAAATTCCAAATCCTCCTTAATCTTATTGATTATGTTAATATAACAAAATAAAACTACCTATTAAGACCTCAATTTTCCACATGAGGGTCCAAAATAGATATTTTATTAAATTCAATTCGGCTTCTAAACCCGTCTAGCTCATAACTTTCCATCTCTTACTATTATCAGAGAACCTCTGACGTGTCTTTATTGATAGTTAGGAGACTTCCTGATTTACCATAGTAGAACAAGCTAAATCTGACCGCTCTTATTAATTTCTATTTAAGTAAATAAATGTATTCCGGCGTATATGTTTATGCCGAGGAAACGTAAGTCGAAAAAAGTCATGCATTGAAGTGGAATAGGAAAGAAGCGAAATCTTTATCACGGAAAGGAATGAGGGCATTCAAAGGCTGCTCTATCAGAATAAAATTTACTGTACAAATTTTAATACAATCCATCCATACATTTTCGATGTACAGGTTACAAACATAGGGCCCTTACATTTTTATAAATGCGATCATAGAAGTTGTTTCAAAAACTTTTATCGCAATGTTTTTTCTTTACTAAAACAGATTTAGTTGCTCTTCCGTCGCGAATTTTCAATAAATGATGAAATGTTTATTATTTTAAATGAAGAAAATGGCTCCAATTAGGTAGCTTTTTGAAGGAAAGCTAAGACGATTGAAGATTTTTTAATGACTACAGTAAAAATTGCAGCAAGTTCAAGGTTAATACCGGATCAGAAAAGGTTAAGGAAGAACAAGTGTATTCTCTAATGGACTAATCTTTACAAAGCTTTAGACGGATTAGTGAGAGGATTAGGATGGTCGTAGGAAGAAGACGAAAGATTAGCAACCTTATATAAAAACGTTCAATTGATTTTATTCCCTTTTCTTTGATATAAATGAGATGGTTTTCCTGGTGCTTTGAGTTGAAAAGATTTATCGAATATTTCATAACAAACAAAGGAAAAAAAAAAGTACAGAAAAGAATTTCTCAAGTATGATAAAATAAGAAAATATCTCTAAGAAACTTAAAAAATGTACCAGATTTGGTGAACATTCCGCAAATCACATTCAACGACACATCAGTTTTACAGATTTTAGAACTTCTTTACTGGAACGCTTGATCACAAAAAAAAAAAAAAATTGTGACGCGCTGGATGTGGCACCAACCACATATCTGGTACACAGCTGCATAGAAGAGATAAATAAATAAAAAAATTAAAAAAATTGTTAATGTATCAATGTATTACATAATACGAATCAATGATTGACGAAACAAGGAAAATATTGCATGGAATCTCTATTCCTTTGTAATCGTCATCGATTTGTTATTTTTTTTATATTGATATCTTATTGTATTGTTTGCTATGATTTAATTTATATAATTATTAATGCACAAGACTACCTAATTGGGTTCTTAGCTATCAGATCAATGCACAGCTTGATTGGTTGCTCCTTCAACTTCGGATTAGGGGGAATCAATCTTGGTGTTGATAACAGGAAACTGTCCGAACAGTAATATTACCTCAAGGATAGTCAGATCTAGCTTTGAGCATTTACTCCTCATAATAATGCATTAAGATCTTCGTGAATTCGTATCATGCAAAAATCTTCGTTCAATAGCCTCTGTCGGCTTTCCTCCATCAATCAGCGGACTTCAAGCTGATTTTTTGAAACCACCTCTGTTGCCAATTGCTATGTCCCTTGTTTATTTAAATTAATTAGAAATTGGGTTAATTAAAAAGGTCTGTGGATCTTAATTATCTTAAATAATGGGACAAGCAAAAACACAGAATAATGCAGTGGAAGTAAATGTGTATTTATCATTGGTGAATACTATATACATATAGAGAAATATAACTAATAATATTAAAATACAGTCCTGGCAGAGAAATGGGGTGCCGGAGCAGACAAGACAGCAATACGTCTACCTAGATATAGATTCTCTTAGAGATTGTGTAAGACTGTTTCTGGGGCCTTATTGGAGTGGGGCGATAAGGAGGGCTTAGGGTACAAAGCTTATTAGTAAGCATATTTATATAAGCTCAATGATTTCTTTGGGGACCTATTACAATAATTATAATAATTCTGTTAATACATACATACATATTTACTAGCCCTCATAGAATATAGTATAATAACAATTACAAATAATTATTTGTGGGTCACATCACAAGGTTAATTTCTCTTTACCGACTTCTATAAGTTTCGGTCAATTCTATAGAAAAGTTCAGTATGTGTGGCTAATTAATCTTGCACTACCTTGACTTATAAAATATACCATCTAAAAACTCCGATGAAAGCGTGGTAACTTATAATACTTACTAACTTGTACGTGGTTAATTATAAACTTCGATAGTTTCATTTAAATTATTTACTTATTTATTACAGTATATATCAGCTGAGGAACATGCTTATATCATTAATAGGAATTCTTTTTGCCCTACACCTTTCAGCACACCTTCCCTAATTTCCTTTTTTTACACCTTCTACCCCCGTCTAACTTCTTTATTTCTTCACCAGAAGATCAGTCTTGGAGTCCATCCTCCTTTCCTTGGCTCATTTATTATATTAAAAAACGGTCACAGGTTTCTGGAAAATTATAGTTAATTTATAATATATTTACATTAAATCAAAATAAGTTAAATAGGGTTAATAGGTTTAACTTTAATCACAATCTGATTCCTGGCAGTAAATGGGTTATTTTTATGCACTGAGGTATCACTCTCAAGGAATACATTTTCTAGATGCATAATCCATCAACATAATAAAAAAAAAAGTTTTTAATCCCATCTTGTTTTTCACGGAATCAGATCTGCACTCAACTTAAGAAACAAGCGAATGATTTACACCATTATTTCAAGACCTCTTTGAGCATACGAAGCAGAGCGTTGGGGTTCGAAAAAGGGCGCAAAATACGCCCACATTAACAACATACTAATTTCACAATCTACAATTCTACACAATGATATGAAGATGCCGACAGTTACATCTTACATCTCCATTCTCTTTCCTCCTCCTAGTGGGTAACAGAACTCAAAGCTTATAACAAAAATGATGCGCCTCAAGGCAAGTGCAAATCTGCATGTGGAATATAATGATAATAATAAATAAAAAATATAATAAAAAATCTGTATAACATAAAAGCATTGTAACACTTATATGGGTTTAAACAATTTTTAATAAACGAAAATAATACTAGACAATGTCAGATAAACAATAAAAATAAACAAGTTTACAAAAAGTATCAACACAGTAAACCAAAAGTTATCAGATGGTTCCCGGCAAGCGTAGAAGGTTCTCGAACAGTCACGATCATGTTCCAGAACAGTCACGAACATGTACTAGAACAGTTGGTAATTGTTCCAACAAGAAGTCTAGAACTCTTTTAAATCATATGTTTTTGTGTTACTCGTTACAGTATTAACAGGATATTAGAATTTCTCGTGAGAGTTAATCTGTAGCATTCGTATGATCTAGTACTTTATCAAAGATGTTTAATTTGTCTTTCCCGTTTTAGTGTAAGAAGAAATGTATGAAAAAATTATATCTATAAATAAATAGCCTTATTTATTAAGGGAAAAAAAAACAGCTTGAAGACGATAAAGTGACAAAAACAAGACTCTAGACTTTCGTGTGCGGGAGGTTGACTGAGATATAATTGGGGGTTTTTAATATCTTAGTTCGTGGTTGTTTACTTCAAGCAGAACTAAGCTGTTAGGCTATTTTGGTTCCTTTATTTTCAGTAACCAAAATAGCTCCATTCATCTTTTCATCTTGTAGTTAAAAACAGTCTTTTTATTTCATTTTTTGTCACGTTTATTTTATATTATAAGAAAACAACACGTGTTGTGTTTTTCTTATAATTCTTGCCAAAATTTACAATTTTGTAACTGAATGAATTATTTTGTTGTTTTAAGATTTACTTTAACAAGCCGATCCAATATTGAGCTAATTTATTGCTGCTTAACAAAATATTATTATGGATGATGCTTATGATTTGTCTACGATGAAATTTATGTACAATGGAGATAGATGGTTGACTGTAGGAGATTATGCGAGGGAAATGGTTGAGGGTGCGGTCAAATAGTAGTTCTTCTTGGCCAATTTAAATATTAAATATAAGTATAAATTTTTATGAAGTATGATAACTCTGGGAAGAAATTCCACCTCTATTTCTAGGCCAAGGTATTAAACTAAAATAAAGAAAACGACAACAAGAAGAGAGAAGCAGGACGAAGATTAAACAAGAAAATTCAAAAGCAGAGATAGGCTTTCCTAGAAATGTGGGATCAGCCGGATTAAACCAATATTTTACTTTAAAATAGGCTAAGAGCATAAAAATAAAATCTGTATCCTACTAAACCTACGAAGGAAAAACAAGATAAAAAAATACACACACACACACACAGGTAAAATAAAACGTCAGAAAAAAATATTGACGTTTTGGAAATAATAATAATAGTATCCATCAAACCTTTAAAATGGAAAACAAAGAAACTATTTAGAGAGACCATTGTGATAGAGGGCGAAGTGTGTGCTACTCAAATTAATCGGAAAAAACATATGGCAATTTATAACTTTTAACTGTGCGATTACCAAGGAGTATCTGACTTCTTAGTTTTACTAAGGGAGGTCTCGAGACAATGGTTTTCTTTTGTTGTTAATTAACTCGAGATAATTTTTTTATAATATATTTAAATCTATATAAATAAAGATGAAATTCTCTTTGTTTGTTCTTTATAGATATCCATACCGTTTGCCCTAAATTCTCCAAATTTCACTCAGTGGTACTTTCATGCCAGGTGCGAACACCTGTCCATATTAAAATTGCATAACCTAAGCCGATCTCTGGGTATATTCTTTATTTGTGTAATAATCGTTATGATCTCGCTTTAGATTGATTTTTGTGAAATCGACCGTTTGATTCGTAAGAGAAATGAAATTCCACAGGTGAAACCGGGATATATAGCTATTATTTGTATATTATACAACTAATATAATTAATATTAACAACACAATGTCCCATTAAGATACAAAAGATGGAAAATTTGGTTAGTTGTCTAAAAAACATAATTGGGGAGGTTAATTTGTTTTAGGTAAGTTTTTTTTATAAAAATTGTCTCTCGCTTTACATCGGTTTTTTACGAAATCGACCGTTTCATTAGAAAAATGAAATTCCCTCTGTGAAACCGAGATATACAGCTAGTTATATATAATTATATATTACTATTTTTTGCATAGAAATATAACAATTTACAACTGAATGAAGTTTTTGTTTAATAGAATCATGTTTTAATTTATAAATATGCGTTTTCCTTGGTAACCAAAAATATATTCACTGCATAGGCCATATTTGGGAGCCGGACAACAAATATGGCGTAAAGAAAACTTTTTAAAAGAAGTCACAGATATGGCACAAGACATTATTCTAAACAAACAAATTTGAGTGTCTATGAATGTAGATAGATTAATCTCTCTGCGAGTTTATTTAGTTATTATTTTCTATACTAAAATATATAGATATATATAAACTAAAAAAAATATATATAGACTATTATCTTATACCATATTTTTACCAACCTTCGATGCTTCAAAATATTTGAGCATCACATATTTACTCTCTTAAGTAAAATGTTTTTTTTTATTAATAAATAAAAGTTTTTATTTTCATTACAATCGTTTTTGAGAAAAAAAAAACACAAAAAAAAACGTGATAATGAAAAAACATTTATTAAGAAAAGTGTCCCCTTCGTTTGACCAATGCTGATGAAATTTCGGCTGTCGCATCGCGGTCATATACATACATTAAATACCAAGTTTGATCAAAATTCAAATTGGTTGGGTACCTATCGAGGTACAGTACTTCAAACCTTAGGTATGCCATAATCTGGTACTCTACCTTATTTATTGAAGACTAAGTAATTCAGACAGATATTTTTGGTTATTCCTCCAGAATTATTTGGTGATATTTGCTCTACTGTGCAAAGCAACAGTATCAACACTATTGTGTTGATGATTCTATCTCTATCATAGACGTGTGCTACCTCTGAGACTGCTCAACCTCAACAGACGTTGTATTGATAACATATCAAGTTCTCGATAAGCTTAGGGGGGTGTGCTGTCATGTGTTAGCTTATATTGCAGCTGTCTATTGTGAATTGGAACAATAATTCACGAATCTGGGCGAACGATCATCTTCAAACGAGAACAAAACACATTGTTTACACATAAACACGGGTACCTCTTACCTTTTGCTTGTTTCCCTTATTCTGGTCGGTTAAAAAAAAAAAGATCTCTCATACAACGCCTTTTGGTATCCTTCTCATATTTATGGGCATTTCATCTGTTGTTATATTTCATAAAAGGAAGTTTATATGTCCGTGTAAGTTAAAGTGAAAATGTTTGTAGTCTTTATACGCTGGTCGTCTCTTGGCATATGAAAGTCATTACATACGGTTCAATTAGTAACGTACCAAGAAATCGTAAACTATATACCTAATAGAATATTTAGATAGCATAATAGAGAATACTCTGTATTTCATAAATGAATATATATTTTAAAATTTACTGAACTAATTGCTAATTCACACTAAAGAAAGACGAAATATCGTCCGAGGAAAACATTAAAAAAATTCTAGAAATGATTTCCACTAGAACATAACGCTCGTCCAATGCAAGACTGGTCTAACTGGAAATTCCATTTTTAAAAATATTTGTTCACGTATTATCTTCCAATTTCCTTCTACTATAACATTTAATTGATCGGATAAAGCAGAAGACTGATATCAAAGAAAGGGAAAGGAGAACCTTTAATTGGCCCATCTGAGAAATTTCCTTCTTTTTTTTCAGTTAGTCCAGTCTTTGACGCCAATAGCCATATGTTAGAAACAACCAATTGACCTTTCGTGGTTCGAGGAGTAAATCCTAATTAGAAGGTTAAAAATAATCTAGGCGACATTTTAGGGCTAATATTTAGATAATCAAATTTTTAATTCTTTAGTAGATGATCAAATAAAATTTAAAAAGAATAAACCATTTAGTATATATTCTTCTTTCAATTTCTTTTTAAAATCGAACATATTTTTTTAATTTCATTACTTTTATCAGAATTATTATAGGTGGTCTTAGTATTTTTAAGGAAAGTAAAAAATCTTTGATTTTGCCTTCCATCAGAGACACGTACAATAGCGGCCTATATGGTGCCACATATTCGTTAAAGATCCGCTTAACGCCATGGTGTAGAAAATAAAAAAACAAATAATTATTCTACATAGCTGATTTTTTTTTTTTTTTTAATCCATTTGTATATCTGCGCCTGTCAACAACATATCGACGATCAGCAGATCTTAAGGCGATTCTACTAGTCTTAGAATGACATCTCAGGCATGGTGAAGGATGGCACCCAACAGTACCTCTTCCATGTCTTGATTCAGTTATTCATATCTGTTAAAGAAGGAGATCTCTCATCCAACGCCTTTTTAATCTCCTCCTCACATTTATGGGCATTTCATCTCTTATATGGAGGTTTTTATGTCAGTGTTGGTTAGTGTAAAAATATTAGTAAAGAGTCTTTATGTGTTGGTCGACTGTATGGATGTGAAAGTCTATACAATAAATAAATAAAATATGATAATTCCATTTTATTAATTTATGTTTATCTCATAACTTGAAAGAATACAAAGCACATACAATTATTTATCATTATAACCAATTATATATATAGGTTCAGTGTTTATTTTCAAATAGCTTAAAGTCAGTATTTATGATTATTTTGACTAATCATATACATATTTTGTGGATACTCGTTATTCCCTGCTGTTGTGTGTCTATATGCGCATGTGAGCTTTTAGAGGCGAATAAAGGAACGGTCTTAACGCTGTTGTGTATATGTGGCGGGATTAAAATTTGCATATTCATTCGAGGGCTTTACATGCACGTATTACTGGTGTAGTACTTTTTTCCATTGTAAAACCATTTTTCCCCTTTTTTTTAAACTTTTTTTTCTTAAATAAAAAGAATGGTCCCGTAAAATCCAAACTCCACTAGATCAGCACCCACCTTCGCCTAGGCCTACCCCTCAGATGTTTCCCAGTCGGCAAAGCGTTTATCGATCTTTTAGGTATTCCTTCGCAACAAAGACTCTCGATTTCGCACGTTAGCAAGCCTACTTTAACCGATGCGCGGCTCTACCATAACTTCGATTACCTTTAGCGGGTAAAGTAGCCTTTTAGACATCGGCCCAAATTTTCTTATCAGTTCTTTATTTTCAAGAACTTAAAGCGTTGCTCATCCCTTATTGTAAGCGGCCATGTTTCACATCGGTAAAGGACCATCGGAAGAATTATAGTTTTGTAAATTCTAATTTTTAAATTTTGGGACAGAAGGCGTGGGCTAAGTAATTTTTCAACCGAAAAATAACAAGAATTCTCGTCTTTAGCCTAGCCCTAATTACCTCTTCGATTTCTTTTTTTCTAGTTTATTTCTAATTTTTCCACGGCTAGCTTCAACTAGCTAACCATAGTTTTTTATTTTCTGTATTCCATGCCATCGCCAAGGAAAACTAAATCATCGTCATAACCGAGTAGGGATATTTTATTTTTGATCATAAGTGAAAAAAAAAGTCAGATCCTGGTCAATAAAAAAAACTTATAGAAACAATGATAATTTTCAATTAATACCTTTTTTAATAAGAAATATATATTTTTTAAATAATATGTATGATATATTTTGAGCCCAGAGTAATAGGTGATGAATAATATTGCAACAGACCGTCTTGACCGAAATTTTATTAGGAATTTTCGCTTAAATTATATATATGTACAGTACAAATCAGAACTCTTTTCAAGTGCTCACGTGCTGAAAGGTACCTGAAGGGCTTAACCATAGGAGTACCAGGAGGCGGCTCTTGGAGCGCATTAATATTTTTCCGCCATGTTTAGCACCTAAATTATTAAATAAAAAATCTGAAAAAAATAGTAGTTATCAAAAAAACATTTAAGATTAATTTAAGGTGAATTGAAATGTTTCAGTAACATTATATAAAAAATAAATAGTTGAGTGAAAAAAAAACCACTCGCGAATATAATTTAAAATTATTAAACTATAATTTTATAAAAGCATTAATAATAAATTTCATAGAATTAATCCTTTTTTATTCCCTTAAGGCACAATTTTTGAAGGAGTAAATAAGTTAAATATATTTTATATCATGAATGATATCCTTATATATATAAAAATCTCGTGTCCCGATGTTTGTCTCTCTATTTCTCAGAAACTACTCAACCGATTTTAATGAAATTTGGTTCAATGTATATAGTTTTGGCCAACTTAACGGACCGGATAGTTTTTAACTTGATTAGTGATCAAAATAATTCTTATATAGCGAATTATTGCAAATGCAGTAGGTCTGTTTCAATTTATTAACATGGCGTCATATGTCGATTTCATAATGTTTTTGTTTATAAGCATGCTATTGTAATACAGGTTATCATTATTATAATTTTGTATTGCGTTATGTGAGTGCAGTTATTTGTTCCTATATTATTATTTTCCACAGACAAATAGTAATACAAATTTGTATTTATTGTTAATTTTCATTAAAGAATAAATAAATCAAGAAAAGGTTTCAATAAATTTTCAAATGTGTAGGTACTTTTTCTTCCTTTTCCTTTTTTATTTGTATTTAAATTAAATTACTAGCTAAGCGCTGAAAAGCTTTGCTGTGGCCCACCCTGATATCAACTTTTAGTAAAGTAAATACATTTTAATAATTTAAATCAGGCTATTATTTGAAATAATACTCTATAAATATTGTAACAGCACCTACTGTCATAGGTGTAACCTAATAGAAACCTAACTTGGGGAGTCAGTGTTGCCAAAAATTAGTGAAAATTAGTAAGCTGGCTACACTGCGGATAACCAGTCGTAAAAACTCCCTCACAAAAAGAGTGTGTTTTGATTAGGTGTTGTGGGATACTTTGTGATTTGCTAAAGAACTGCATAATTAAGACTTTAATATTATATTTTCAGTTGATTTATTTAACAGAAGTTTCTTTATTTTCATTATTCGTTTTGTTATTCTTATTTAAATACAGTGTTTTTTTTATTTTACCAAACCTTTTTATCATTTTTATCCCGAGATCTAAAATGTAAAATTTAAAAAATGTCAGTGAAGATTTGTAATTCCTCCTTTATCAACAATAATTTAAAGTTGATATTCTTTACCAAATACTTTTAAATGGTGTAATGCTCTATTCTCAATCACGTTGGATTTTGATTAGCTGAAAGGTTTTCATCTTTACCAAAGAATATTGGTATCACTGTATTTGTTTAAAAATATTAGGATATAACTACTGAGCCACAGCAACGCGTGGCCGGGTCTGCTAGTATCTTATAAAACATGGAAATGACATGTCTAATTATCTAGTAAAATGAATTTCATTTCCGTCTGTGTAATTTAAATTATTAAACGCAAATACAAATGGTTAGTCTTGTTTATGAGACTTGCAATCTGAAAATTAGCAATTAGCAAATGCGTGGTATTCCGACTGGATAAATTGCCAACTTAATTTAGTTAGCATATCTCTCGGCCACCGCCTCAAATGTCGCCGGGTGGGTGTCGGGGGGTGGAATGTAGGGTCTTATGTTAGATGTTAATGTCTCTGATAAGGGGTTCGTGTTCAAAGTTAGTCTTTGGTGGGAGTTTTTGTATTATTGCGTAGCTATATAGATAACTGTTGGGATATTCAGGTCCTTGTGCAGTCATTTGTAAACATGTAAATATTGTATCATCTCATAAAAATATATAAAAAAATGGTATAGAGTTAATTAACAATAAATGAAAGCTATGCGTTCCTTCAGCCCCACCCTTGGTAAAACTAGGATTAACTTTCTTCAAAGAATAGTTTTGATAACATTCGTACTACACCAGCCTCAAATGGTACAAATCGCAGAGATCGTCGGACAATACCAGCCTCTATAAAGCGGATACCCTAATTGAAAATTAAAAATTAATTGAAATTTTTGTTTATGGTTCAATAAGATTAAGGGAGAATATTTATTCAGGGAGAATAAAGGAATTCATAAATGTGATTAGAATGATTATTGTTATTTTTTTTTAAATATATTATTACCTTACTGCTTACCTTGCGCTGTCTGTAGAAGTCATGCCTTCTTATTATTTCTCGTTACGAGTAAGAAAAATAATTTTTCATTCTAATATTTTAAATATATATTCTGACTTTACATACAATAATATACAATTTATTGAAATAACTACTATGGGATAGAAAAAGCGACGAATTTGAATAAAACGACTAAATATAACATGAAGATATATAATTAAAGCTGATTTTTATTTTCTGGTCGAAATATTTTTTTCCCCAAATATGATCATTATTGTCTATGTATTACCGTATCACTCATCAATCAAAATGGAGAATAAAGGAATTAATAAATGTGAATAGAATCATTATAGTTATTTTATTTTATATATATTATTACCTTAATGCTTACCTGCTTACATGTCTGTAGAAGTCAGGCCTTCTTATTTTTTCTCTTTACGAATAGGAAAAATAATTTTTCGTTTTAATAACATTTTAATATTTTAAATATATATTCTGATTTTACATACAATGATATACATAAATACAATAATAATGATTCCAATATGAGCGATATGGACAATAAGGGCTTTTAAATTAATTAATAAAACAATTAACAGGCAAATTAACGTCATGATTTACCCCTCATTTTGGCTCATTTAATTCAGCATTAGGCTCAGGCTTTGCCGAACTTTCTCTACACGGACAGAAGTTGTAAGCTCAGTTGCCAAGTGGGACAAACGCAATTTCCCTTTCCTAATTTTCATCCAAGATAAATTTAAATCCCAGCTTGATTCTCCCTACGATACGATTGATTTCCACCAGTCATGGAAAGAAAGTGAACCATGTTTTGATATTTTCTCATAGATTTTCTACTATTTTTCTAATATGTTAATATGTTAATAATATGTAAGTTGTTTACAATAAAAATCGACTTTTTGATCCTCACATTTCAACGAAAACGTGGGTTTTCTACATTTTTTTTTTTTTTTTTTTTCACTTTTATTTTTTAATCCGCACCTGTTAAATACAAACATTAACAATCAGCAGATGTGCTGGCATATAAAATAAAACAGAACAAAATGGCTTGATAGGCATGAGGAAAAGCAGTACCCAGCGGCACCCCTTCCGCGGCTTTAATTTACTTACGTGCTTGATTCCTTACGTAAGTAGGTCTCTCATCCAGACCCTTTTCAATCGTCTTCTGGTGTTCTCTGGCATGCCAGTTGTGGCCATTTCTTTTATTAATTTGTTGGTATGTTCCTTAAACTTATCATGAAATCGTTTGTAGTACGTCCGTATGTGTTCAATGACTGTAGGAATTCGTAAATCAGTATGTAAAGTCTTGTTATTTATGTACAATGGAGCTTGGGTAATTAGTCGTAGTATCTTGGACTGAAAGGTTTGGATTCTATTCAGGTGTGATTGTTTTGCAATGCCGTATATTTGTATTCCGTAAGTCCAGACAGGTTTTAATAGATATGTGTAAATATTTAATTTCTGTCTGGCTTTTAATTTGGAATTTCGTCTGAAGAGTGAGTATAGTAGTTTTAGTCGTATATTTAACGAAGCACGTTTTTTTTTGGACATGTGGACCCCATGTCATTCTCCTATCAAATGTGAGTCCAAGGTATTGTACTCTGTCCGTTTGTGGGATCGGTATATTGTTTAAGTAGACAGGTGGACATGTTTCTTTTCGTAGAGTAAATGTGATGTGTTGAGACTTTTGATAATTTATTTGAGTCTTCCAGCGTTTACACCAATCATGTAATTGTAGTAAGTGATGTTGTAAGTCAAGTGAAGCCTGTGTTGCATTTTCGTGTTTTGTAATGATAGCTGTGTCATCTGCGTAGGTAGCCGTAAGAGTGTTTGAAGTTTGAGGTATGTCATGGGTGTATGTGATGTATAGTAGTGGGGCAAGTATTGATCCCTGAGGTACACCAGCGAGAATTGGTCGAATAGAGGAAAGGCCTGAGCCGTGTCTTACTGAAAAAGATCTGTCTGAAAGAAAAGAATGAAGAATTAGATAGTATGTGGGTGGAAGTGCGTTCTTTAGCTTGAAGAGAAGCCCCTGGTGCCAGACTTTGTCGAACGCTTGGGCGACATCCAGAAATACTCCAGTTGCATATAATTTACGCTCTAGTGCTGTCGAAATGTAGTCGGTTACCCTGTGTAGTTGTTGTGATGTTGAGTGTAATTTTCGAAATCCAAATTGGTGGTCAGGGATTATTTGTCTGTCAGTTAGTATTTGTAATAGTCGTGGATACAATAAATTTTCGAATAATTTAGAACATACTGGAAGCAAACTAATTGGTCTATAAGAGGAAGGACAGTTTGAGTCTTTGTCAGGCTTTTTAATCATAGTGATGTAAGAGTATTTCCACTGAACAGGGAATTTGGTGGTCCTGAGAATGCAGTTAAAGATTGTGGTTAGAAAAACTAGAGCTTTCCTGGGCATTTGCTGGAGCGCCTCTGCGTTTATCAAATCATATCCAGGGGCTTTTCTTTTCGGCAACTGTCTAATTTCTTGAGCGACTTGTGATGGTGTGAAAGGAGGTGGTGGTAGTGTGAGCTGTAGTGGTATGTCTAAACTATTGTGTATGAAGGCCTCGTGTTCTGAGTTAGTGGAGTCCGTATGTGGTTTGAAAACAGACGAAAGGTAGTCAGCAAACAGTTCAGACCTTTCCTCGTCCGAAACAGCCCAGGAGCCATCCTCTCTGCGGAGTGGTGCTGACACCTCACGATGCTTTAAGAGATTTTTGGTGTGCCTCCATAAACTTCCATCGTCTGTCGTTAGGTTGCTAATGTAATTGTCATAGTTTGTGCTTTTGAATTTTTGGATCTGTCTTTTAAGTTCGTTATTTAGTTTATTGAAAATCTGTCTGTCTGAAGGAAGTCTATTCGTCTGCCATACTTTACGAGCTCTCCTCTTTGCTCTGATCAGGTCTCTTATATAAGAAGGGTAATGAGGCAAGTTCTGTGCTTTTTGTGGCCTTGGTGTTGAAGAGGTCCAAGCTGCTTCTTGAATACTTGTCGTGAAAGTTTCGACAGCCTCTTCTAGTTCATATTGGTTTTTGATCGATAGTGGGACAGAGAGTTTTGAGTTCAAATGATCTCTATAAGCGTCCCAGTCCATGCAACCTTTTATGAGCTTCGGTCTGCTTCGTGTTTCAGAGGGCTCGTCGAAGAGGACCATGTGCACTGAGGAGTGATCAGAGCAAAGATCAGAGCTTGTACTGACGGTAAATGGTACTGTTCTCAGTCCTTTGGTAATGAAGAAATCTAGTAAGTCGGGTGATTTTCGTCTGGAAGTGGGCCAATAGGTCGGTGAATTCGGAGTTATGGTGTCTAATGAAAGTTCATGAAGGGTAGACCATAGATTTCTGCCTCTTGGCGTGCACAGTCTCGACCCCCAGCATTGATGTTTGGCATTATAGTCACCACCTGCGATGAAGCATCTCCCGAGGCGTTTAAAAAATTCAGAAAACATCGTGGGTGTAAGCTTGTACCTAGGGGGACAGTAAACTGAAGCAAATGTTATGTTGTGGTAGGTCGTGTATAATGTAATGCCTGTGGATTGAATGTCAGGAGTAATGGGTAGATGTATAGGATTGTGTTTAAGTGAACTTTTAACGAGTATCGCTGTTCCTCCATGGGCAGTTTTATCTGGGTGGTCGGTTCTATAGATAGTATAATCTGAAATATAAAGTTTTGAGCGTGGTGTCAGGTGTGTTTCAGTAATAAGTGCTATGTCAATCCGTTTTTCGTGTAGGTATAAGTCAAGTTCAGTGCTGTGCTGAGCCAATCCGTTAGCATTCCATAGGAGAACTGACAGGGAGCCTACAGTCAGGTGTTCACGGGGCATAAGTAGGGCACCAGACCTGCGTAACCTGTGATAGTTGCTGAAGAAGATTGAAAAGGGGCTGGATTAAATTATTTAAACCGTTTATAATATTAAATAGCTGGGTAGAGCCATTATCAACCGTGGGTACCGGCTGGGCAATGCCTCTCCTCATACCTGGACATGATTGCTGGATCTCGGGTCCTGCTCTGGGAACTGATGGGCTGTGTTGCTGCTGTGGCTCGGGAATGATGTGTGGTGTCGTTTGGTTGTGGCGCTGTCTGATCGGGGGGAACTCATGCATGCCTGGAGGTCCCTGAGCCTGCTCTGCCGCTGGAGGATGCTGATGGAGATGGTATCTTGCCTTACGTTGAGCCCTGAGCAATTTCAGTGTCTGGCAGCCTCGGTAATTTGCTGGGTGCTCACCGGCACAGTTGGCACACTTTGCGGGCGTGTTTCTAGTTTTTAGACATGAGCTACTTTCATGAAACTCCCCGCATTTCACGCAACGTGGTCGATGATTGCAATATGTTCTAGTGTGCCCATATTGCTGGCACCGCACACAGTGAGGAATATTTTTCTTTTTCCTCGGTTCCTCGATTTTTATACGAGAATAATATAGGAATTCTAATTTAAATATGTCATCTCGGAATGTTTCTTTAGTTATGTCCACAAAGAACATAGGAAGAGGTTGCTTGAATCGTGAGATGACATTAACTACGTTTGTGACTTCATAACCTAGTTTGCTGAACTCTTCTTTAATAATGTTGATAGGTGTTGCACGGTGCAGATGTTTTAGAACAATCCTTGGGCATCTATCTTGTGGTAACTGGTAGGTATGAAAGTCTGCGCCTTTATTTCGCAGGCTTGAATTGAGTTTTCGATAGGTTTCAGGAGATTTAGGGTATACAGTAACACCTTTAATGGTAGTTTTGGTTATAAATGAGTTTGGACCGGATTCATTTTCGAGAAAAGAGATGAGTGCTTGGTAGTTTTCAACGCCATTAATACAAATTGGTGGAATTTTATCATTTTGTGGGGTTCTTTCTAGTTCCTGAGTTTGAGAACTGCTAGGTTGGGTTAGGGTGGCAAAACGGTTATATGTTGGAATGACATTTTCTGATGGCCTTTTTTGTTCTCTTGGGTTGCTGGCATCTGACATTGGTCTTTTACGGCTAATAACAAGCTCCCAGGAACCTACGGCATTATTTTCGTCACAATTGTTAGTGTCCATGTGGCTTACCTCATGTTGGGATGATTCCACCATCGTAGATGGCGAAATCTCCTCAATCTTATTTTGTGTTTTGTCCTCGATGTTGTAATTTTCTTGAGAAAACACTTTTTCGGTAAATATGAAAGGTTTTAACACTAAATTAACGATTTTTCACACAACTTAAACAAACTAACCTTTTATTTTCTACATTAAACAACGAACTCTGTCTCCATTCAGTTGCAACTAGGGATGGCTCTAATCGCTGGTATACTTAACCTGAAACCGGAAAATTTTATTGAACCATAAAAAATTTTCAATCAGGGTATCCACTTTATAGAGGCTGGTTTTGCCCGTGGATGGTCTCTCTTTTATCTGTGACAGAATATTAAAGATATCCTCCCAATAGTACAGGAGCCAGATGCAAATTAATAATTGCTAATTATGGGATTGCAGGTAAATTGCCAGAGTTTAAGATATTAACTGACGACACAATAACGTGGAGATGGAGATGAAATATTCGAATATTTATTTTGACATTCATTTCTTTGTGATTTCGTTTCATTTCAATCCATATGTAAAAAGGAGTGCAATTTTTTAATTGTAATTTTATTTATTTTTTTATTTTGATGACCAATGAAAATCGTTTCATATGTACTTAATAGATGTAGTTTTTATTTTCTTAGCAATTCCTTAAAATGTACTGGTTTAGTTTTTTTCTGTTCTGTTAAATTGAAACTGGAGAAATCGTGAAATGCAGGCTTAAGAACTTTGGACCCCTTCACACATTTTGACTTTCTTCTAATTTCATTTCTTTATCCGTATGTGATATGCAGTGTAACTTTTAAATATACCTAAGTCCTCAGTGTTTGTTGGGGCAACAAATTCCTGTCCTGTAAAATTGCAACCAGAGAAAGCGCAAGATGCAGGCTGCGCTTTAGAAATTTGGTCCACCACACTTTCCTCACAATGCATTTATGCTGATTATGATAGATGGCGAATATTTAATTTGACTTTCTTTTAATTTCATTTCTATATCCATTTTTTTATAAGTTATATTGTGTTTTATGTTATATCGAATTTTTTAATATGTGTAATTTTGGTGTTAAATAAAACTCGTTTCTTATATGTATAATATATACGGTTTTTATTTTCCTACAACGATTATTGCTTTATTTCGGTTCTTGGTATTTTATAATAAGGTTTGCATAATAATAAGGTGAATGATTCCGGTTTTTTATATTTCATAATAAAAAAGTTTGTTTTTGTTCTTTAATATGTTTAGAACAAAATTTCTTTTTATGGCACAATGAAAATTTTTACATTAAATCTGCTCAAAGAAATACTTATAATTAAACACTTTAAACATAAAATCTACAAAAATATGGCAAATAAATAAAAATAAACTCTTAAAAGGTGACGTAATTAATATAAAGAATTTGCTTACAACATCATATTTATATATTCAGATTGACTAATCAATGATCATACAGGAAGTTATTTTGGGGCAAAAAAAATACATCGACTGGACAATAACTCCTCGTCGTCCCAAGAAATAATGCTGAGTAGTATGCATTTCCTGCTTGTAAACTCCGATATAAATAATTAGCAAAGATAGTAATAATTATTATTGCTAAATATAAATGTGAGGACCCCAAAAATTATTTCTAAAAACATTTAGAAATGCTCATAAATAAAATTAAATGGAAAAACAACGCTAATGTTCACCTGGATCGGAACGATTTTTTGACTTATAAACGCGTCTGGCGGGTATTAGTAAGAATTTTTAACCAGCCAGACAACCAGACAACCTAACGATTAAGCCATATTCCAGCCGTATGTTTTATGGGTGAATTTTTGTGAAAAAATTAATTATTCAAATTAATTTTTAAGGCATTAGTAAGAGTTTTATCGCTGCCAGACGATTTTTCCCTTTCTATAGAAATAAAAACCTAACGATTAAGCCATATTCTAGCCGTATGTTTTATGGGTGAATTTTTGTGAAAAAATTAATTATTCAAATTAATTTTTAAGGCATTAGTAAGAATTTTATCGCTGCCAGACGGTCGATTTCGCACTTAACTCTGTTGTTTCTAACTATGCTGAAATTTGTAGGTGTATGTTCTATGGGTGAGATTTTTTGCATCTGGCTCCTGTACTACAAGCCAGATTCGAATTCAGTATCTTGAACACTCTCAATGCCTCACCGATGAGATACCCCGCTCCGGTTTGAAACATAAAATAGGTAATATTACTTTCACTTAACTATATATGATATACTTAGTAAGGGAAAGTATTGCGATCGTGAAAAATTTCGACTTCTGGTTTTGAACGGAAATACACGTTTTGGGGTTCCCTGAGTGTTTCTTTTATTTACTCAAAAACGACTTTAACGATTTTGATCAAACTGGGTATTTGATGTACGTATATGCCAAAGATGTGACAGCCAACATTTCATCAAAATTGGTCAAACTTGGCCGTTCTGTTTATTTAATAGAAATTATTTGTTTCATGGTAGTAACTAAATGAAGTTTTCAACAACTACATAGAGAATTATAAAATCAGACGACTTGGAGTTTTATGCTTGCATTGCCGAATTATCACAAGTATAACGTTTTATTTAATAATACAAAAATTTAGTGTACTTTAGAGAGCAAATAAAAACAAAAATAAGAAATGAATGTAGAAAAATGTTTAACTTTGAGAAACGGCAATTAACAAAACGCGTCAATTTCTAATCTAAGTAAGTTGGTAAGTGAAAGTTGAGACGCACGCACCAGTTTCTTTTTTGTTTCTCGTCTATTATTTATTATATTTTTCCTTCTCATCATTGCCAAAACAGATTTCCTTATCGGTGTAAGCAACGATAATTTAACTCGGATTATATTGATTTTCGAGGAATAGACTGTGGAAGGCAATTATTTTCGGATTAATGTTGTTCATTATCCGCTAGTTATAAGTTGGCTTATCTTGATAAATTAATTTATTTATATGGTTTATTAGTTAATGGTTAATTTATTAGTTGATTTATATGGCGCTTGTATCGTTAAAAAAGTAATATTATATATAATTGTTGAGGGTTTTTACACTTCGTCTTGGTTTTTTCGATATTTTCTCATTGGAACGACAGAATAGTCCCCATGCTGAGTTAACTTTTTCGTGAATTCTCAATCTTCCTCACACGTTCCCATTCTCTTGCATTTTAAAGCAGGACACGAAGACGACCCCCTTAAACAATGGCCACTTCCGTCGCCCGTAAAATTTTAATTAAAATAAAATTGGCTTCCCGCACCTTGTTCATTAACCGAGCCTCGTTGGAATTTTAAAAGAGCGAGCAAAGAGGTCAGAAAAAGAGGCAGGTGATGAATAGAGGAGCATAATTACTGAATCATCCGATAGGGTTTCATCAATATCATTATGCTTATCATTCCTTCTCCTTTTTATCAAAGGACCTTCATCATGTTAAAGGGACTGGAGAGATGTTTTAGCATACGAAAAATGAGTAAGTGAACTTATTAAGTTTATTTACATTATTTTGAAAATAATGTTATTCCAATTTTGTAAAACAGTGAAAATTCACATCTTCCATTTTGATATAAATATATTTTTCAATTCCTTATAACGTTCACTACTTTTCGAGGCTTTAATGCCTCATCTTCAGATGTACTCCTTACTAATCCCAATCAACAATATTTTAGATAAACAGTACATCAGTTCCTTAAAAATCTCGTCAATAGATAAATTTTTCAATTACACCTCTCCCCTAGGCCACCGCACTGTTACTGGTAAAGATCACAAATTATAAAGAAATTAACAAAACATTTTTATGTCCACGCATTTTTTTTTTTTTTTTTTTGTTGTGATAATCGAAAATTTATGAGACTGGGGATCACCTGTGGTGTAGTGGTTAGCAAGGTCGCGGGTTCGCGTCCCGAGGTGACCCTAGAATGGGAGTGAAATATCCTTAACTATGCCGTCCCTCTGATAACACGTAAAATGGAGGTCCCGATCCTGTACGATGTCAGGTACTCGTTAAAGATCCCTATCCTAATTATACCTGAATAGGCAAAATTTAGGACTCCCGCTGCAGCATCGTCCGATTATATAAACAACAACTTATGAGACTATTCTATTTATATTTTAAAGTGAAACAAAACACAAAGCACAAGATTTAAAATAGTTTTAGACTATTGTTGGAACAGTTGGAACAAACTGTTCTAATACATGTTCGTGACTGTTCATGAATAATCTTTGCTTGCCTAGAATCTTCCAGAAAGTTCTATTTCAGGTTAAATATGAGAAGCGATGGACTGCAGAGTTAGCCTTGTTCGGGGGATCGATCACATGGCTACGTTTGTTTTAAAGTTTCGTTTAAAGTAGATACCTTATGTAACCTTTTTTAATGTCACTAACCAACAGCATATCCACATTACACAAAAAATATCTACCATGATCAAAGACCTAGATCTACCCGCAATGGAACAATTGGTCCTATCGCATACCTCCAAATATTTCAGTTATACAACAGCCTCTACAAACCCATTAATATAAGAAATAGGAAACTATAACAAAAATTCATTCAAACGCTAGACTCACAAACGAACCGAACATATATTATTGAACTAATCATTTCTAATGTCTGTATTTCTTCCATGCTTATGTATTTATATATTCCTTTATTAAGCAAATTTTGTTCATTTTTATTAAGTTAACTCTTTTTACTTTTAGCTTATTTTTATTTTGTGTAGGTTTTTTCTTATTTTTCTCTTAAAATTATCCTTATTTTTGTTTGCATTATTACTAATAAATGTAAATCGTTGATTTTAAAGATGATAAATCCAAAATCATGTATGAATTCGTATGTAGGTTGTAACATTTTATAAAGACTAAAACATTTTCTTTCTCTCTCTCTCTCTCTCTTTGTAGATCTTAGTAATCTATACATGTTTTACCAATGATAATAATAATATTATTGGATTGACATATTATGACAATCCAAATTCAACCTGAACTGAATACTAATTTATCAATGTTATGTATTATTAAATTATTATTCGCTATTATATTAGGATAGGATTACAGCCAGCTGTTGTAACTTTTCCTTGAAGGGTAACTTCGTCAGAGAAAACTTTTTCAGAAAGGATCAGTAACCCCGCTTTCCAATTCTGACCAGGACTGCTTAGTTTGTGTTGTTCTTTACGCAATTTTCCAAGCTTAACTTTAAACAAAAGTTTATAAGTCAAAAATATTTTTAAGTAGATCTTTGTTTCATTATTAGCAGGACATAATTATTAACCTTTCCTGCAGTAATAATGGATCAACTTATTATATTATTATTACAAATTAGGGATCCAAAATCTTGCATGATTTGTTTATTTTTAACCTTTAATGTAATCGTGCCTTTGTATGGTACAAATACTAGATGCTTTTTTCAATTCAATCACCATAATTAGTAAAAAAGTTTTCATAATATATTTTAATACTGTAAATGTAGATTAAAAACATTTAGAGGTGTGCAATGCAAATTCAATTGTTTTCTTTAAAATGGGATGATAAATTATCAGTATTTTCAGCCAAAAGTTTTTTATTTTGAGAGCCTACGTTTCGATCGAAACAAGTGGAGCTTCATCTATGCTTGTTGAGTCCAGAGTAATACAGAGACTCAGCTCATATTTTCTTTTAACAAATTTAGATATCTGTGTTACTCTGGAATCAACAAGCCCTGATAAAGATCCACATGTTTGGATCGAAACTTTTGAGTGAAAATCCTGATAATTTATCATCTTAGACTAAAAAAAATCTATAATATATAAGACCCAAATAAAGTCTTATTCATTTACTATATCTATTAAGTATTATATAAACACGTATTTTAACTGTTAAATATCAACCTAAGTTTTATTTTAGCACTTAATTTAGCCTTAAAAGGGAGAATACTTAGACCCTTTCGAGAATTTCAGCACTCTAGCCTGATCAGACAAAAATTTTACCTATTTAAAGAAATTAGATTTCAAAATGTTTAGGCTTTTAAAACAAAATCTGATAACATGGAAACATTAATATATTAAATAATGGAGATATATTTTTTTTTTTCACCATCTCAGAGTTTAATGAAATTTGGTACATAGGATACCTTTCTGTAGACTAAGAAAAATACCAAATTTCAGCTCAATATCTCAACCGGTTTTCAAAATATAGCTATGCAAACACAAGGAAAAAAGCACAATTTTGACCTGTCGCATCATCTGGAAATTGAAATTGCAGCTCTTCTAGGCGAGACGGATAGTTGATATTGATGTCATTTTAAAACTGAATCTTTGACCTTCCTTATAATATGCAACTCAATATGGTTTAAGGGAAATTTGTTTTTAAAAATTTCATATTTTAATTTCTCAAAAAGCCTGTTTTTTAAAAATCTGAAAAATTCAGTAGAGTTGTAAACGATGTCATTAATAAGTGCTATAAAAATTATGATGGGACAGCATTTAAGGGCAGCATTTAAGGGGTCATGCTTAAAATAATTATTGAAAAATTTGAGTTTTGCTTATGGATAGAAAAAACCATTAACTATTAAGCATCTCAAACTGTAGCCTAATTTATCAAACTAATTTCTTTCCTACACTTGTCACAAATTTTCGAAAGAATGTCTAGTTCAGGATATCGTGATTTGACACATCCATTTTGTCACATTCCTTACTATTTTTTTATCTTTTACTGGAAGCTGGTCTTTTTTCAAAGAATTACAGTAACATTGTAGTATTTTGTATCTTTTCATGTCTACTAGGTATAAGCAACAAAAATCCAATGCTTAGGAAAAAATAGCTAAAAGTAAAAAATATAGAGATCACATTTTTTAAGAGAATAAATTTTTTACGAGAAAAAATAGTGAGTGACTATGTCATGATTAGTCATTACGCACATTTCTTAGTATTTTTCTTATACAGAATGCTTGTCTTTTTTCAAAGGATTATAGTAACATTGTAGTATTTTGCATCTTTCTATGTAATCATGATATAGTCACTTAAGCTGTCCTTACTCAATAAATAATGAAATTTATTGTGACAGTCTTGACACATAGAAGTGCAGTCGTTTATTCCTATCAAAAGAAAGTATCCACATCTTAAACAATTTTTTTCTCCTAAAAAATTTGATCTCTATACTTTTTACATTTAGCTATTTTTTCCTAAGCTTTGGATTTTTGTTACTTATACTAAGTAGACATGAAAAGATAGAATTACTACAATTCTTTGAAAAAAAGACAAGCATTCAGTAAAATAAAAAAAATACTAAGAAATGTGACAAAATGGATGAGTCAAATCACGATATCCTGAACTAGACAATGTTTCGAAGATTTGTGACAAGTGAAGGAAAGAAATTAGTTTGATAAAATAGGCTACAGTTTGAGAAGCTTAATAGCTAATGACTTATTAATGACATCCTTTTCAACTCTACTGAATTTTTTCAGATTTTTAAAAAATAGGCTTTTTGAGAAATTAAAATTTGAAATTTTGATTCAAATTTTGAAAATCAAATTTCTCTTAAACCATATTGAGTTGCATATTATAAGGAAGGTCAAAGATTCAGTTTTAAAATGACATCAATTTCAACTCTCTATCTCGCACAGAAGAGCTGCAATTTCAATTTCCAGATGATGTGACAGGTCAAAATTGTGCGTTTTTCCATGGGTTTACATACCTATATTTTTAAAACCGGTCGAGACATTGAGCTGAAATTTGGTATTTTTCTTAGTATACAGGACGGTATCCTATGTACCAAATTTCATTAAAATCTGAGATTGTGAGGGAAAAAAGTGTGTTGAAGTGACAAATGACTCCTGCATTTATGCAGCAGCACAGTATATCCAGCATTTATTTATTTATTAGTAACTAGGTTCTTCAGCCACTTGTGTGATTTTAGTGTCTATAGAACATAAGGAGATTGACTATGTTGAAAATAAATAATAAAGAGTAAATAAAATACATAAAATAATACAATGATAAAATAAAAATTATGAATGACAAAGTAGGGAAGAGCGGGGTTGGTTGGCATAGGGGGTAGGTTGGCCATTGGCTTATAGTTTCCGTCACACCTGTTGTGAAGGCTCCACCATTGTACCATGTGACCCGCTCGACCTCGGGAGTCTTGTCCTGAGTTTTCAATCCGATGCTGACAGTGTAGATAAGACTGGGCTTCATTGATTGATTTTACAATATGTAAGTAAATTTTTATATTTTCAGTAAAGTTGGTTTAAAGGCAGCAAGGAAAAAATTTTACTCCGATTCTGTTCACATAGCCCCAAACTCCTTTGAAAAACCTAACCTTTCGATTAACCAGTTTCTTGTTTGATTTTTCTCCCCTGTCCTGGCTGTCATCTTTCATATGATCTCTCCTGTGGGGTTAGTTGGCTCTCTTCAACTTTTTTTTTTGGCGCAGTAGCAATTCACAAAAGCAAGGTAAACATAACCAAAGGTAAAACTACTAATTGTCTTTTGTTCCAGAAAGGAAGATGAGAGCAATTTTTCTTATGCGAAAAGTGACGACAGTCTAAACTTCTATCTTCTTCTATTTTCCTCTTTTAATAACAATAATAAGTGTCAGACAGTACTTGAATGAGAACCCCACCTTCTAGGCCAACCTGCCCCACCTTGGGGGTTAATTGGCCTACTCTGGATTGACGAATTCTTCAATTTTTTATGATCTTAGTATTAAATATTATGTTGTGAAAAAAATACTTGAAGTGCTCTAATACTTGGAGTTTACAGTGGTATCAGCCCCATTGGGATTATATTATCAGGAATGACTCAACAATCAAAAAAGTGAAAACTGTTGCCAACCAACCCCGCTCTCCCCTACAATAAAGAAGGTAGTACCATATTTTAGGTAAGAATTTAGATTGTACTTCTTCTTTTTCTTTCCCTATCTCCTTCGTGCTGTTGAGCGTGGAGTTGATTTAACCCATTTTCTGTAGGCATCCCTATCTAGCGCCATTCTTTTAATTTCAGTCAAGGACGAGCCGCGTTGTTCCCGAGTCTCTCCATATACTGGCTGGATGTGGTTCTCGGCCTGCCAACTGGTCGCTGCCCCCTTTGTCTGGCCTCCAATATTGCTTGACGCTCATCTCCCATTCTACAAAATTATGCCGTCCCATTTGAGCTGACATTCTTCAATTGTATCCCGCACAGGTTTTACGCCGAGTTGTTCCTGAATTCTTTCATTTCTTTCTCGGTCCCGCCTTGTCTTTCCAGCTACTCCCCTAAGTACCTCATCTCAGTTGCGGTAACCTTACTAGCGCTCTTGTCAAGAAGAACCCAGCTCACTGTTCCGTATAGCAGGACTGGGAGAAACACCGTTTTGAACTTTCGGAGGTTGGCCTCTTGACTGATTTCCTGCTTTCCCACAAGAATATTAGATATTTGGAACAGTACTTGATTGGCCTTCTTTACTCGGTTAAGTACCTCATGCTCGATTCTAGCATCCCTGCTGAAAATGTTGTCCACCTGCTCAAGTTGTTGCCCATCACACACTATTCTCAGCTCGGTCTCTTCCCTACCTACTTGAATTACTTTACTCTTAACCGGATTTATGGCGAGACCTCTTAGCTTAAGCTCCTCAAACCACTCCTCCACTGCAATTTGTAAGCTTTCCTTACTATCGGATATCAGAACTATATCGTCCGCATATACGAGGCATTGAACCAGCATTTTGTGCATGGGAAATATTTCAGTACAAAAAATAATGAATTAATGTGAAAAACGATAAAATAATGAAAGTTAACAAGAAATACAATTAAATTTTGGCATAAAGGTTCATTTTTTAAGGAGCAAGAACAATATTTCGGCCATCATTTTAGGGACGTTTAGTATCTCACCTATGTCCGTGTCCGCTCTGCAAGGATATGCTACACCGTCAGAGGCACCCCACAGGAGCGCATTGAGGCGAGGATTTCCTTGTAATGAGGTACTCGTTTGTGATCCTGGTGTACCCTATCCGTAGACGGCTGAGTTTACTTATTAGCTAAGTATCCGATTAGTTACTTAAGTATCCGAGCTTAATTAGTTAGGAAAACCGTCATACTAGCTACAAGATTAGATGAACTGATACCTCCGTTATTACTAGTCTAGGCTAATGGGAAATAAGTTTACTTTATTATTCATGATTGAATGAATTCAATGCAAACTATTGGCACGTTTTGAGGAATGATCAGTCGTTTATCGAAAATATAAATAGTACTTTATTCATGATAAATCTCATATCAGATTTTTTTTTTTTTAAATTTCATTAATTCTAACTTAAAGTAAAGAAAGTTTGATCCAAAGAACTTAAAGTAAAGAAAGTTTTTGTTGAGTAAGATCCAATATCACGTGTAGAGTGTAAAACTCCAATATCACGTGCCATGCTAGGAGACAAGATGTGTAACAAAATTAAATTTTTTCTGCAACATGAGGCTATGATCGAACATTGGTTCGGGATACCATCCTGGGGCAAGCCTAGCCTCTTTAAATTGGACAAGCTTATTTGATGGCTTAGCCTGATCCTCTACAAATTGCGTTGTTTTCCCTCGATTTTTGTTTAGATTCTGGTATATTGCTTTTTGAGTATATATGTAGATATCCAATTTATTGATTTTAACTCCTTTATATAAATTACTAGCGTAAATACCGGTTTTACCCGGAGAATTTCATTTTTTTAATCTATAGCCTTCTCAAAAGTGAGACTTCACAAACGGTCGATTTCGTTAAAACCAATGAAAGCGAGATCGAAACGATTTTTATAACAATAATGAATATACCCAGACATTGGCTGAAGTTATGCAATTTTAATATGGACAGGTGTTCGCACCTGGTATGAAAGAACCACTGAGCGAAATTTGGAGAATTTAGGACAAACGGTATGGATTTCTATAAAGGACAAGCAAACAGAATTTCATCTTTATTTATATAGATTATATGTATTATTTCATAATTCGTTTTATTCTGCGATAGGAACGGAAAAGTTTGACTCTTTGGCTGCTGGTGTCAAAGTGACACCAGTACATCAGCATATTGACACCACTAACCAAAGAGCCCTTTATATATATATATATATATATATATATATATATATATATATATATATATATATATAAAAAAATTTGGGTCGAAAATTTGCAACAATTAAATTTGTAATTAATCCAATCTTAAATTGTGGCTGACCACCAATTTTAAATTATTTTTAAATAATTTATTTTTTGAAGAGAAAAGATTTGGCTCCGCCGGGAGTCGAACCCGGGTCTCCTGCGTTACATGCGAGGATGCTAACCGCTACACCACAGAGCTCGGCTCAAGGCAGAGCAAATAGGTATCAGTGAAGAGGAAGGATTTGCTCTGCCTTGAGCCGAGCTCTGTGGTGTAGCGGTTAGCATCCTCGCATGTAACGCAGGAGACCCGGGTTCGACTCCCGGCGGAGCCAAATCTTTTCTCTTCAAAAAATAAATTATTTAAAATTAAATTTGTAGGTATTAAATATGAGTTATTTTGTCCGCACCCCTCTTTCGATATATTTTCAATATTTTATATCTTCAATCTACAAAAATTTAATATTCCGTGATAAGCTAATTGCTAGAGGTCACTGACGATATACACCTATATAGAGGTGATTCAATTCAATTTCCTCAGAGCTCAAACTATATCACTTTCATTCGCTCGACCAATTCAATTTAATTGATTATAGGCAAGTAATAATGGAATTGAATTGACATGAAAAGCAATATTTTTCTATTGGGGATCCATATAGCAAGAAGAACAATGAAGATGGAGAAGTTTGTTTAAATTTATATTTGGTGGGAAAATTGAAATATATAGTTAAACAGGCATTTTAAAACTGATCGCTTGCTGAATTGGCAATTGAAATGGAAACGGTTACAATTTAAATAAAAACGGTGACGATTGAGTTGAAAGGGGTTACATTTGTTTTGTAAATGGTTGAAAATCATTGGGAAAGGGCTATGTTTGAATTGGAAAGGTTTTTTGTGATTTGGAAAGTGTTACAGTTGACTTGGAGAAGGCTACATTTCACTAGGAAAAGTTTCAAATGGGCTTGGAAATGCTATATTGTGAGGTTCATCCTTTTTTTATGCCTATCAAAATATTGGAAGTTGTTTTGCGATTAGAGATATTGAAAAAAATCCTGATAAAGGAGGCAAGGAGAAGAAAGCATTTTGTTCAATGGAAGCAATCCTATGTGATGGAGAAATAAAAATTAAATGGGTGGGTTCGAATACTCAAGATGATGAATATTGGCGAAAAATTCAAGTACAGTTTATTCGGAACCTTGATTTAATTTTTTTTTTTAAAGTCAATCCTTAGTATTCAATATTGTAGCACTACTGTGGGTTTAAATAATTTTTTAATATACAAAAATAATAATTCACAATGTCCGACAAACAATAGAAAAACTCAAATAACTAATAAGGTTACAAGTATTAAATAGTAATGAAAAAATAACACAAAAATAACCATATGATTCGAGCATTAGAGCAAGACTCTCCAGTCCATCCCTCCTTATATTTAGTCTGAATTAGGACTCTGTAGAATGTTCCAGACAAGCTTAAAAGATTCCCGAACAGTTACGAAGATGTACTAGAACTGTTCTAACAAATAGTCTAGAACTCTTTTGTTTTTCTTTATCATATGTTTATGCATCATTATGTTTATCATATGATTTTTGTTTCAATTTACAATATCAAGTTCTCCATTGTTCGACATCATCAAATTTCATTGTGTTTTTTAACATCACTTTATGCCTCAGAGGCTAATTGGAAGATGCTACCGGGGGAGTCCTAAATTTTGCTTATCCAGGTATAATAAGGATAGGGATTTTTAACGCTTACCTGACATCGTACAGGCTCGGGACCTCCATTTTATGTCCTATCCGAGGCATGGACATCACCAGCACCAAATTATTGGGGGGGGGGCAATATTCTTTTAGGTAGGGTTGGTAGAAATTAGAAAGGCTAAAATTTAAACAATATCTCAGTTACAATATAGGTTGTTGCTAATGCTTCATGTTGAATGGTGTGGGCTGAAATTTATTCATTGAATTTTATCCAAGTTCTCCTTCTCATCATTTTTTTTAAATTCATTGCTTTCCATTAGTGACCGACCGAAGTTTCGGTTTCGGCCGAAGCTAGCATTTTTGCCTGATGCCTTCGAGAAAGAAGTAGGAATACACGATTTCAGTTTTAAGGTCGTCTCTTTCATGGCCTTTGACATCCTTGGATTTAATAGCGCGAAGTACCATCTGTTATTTTAGTTAATCAATCTTGTATTGTATTTCGATAAAACATAGTTCGTTCGTCATTCGTTTGGTATCTTTATTTGATCTCCTGGCCTCGTACAAGCTCGGACCTCCACTTTACGTCCTATCCGAGGGACAGCATAGCCAAGGATTTTTTATTCCCCTTAAAATATACTAGGATCACCGCGGACAGCGAACCTACGACTTTTAGTATTGTAGGTTGCTATGCCAACTACCACACCATAGGTGACCCCAGATTTCATTGTTTAAAGTTGATTAACGCGTAAATCAATGCATTGGCTTTATCGATTGCCTACTTTCATTAAACCATCCAATTCACTCTGGAGAGGCTTTGCTTTGGATTCTTGACCTTAATTTGAATTGGGGATCATGGTGCGTAGGAGAGACGAACCCTTTTCGTTTTGGTTGAGCTGTTTGTTTATTCCATTAGGGTTTAGGGTTTAGCAGCTCTCCTCCCTTCTAATTAAAGGCATGGAGGGCAGTCTATCGGGGCACTGCCACTTTACGATATTACCCCCAGATAGGCGGGCGCCGAATTTCAAACACTCCTCAATAGTGGAAAAAGGTGTTGGCGTTAGTTGGAAACCGAAACGGTTGTTCATTATGTTTTTTCTTGGCAAAATATGATTTCCTATACTAAACGGTTGATGCAGAGGTTCATCTGAACCACAAGAGATATCAAAAATTGATGTATTGATACCGTAATAATAGAAATAAAATAAATCAAGAACAAACAAATACCGGTTCCATTCAGCAAGCTTTGGGTCTCGAAAACAAATAATTTATATTTATTCATAAACTTTATTAAGTATATTAATTGGATTATTTACAAGAATATCAAAAGGGGGAGGACGTATGTAGTTACCTACATTTTTGAGAGATTTTCTTTAGATCGTATTTCTAACTCAGCCTTCTTCTATGTTTTATTTTGCTTGTGAATCAATAAAGTTTAAGTTTTCTTCCAAAAAATCTATGTAATTTACTGCGGTTTAGCGCCTATTGACTACGTAAATTGCAAGAACTAGCGGAGACAACCAAATTCAGCATACAGAAACTGTTCGCTACCTTGGACTTCTGTTCGACTAAAGGATGACTTCGGGCCCACATCTCAAAATGAAACCTGATAGGAAGTTCAAAAATCTGGTGCGATGCGCGCAACACACAACTTTCACTTACTAACTTACTTAGATTAGAAATTGACATGTTTTTTAACTGCCATTTCTATAAATAATATAAAAAAGATTACTTGATTTTGATTAAAAATGGTTAATTTAATCAAAATCATTAAAGCCGTTTTTGAGATATTCGAAAAAAATGTAAAAATTGGAAAAACACGTTATGAAATGAAGAGCCCCCTGCGTTTGACCAATTTTGATGAAATTTTGGCTGTCTCATCGTGAGATAATACATACATCAAATATCCAGTCTGATCAAAATCATTACAGCCGTTGTCGAGTAAATAAAAAAAAACAAGTGAACATAAGAAAAAGTGTATTAAATAAAGTACCCCCTAAATTTCAGCAATTTTGATGAAATTTCGGCTGTCGTATCGCGCACATATACATACATCAAATACCCAGTTACATCAAAATCATTAAAGTCGTTTTTGAGTAAATAAAAAAAAAACACGTGAAAGTGAGACAAAATTTATTAAGTAAAGTTCTCCCTCCAATTCATCAATTTTGATGAAATTTTAACTGTCATATCGCAAGAACATACACACATCAAATATAAAGTTTAATCAAAATCGTTAGAGCCGTTTTTGAGAAAATCGAACAAAACGTAAAAATTAGACAAAATGTTTTAGATAAAGTACCCCTTCCGTTTGGCCAATTTTAATGAAATTTTTGCTGTCTCATCGCGGGCATATTCATACACCAAATACCCAATTTGAGTTTAAATAAAGTACCCCCTCCCTTTGAGCAATTTTGATGAAATTTTCGCTGTCACATCGCGGGCATATACATACACTAAATACCCAATTTCAGGTTCGCACGGTTTATAGTTTTTGAGCTAGTCTGTTCACAGGCACACACACACACAGACACACACACACACACACACACACACACAGACCATTTCGCGGGACTTGGTTAATTGGACTCAGGGGACCTCAAAACGTGTATTCCCGTTGAAAACTGGAAGTCGAAATTTTTCACGATCGCAATACTTTCCTTATGTATTTCATATATAGGTAAGTGAAAGTAAAAATACATTACTCTCTTTTTTTTCCAAATCTTCTAAATAGATATTTAGAAAGAGACCGAATACATACTTACCTAATACATACATACTTACTTAAACCAATTTGGGCACACACCTCACAGATTTTCGGCTCAGCTAAAAAGACGCACTTACAAAAATTGATAACTTTTCAATCCAAAATTTTAAGACCAATTTACGGACGCTCCCAGGTACGCAAATAACCAAACTCTACATACAGACTTACAACAGCCAACTGTCGAACAACAAATGCTTTATGCACAACAATGCTAATTCACGTTTTTTTGTTAAATTGCATGGGGATAATAACAGATTGATATACAACATAGCCACTGTTGACATGCCCGTTAGAAGGCGCTAAAAACAAGATGGATGAGAGACCTCCGGGGAAAGAGGTGCTGCTGGGCACATTCCTTCATTTTAATGCTTGCAGCCATCACATTTGTTGATTGTCGCAGATTGCTGACAGATCCCATTCAAAAATTGAAGCGAAAAAAAAAACCTTCTTCTAAATATTATAATTTTTTTTTTGTAAATAATTCAACCAATATAATTAATAAATTGTATAAATAAATGTTAATTATTAATTTTCAAAACCAATAGTTTGCTGAATGGAGCCGATGTTTATATTTATACTTGATATTCTTTTATTCCCATATGTACTGATGGCATCAATCTAAATTACTTTTTGATGTCTTCTGTGGTTTAGATAAATATACGCATTAACCGTTTAGAAGGACTCCTGTATTACGTTGTTTCTTGTTCAAAGATTATTTTCGTGTTTCCATTCTTTTGACCATGATTAATTTTTGCAATTCTGTATAATAATTCGCTTTCGATTTGTTGTACAAATTTATGTATAAATAATTGAATGCATATGTTGTATTAATTACTAATATAAATCAAAATGACTTTTAATTTTAATCCTTAAGTTGTAGCTGTATTTATTTAGAGAGTTATTAAATTAAAAAAAGGGCGCCGGTTCGCGCCCAACGGTGGCCCAAGGATTTGTTAATGGGAGTAAAAAATCCTTAGCCATGCCGTCCCTCGGATAGGACATAAAATGGAGGTCCCGAGCCTGTACGATGTCAGGTACTCGTTAAAGATCCCTATCCTATCCTAATTGTACCTGGATAGGCCAAATGTAGTACTCCCACTGCAGCATCGTCCGATTAGCCTTAGTGGCATAAAGTGACGTTAAATAAACAAACAATAATTAAATTTATATCTCAAGTTCTATGAATGTGCATTCAGTATGCATCCAATCTATCCAATAATTTTATTTTCGATTATGTTAAAATATGTATGATCCGCCATAAATATGTATTATATTTTTATTTATAGTATCTGTCGTCGATTGGAATTCTCTCTCTCTCTCTCTCTCTCTCTCTCTCTCTCTCTCTCTCTATATATATATATATATATATATATATATATATATATATATATATATATATATATATATATTTGGACAGAAAGGGGAAAATTTGTTTTGTCCCAATTAGGCGGAGGACCCAATAAAGCAGAGACCATGAATCCAGGTGTAAAGGCAAATGCCTAAATACGCCTAATCACTGGGCTACCGTACATGTATGATAATTGATGTCATATTTACGATTAATTTAGACACATAATACGATTAATTTAACTCTTAGAATGTATTTTTATTAAATCGATGTTTTAATTTAAGAAATATGCAAGATGAAACAAATTAAAATAACTATTTGTGTACAATATAAATCATAATGATAAAGACGAAATAAGAAATGAATCAGAACATGTTTTTAGGTCAATTTTTTTACAGGTAAGAATCAAGTGTGCACTGCCTCACTCATTGTAAACTACGACCAACATAATTACCGCACTTCTTTAGGACGCTTATGGACTTTCTTCACTTTCTTTTTGTGTAACAAAGCGACTAGCCTTTTTGATGCGGTTTCTTGCTTCTGGTTGAGATTCAGGCGTGGCCTCAGATACTTAAGTTATTCGATTGACACATTAGCCGATGTTTTGTCCCAATAAAGCGATGCTATTATATCTATATTTGATTCCGTTTTATTAAAAATGGCTCAATTTAAGCGGTGGTCCCAATTATCCGATGACCCAATTAAACGGAGTCGACTATATATATATATATATATATATATATATATATATATATATATATATATAAGAAGAGAAAAGTTTGGCTTTGGCCGGGATTTGAACCTGGATTTCCTTATCGCAAGTAAGGCACTCTTGCTACTTAAGCCACCAGGCACGTATCCCGGGCAAGTCAGTTTCTCACCTCTTTCCCACCAATCTCGCAATCTTCACGAATTATACTTCAATCTTTTGTGTTTGCGAGTCATATCAGGTAAATCTGGTTTTGTATGGCTCACCATTTTTATTTTACGGTCGTGAGAACTTGCCTCACATGAAACAACCCACTGCCACAAATAGAACAAACTTTACATGTTTAACATTTGCTGTTCACATGGCTTGTGCTTTAATTTAATTTTCCTCTTCATGTTGAATCGCTGTCCTCTTTATCCATCCCTCCTTCCGGATTCCTGGTTCATGACCTGTTCTTCCGAGCGTGATGCGAAACGGTTCTATTGACACTTTCGTTCTATTATTAAGTTGTTTCGTTTAGCTATGTACCCATACTAAATTATTCCAGAATCATCCCTCACTGGGAAAAATAAGTCGTATCGTTGGTAATATCTAAATGGGATATTAAACAACCGGACTCTAAAACAATGGGATTCTCTTTTACATGTTTTATTTCATTTGGCGCTAGATAAAGGATATTCTTATCTATTTGGAGGTGATATATTTCCGAAAAATGTTTCTGGGTTGATACCTACCGGTTTTCGGTATGCTGATTAATTAGTGCTGATAAGCGTACAAAAGATTAAAGCTTCTTAAAATAAAATAAATTGGACAATGTTGATGAAGACCGGAATGGTAGATAGGAAAAATCGAAATTAAAGAGGAAAAGCTATGCTTAAGTGTCAAAAGGACTTGGAGTACCCCTTTTATCTCGAAACTTAAACATTACTACCTATTCACCAAATTATTACTCTTCCAACGGTCCAACGAGTCGTGACCGCTTTCATTGAGAGATGAGCAAAGGCTAAATGCTTATAAAGAAAAATAAAATAAAAAACATTCGAACGAATCACTGAAAGATAATTAGGCACTGTGCTAAATGTCCATTGGGTAGGATTACTTTAAGGCAGATCCGTCAAAATAAAGCTTCCTTAAGCCTTTATTATTGTTTTTATCATTGGTGATCCAGTCTAACTCATGATGGTGCTACAAAAACTCAGATTTCTTCAAATATGTTGAGTTATACTGATATATTATGTGTGAAAAAAAAAAAAAAAATTCTAGTATTCTGTCTGTAACTGCTATTTCAAAGCAGACACCTAATTAGTTCTTCAAATTTGTATATGTATTCTATTATAAGGTATGTCTGTATTCAACGTGCTTTTCGGAATATCTGTTATTCGGAAACATCTTTTCATTGTCAGGGCCGTGTTGTAAAAAAATTTTAATTTTTTTAAAACATGCTCTCAGTAAAGTTTGCTATGAGTCCATGCCTTAGAGGCATACACGCCAAGGTAAGTAAAATAAGAAACTTTTGCTGCTTCGCTGTTGTTTTCTTTGTCTAGGAAGTAGCTGGATATTCTCAGAAACCTAAAAGCGTTTTGAAATATCTGTGGAAGTTAAATGCTATACAAGAACATTTGCATTAGCGTTGTATGATGTTTAATCTTGACTTTATATTAAATAATTTATATATATATATATATATATATATATATATATATATATTAATTTTATAACTAATTAATCCCTTGTTGCTTGCTGAAACAGTTCTTGTTTTGCCACATTGTTTTTTTTTTCTGAAATAACCCAGAGAAAGCCTGCCACATGGGGGAAAAATATTTGTTGATTTGATGCACAGCTACCGGGTATGTTTGAATACAAAAGGGAGGCTTAGGAAAGAGGGGCCGGAGAGAATTCAGTTCTTCTCACGTTTCATATTTGATTAAAATTGCTACATTTCTTTGTTTACGTTTTTAGGCTCTTCGCCGTATATGAAAAAAATGAGAAAGGTTCGTTTATTTATATTAGTGTTTAATTAATTATTTCACTGTTTACTTTGATGTAGATTCTGTTAGATTTTAACTTTAATCGGGGATTTCAGTTTTAAAATAATATTTAGTCATCGAGCTAAAAAGTGCTATAAGCTATGTCCTCCAAATGCTAATATTAAGGCTAAAAGTTGCTAATTTCGAGTGGGTGTCGTAGATCGGATTGCCCTCATTAAACGGGAATGATTAAATCAAAAGATTAAAAACTAATTAAAATCGAGGGTTATCGCAGCTCGGAGGGAAGAAATTCAATATTGTAATTGGATAGAAATTGGAAATACCAAAAAAAGGGAGCATTTTTAAAAATAAGTGTTTAGTTGTTAAGGAATCGAGGCTTGTCAGCACCCCTTCGAAGAAAAGATTTGGCGAGAGTACCTCAAGGTTCAATACTGGCTCCTCTTCTATACATTATATTAACTAACGACCTACCAATAACAACGACACTACTCGTGCTGACGATACAACTCACTAAACACAAGGATCCTGCACATGCCACACTAACTTTACAATAACACTTACATAAATTAAAAGACTGTTGTAAATTATGGAAAATTCGACAAAATCACGATAAATCCAAACACATAACGTTTACTCTTCGAACAAATACTTGCCCTCCGATTTATATAGAAAATATCCAAATTTCTCAAACTGACAACGTACACTATCTTGGTTTTAGCTTTGACAGAAGGATTAAAAAGGCGCTGGATGAGAGATCTCCTTCGTTAACAAGCCAGATTAACACGTTAGGTGCGGCAGTGTATTTTAGAGGTATACTGAATTGACCCAGGGGTCGAATGCTGGGATGAGCCACAGACGATATCGGGCGTCGGGGTCCGATAGGAATGCTCTGACGAATGCGTTATTTTTAGACTTAAAAGTTAATTAAATGAACGTCTCAAGGGCATTATATCTTGGTAAGGATTGGAACTAGACATAATCGGCACAGGACAGGCCCCCGAGGTCCGATTCAGGATTTACGCCATACTTCATCGAAAATAGCATTTAACTGCTGGAATTTTGAATTACCATCCATATTGAAAATTTTTGCAATGTTAAAACGATTTTTGGAGTCTTTTATTGCTTTACAACCACTCACTCTATAATATAAAAAAAATTAAAGAGATGAATTCATGTAAAATAAATAAATCAAATAAGTAAATAAATCAGTAAGTTTTATTTATAATTACAGGCTTAATAAGAAGTACTAAAAAAAAAAGTATTGTTTTTTTTCTCATATGTATGCAATAATGAAAGAATATCAAAGAATTTAAATAAAAATAAATAGTATAAAATCAAACACATAAAATTATAGATAACCATAAAGGTAGTCGTTGCAATATTATCGGACGCGGAAGGGTGATTCCGTCCAGTAGTCTCGTTATATTACTCAGGGCCTGTATGGGACCTCGGAGTCCGATTCTAAAAAACAGCAGAATTTCAGCTTTTAGCAACAGTTTCGGCACTAAAATGCAATAATCTCATTAAAAATCGACTAAATTGAGTGTTTGAAGTGTTCGGTCTTTCGGACATTTTCATGTTAAAATCGACTGCTAAGAGGGAAATGTAAGACATCGAACGCCGGGGACCGATGCCACACCCAACGTGTTAACTGAAACAAGCCAGGGAAGAGGAACAGTTCCGCATGACTAACAAGCCCTTATTTAATTAGCACAGTGAAAACATTTGATGATTGTCACAGTAAGTCGACAGGCGACAATTAAAGTATATAAGCAAAAAAAAAAAATATTAAATGAGCTTTTAAGAACCCCTGCTCAGAGGTTGAAGAAGCCTGGGAGCCCCGTCGTGCAGGGTAAAAATGGCGAAGAGGTAAGATTGAAGTAGAACTTTATCAAATGCTTGGCCGACATCCAAGAAAACACCAAGAGCGCATTATTTTGCTTTAGTGATGCAGGAATGTCGTAAGTAGTTCTGCGTGATTTTTTTGTTGTCGAATTTGAGGTTATTATAATGATTATAACTGATTTGATGGTTATAAGTATTAATTTTAGTCAGCGACCTAGTCTGCTTTGAAAATATTGAACATATCGGAAGGAAATTACTTGATCTGTGGGAGGAAAACTCTACATACTTCTACCTACCGCTTTTATTATTAGTTCCATGGATATAATAACAGGCTTATTTACGGCTAACACGCCTTGCGATAGGAGTCTGAAGAGGTGCTTGCTGAATGACCTACTCATGTCGGAAGTAACATTGCAGTACAATGCAGATCAAAAAAAAAAAAACAAACATTATAATTGTTGCCTTATGTAACTATATTTACTTATCATTCATGAAGAATGGAATGAGAAACAAAAATTGTAATATTACGTAATCATTAATCTGTTTTTAAATACACATCATGTTAAAATTTTAATATTCATGTTAAAAGCAAGAATTAATAGGAGATTAAATTTCATAACCGGCAAGGGAACAAACTTTTAATTAAATTGTTCAAGTGCTTGTTTGGGAGCTCTAACTTTTGAGGTCTAAATATATTTATATTGCGAAAATGAAAGCCTGTATATTTATGACTGAAATACCTTGGCTAACGTTTTCGATAAATGTAATAGGAATTTTCCTTAAACTATAATATAGTTCTTAGTTCTTGATTTAATAAGATTCGGTTTCAAACATTAATAAATTAATATTTATTCTGAATGAACAGGGATTTAATTAAAATGTTCTTGCGTCATGAATTTCCTGCGTCCTTATAAATGATTCAAATTGTTAGTAAAGATTATATTTTTTTATTCATAAAATTAACGCTTTAGGTGCGGCATCGGTCCCCGGGGTCCGATGCCTTTCATTCCCCTCTTAACAGCCGATTTTCACATGAAAATGTCCGAAAGTTCGAAAACTTCAAACACTCAATTTAGTCGATTTTTAGTGAGATTATTTGATTCCTTTTTAATCAAGAGGTAACGCTTTCGTCAAAGTATTCCCATCGGATCCCGACGCCCGATATCGTCTGTGGCTCATCCCAGCAGTCGGACCCCGGGGACCGATACCGTTTAATTCAGGATACACCTAAAACATGCCGCCGCACCTAACGTGTTAAAATAAATATTTTGATTAAGTTCTTGATTAAATTCTTTGCTGATTTTGATTGTATAATGTGATAATAAAATCATCATCAATTCGGTGAAGATATCATTCAAATACATCTTTTATATTTATAATGATTATACTAGTCGACATTTTATTCTGAATTTAGATAATTTAGATAACTGACAACTAGAATAATTGTTTTTGATTTTCCAGGTTATACTTCAGCAAAGTTACTTCTGAAGGGTTTTTTATAGAGAATAAAAGGGTAGATACAGTAAAGAAAAATACAGAGGAGGAAGGAAGACGCCGGAAAAAAATATTAATGATTGATGCAGTTAATATCTATTTTGTGAAAAATGTTCTTTTGACAAAGCCTGCGCACTATTCTAAGACCTGATAAGGGTTGTAATTTATCATAGCTTTTAGAATACTACTAGTTAGAAATTTTATAAAGAAGGAACACTCACAAACATCTGTTTATCTGTTTAGAGATTTGATATATATGCCTTTATATTTTTACTTTCACTTACCTATATATGAAATATATAGTAAGTGGAAGTATTGCGATCCTGAAAAATTTCGACTTCCGGTTTTCAACGGGAATACACGTTTTGGGGTCCCCTGAGTCCAATTAACCAAGTCCCGCGAAATGGTCTGTGTGTGTGTGAACAGACTAGCTAGAAAACTATAAACCGTGCGAATCTGACATTGGGTATTTAGAGTAGGTATATGCCCGCGATGTGACAGCAAAAAATTCATCAAAATTGCTCAAAGGGAGGGGGTACTTCATTTAATAACTTTTAAAGTTTTTTTCGATTTTCTCAAAAACGGCTCTAACGATTTTGATTAAACTGGGTATTTGATGTATGTATATGCCAAAGATGCGATAGCCAACATTACATCAAAATTGATCTACCGGAGAGGGGACTTTACTTAATAAATTTTGTATCATTTTCACGTGTTTTTTTTATTTACTCAAAAACGGCTTTAACGATTTTGATGAAACTGGGTATATGATGTATGTATATGCCAAAGATGTGATACCCAACATTTCATCAAAATTGGTCAAACGGAGAGGGCACTTTATTTCATTTTTAACTTTTTTACCTATTTTTAACTTTTTTTCGATTATCTCATAAACGGCTTTTAGGATTTTGATTAAATTCGTCGTGTTTAATGAAAATTAGGTGTTCTTTAATATCAGGTAAGATTTTTTATTATTAAAATGTCCTGAGGGGGCTTAAATGGGGAATGGGCCTTTTTTGTTTTCCTATAAAGTACCTTTGTGTTTGTTTATATGGAGAAATTATCTGTCTCTCGTTTCGCCTAAAAGTAAGAAATGGCAAATTATGAGATATGATAAAAACAAAGTAAATATATAGAGGAGAAAAAAAGAAAAATATTCAGTCAACTCATAAAACACGTTGAACCCACGCATGCGGAGTACGCCTTTGATGAAAGACCATTGTTTATAAGTAAAGCCGTTTTGTTCATTTAATGGAAATTATTTTCCATTTTGTTTCATGGTAAATGAAGTTTTCAACAACTACATAGAGAACTATAAAATCAGATGACTTGGAGTATTATGCTTGCATTGCCGAATTACCACAAGTAAAAAATTTTATTTAATAATTAAAAAATTAGTGTTTTTTATAGAGCAAATAAAAACAAAAATAAGAAATGAATGTGGAAAAATGTGTCTTTGAGAAGTGGCAATTAACAAAACACATCAATTTCTAGTTTAAGTAAGTTGGTAAGTGAAAGTTGTGTGTTGCGCGCACGCACCAGATTTTTTTCTTTTCAAATCATCATGATTTTTATAAGCAATCATAAGTCCCGAGGTTCAGCTCATTCGATACTATGAGTAGCTAAGCTACTATTTCCTATTCCATCAATTCTCAAAATTCTTGTGAAAAAGATAAATAAAACTCGAATAATCCAATACAAATCCCTTCTTTTGTTCTTTCGTCATCCTTACGAGGTAGGCAGTGACAGAAATATTTTTGTGTCTTTATTATATAATCAGTTCTAGTGACCCCCGTGTTAAAACTTAATTGCCAGCAATTAAATAACGTCCACTCCCTTTTCTTTTTATCAGCTCGTCATCTACTACCGATCTAAGATTACACCAGTTTAAAGGAGATATTTGTTATATGTGGCTACACTGTTCGAGATGGGAGGTTATAAAAAATAAAATAAAAAAAACATATGTTAGTTAATGATATAGATTGATATGTACTTAATCTCGTGTGAGAGGTTAATAAAAAGTTTGCATTGATGAAAAAAAAAAAAAAAAAAAAAAAAAAAAACAACAGTATTCATCAATGCAAACTTTTTATTAACCTCTCACACGAGATTAAGTACATATCAATCTATATCATTAACTAACATATGTTTTTTTTATTTTATTTTTTATAACCTCCCATCTCGAACAGTGTAGCCACATATAACATCTTTCCTCTTTTTAATATTTTAGTCTAACTGGCACCCTCCTGGACCGTTGAGGTCTTGACGCTGGTGGGACCAAGTTCATTGATGATTTAGCCCCATCTTCATTGAACGAAGCTGGGCGAAGATGAACTCTATTCCGCCTGACTACTCTGCCGGTATCGAGGTCCTCTACTATGTATGATCGTGGTGTTCCGTGTTTTTGAAGAATTCTCCCTCGATGCCACTTGTCCTCTTTTGTATATTGAATAGATACAGGATCCCAGGTCTCAATTCCTCGAGCTCCTTAGCGCTCCGATCATAATAGTTCTTAGCAATTGATTGCTTCTTTTCTAGCTTAGCAAGTACGTCAGTATTCACTTGAGGCATCAACGTATCTGCCGTGGACGGTAGCTTAGTGCGGCACACTCGATTCATCAACAACTGAGCTGGGGACAACTGCAAATGCTTCAGTGGAGTATTCCTATACTCAAGGAGAGCTAGATATAAATCTTCCTTTCCATCTGCGGTCTTCTTCAGGATGCTCTTAATGATCCCTACACCTTTTTCTGCGAACGAGTTAGACTGCGCATGATTGGGGCTTCGAGTGACAATATCGAAGCAGTAATCGTCAGCGAAGACTTGTAATTCTGTCGAAGCAAATGGTACATTGTCACAGACCATTACCTCCGGAATGCCGAACTTGGAGAAGATAGATTTTAAATTTTGGATTACTTCATGTGCCGATTTCGATTTCATACCCACAACTTCAATCCAGTTAGAATATGAATCAACTAAAACCAAATAGTCCTTTGACTCATATGTCATGATGTCCACGAACACCTTCTGCCACGGCCTTATGGGCAATGGATGGCTCTTCAAGGGCTCCTTAATATTTTTTCTTGCGAACCTCTGACAACTAGAACAATTTTTAATGAAATGTTCAATATCCTTATTTATTTGGGGCCATATTATAGTTTGTTTCGCCCTTTCTCTAGATTTTTTTATACCAGCGTGACTGGTGTGCAAAATCGATAGCATTTCTTGCCTTAAACTGGCTGGCACGACAATCCTATTCTGCCATACCACTAGGTCTTCGCACACAGTTAATTCATCGCGAGGATAGAGTGCTAATTCCCCTTGAGGTTTCCTCGGCCAACCAGTTTGAATGTATTTCTTTAGCTTTACCATAATCTGATCATTTTCCATGGCCTTCAAAATCCTTTCCTTCTGCCTGATTGAAATCGGTAATGACTTCATAAACACATGGACTACAAATTCAATATCACTGGCTGGCTCACACGTTTTCAGCTGTAACCTAGAAAGTGCATCAGGAACAAGCATTTCACGACCAGGAATATAATGTACATGAAACTCATAATTAAGCAATTTTAGTCGAATACGTTGTAAACGGGGACTTAGACTGCTGATATCTTTGTTAAAAATTCTCACTAGTGGTTTGTGATCTGTTTTCACAACAACTTTATTCCCATACAAAAACTGATGAAATTTCGTTGCACCAAAGTGTACAGCTAAAAGTTCTTTCTCGATGATAGCGTACTTCTGTTCCGCAGACGTGAGAGATCTGGACGCAAATGCAACAGGGCGTTCCTCTTGAAATAGACATGCTCCCAGTCCACTATTTGATGCGTCTACATGCATTTCAGTCAATTTCCTTTCATCGAAGTATGCTAAAATTGGGGCTCTAAGAATAGCCTCCTTAAGTGCTTGAAAGGACTGTTTCTCCTCATTATCCCACTTCCAACAACTATCGTTTTTAGTTAAGTTCCTTAATGGAGCTGATCTCTCTGACAAATTTGGAATAAACTTAGATACATATTTAATGATACCAAGAACTCTTAAAATGTCTCCCTTGTTTTTCGGTTCTGGTAAATCTCTAATAGCCTCCACATACTTATCGTCAATAGCAATTCCTTCACTGGAAAAAATCTGTCCAAGATACTTGACAGATTTCTGTTTATACTGTATCTTTGAGCTATTAAATCGAACATTATATTTCCGAGCCCTCTCTATTACTTGTTGCAGTGCTTGGTCATGTTCTTCCTCTGAAGCTCCCGACACCAACAAATCGTCAAAATATATACAAACCCCAGGAATATCCCCGAATAGCCTGGATACCTGTCGCTGAAAAATTTCTGGCGCCGACTTTAATCCGAACGGCATCCGATGAAATTTGTATCTCCCAAAAATAGTAGCAAAAGTGCAAAGATCAGCTGATGCACTATCGAGTTCAATATGGAAATAGCCATCCTTCAGGTCCAACACGGTGAAGACAGACTTACCTTGCAATGTTTGGGCAATGTCATCGACAGCCCAATTGTTACAATTGTTTTGCAATACAATACAACAAATAAAATTGTTACAATACTAAAACAATATTTGCCGGTACAGACACATTATGTGACATATTAAATACGTATTGGCTATAGAATGCTATAGAAATGACTTATTTTTCAGATAATAAGGATAATTTTAATTATAATTATTTTGATAATGATATTAATTTCGATAATGAAATAATTGTCTATTTATTTATTTATTGTATCTACCCTGCAGGGTCATCGGCAACGTCTAAGATACAGACTTTGTGATAGTCTTTTTTTATTAGCTTAAACTATTTTAGTGTATTGTTCTATTTTTTTAGTGTTATTTCATTGTCTCAAAGATTTTTCTCCAAAGATGATCCCCTATCTGATATTCTTCTCAGGTTTTCAAAGACTTTGCAATCTTGTAGTATGTGTTATGGGTGAGCATGGCAACCTACAGTCCTAAAGGTCGCGGGTTCGCGTCCCGCAGGGCTCTAGGATTTTTTTATGGGAGTAAAAAATTCTTGGGTATTCCGTCCCTTGGATAGGACATAAAATGGAGGTCCCGAACTAGTACGATGCCAGGTACTCGTTAAAGTTCCCTCTTCTAATTATACATGGATAGGGAAAATTTAGGGCTCCCACTGTAGCATCGTCCGATTAGCCTTAGTTGCATAAATGAACGTTAAACAAACAAGTAAAGTATGTGTTCTACGTTTTATTTCTACTTTACATATTTTACAGACCTTTTAGCAAATCCATATGTGAGAACTGACAGTGCTCTATATTTAGCCGACAAAGGGAAATTTCTCTCAACGTAATTTTCTGTTGGGGGTGGTCCATTGGTTCTTCTTCATGGCCTGTAGTTTGGCTTCTTGTTGGTTCCATTTGATCTGCCAAATAATTAGAATGTTACCCAACAAATAAATTTAAATTTTTAATATTCTGTACCCTTTTGAATTATTGATCTCATCTCAAGTTTTCGTATCCTATTTACCTGTATATATGTTTTATATGGTTTAATATTACGTCTCTTCGAGTATCATGGCAATTAAGAACGAGTTATTATTATATAAATATGGTTTATTACTTTAACCCTAGAATTACCAAGTGGGGCTCCTAGAGCCCATTAATACTTATCCACCCTTTTTCGCTCTTAAATTATTAAATAAAAAATCTGAAAAGGTTAGTAATTGTCAGAAAAACATTTATGATTAATGTAAACGTCTACTGAAATTTTTCTGTAAGATTTTATATCAAGAAGAAATAGTTGAGTGAAAAAAAACGCTTATGGGCTCGAGGATATAATTATAATTATTAAATTATAGTTTTATAAAGGCATTGAAAATAAATTTTAAACAATTAATGTTTTTTCCCTTAAGACACATTTTTTGAAAGAGTAAATAAGTTAAATTTCTTTTATATCATGAATGATATATCTTATAAAACATGGAAATGACATGTCTAATTATCTAGAAAAATGAATTCCATTTCCCTCTATATAATTTAATTTAACCCTTTGCAATCGAGGTCTCCGGAGCGGAGCCATTTAAAATTAGTCTTCAAACTCGAGGGCTCCGTTACGGAGACAATGCAAATAATTTTCAGTTTTTAACATGTAAGGACATAAACAAATTGTAAAAACTATTTATAGTTTTTTTTTTATACTATTTTTTTTTCTTTTAGTAGGTACCAGAAAACACAATTTCGAAACGTATAAATTAGTCAAATACCCACCTCTTGCTAATCCTATGGATAATAATCTTGAGGTAATTTGTAGGTTTTACGTTTTCTCAATTTTCATTGTAGGAGCATGAATTTATGATTTTCTTTGGATGGAGCAAGGCATGGTTGGGTTCTTTCACTAGGCCAAGGCAACTAACTATATTGTGTACTTTCCCATCATTTGTTCCATTGTTTCCTCAATTTGCTTTTAATTTATATTGCTCAGATATTCACTGTTGTGTCTAAGCATTTACAATTGTTGTTGTTACGATTGTTTTTTAAATAAAACCCATTAAAACAAAATCGATCTGACCCTTGGGATATTATCATCTAGAAGCTAGGATGGAATAGATGTGGCATTCTGAAATTCCACTTAAAATAGATAAGGATACCCAGGAAGGCTTAGGTAGGTTTTGAAAATGAAAAGAAAACAGTATTAGACTCTTAGCCGCTAGGATATATTGCCATAACCTTTCTTTGGGAGGTAGATCCAGTGAATTTTAGTGAAGATAGATTAAAAGGATATTTAAGCTGTGACTGGCTTTACAATTTATATTTTTATTTTCAATTTAAATATTGCACACCTTTATTTAACTTAACGTTATATTTTTAATAGTACACAAGTCGAAGAATATTTAAGTACATTTTATACATGATGAGGAGTTAAATTATTAAAGGTCAATCCATTTTTTCTAATTATTGAAATTAATAATTAACCAGTTAGTTAATAATTTGATTGAAACGTAGGTCATAATCGTTATTTATATTTGATCATTTAAAGATGGGATAAGTTCATATGAAATTAATATTATTTCTCTACTTATTTGTCTTAGGTCAAAATATTTATGAAAATAACAATTCTTTAATTTAATTGTGAACTTGTGAATGATTCTTTTATTCCTTCGTACTTTCAGTGGATTTGTTTGAATTTGTTAATGAAAATATTTTTTGGGATAGATTTTTATTTTTATTTATTTTTAGACTGAAGGATCAAGTTTTTAATTTTAGGAATTGATAAAAAAGGTCAATATTTACGAAAAATCATGACAAATTGGAAGCTATTTGCTTGAGTACGAAAAAAAAAAAAAAAAAAACCAAAGACTGCTGTATTATATTCATCTCACGTAGAGTCAGCTAAAATTTCATTATTTCAATAAATAATTAATAAAATAGGGAATAAAGTAAATTTTACTAGCATTAAAGTTTATGGATTGCCAAATGTTTTCTTTTGATCTATAAACATTTTGAGCATGAACTTCGCCACATCTCACAGAGCTTCCTAAACGATATTAAGTTTTGATTTAGTTTTAAATCATTTGCTACTAATTGCCATGTATCAGTGTTTTAAAATTATTTTTGTTTTCTACATCTATATTGCTTATGTTTTACCTTCTACCACTTTATAAAATAAATATTAGTCATTCTTAAATTCTAAGGTTTCCAACGACGCATTAGACATGCATATCATGACTATCATTACCGGAAATTTGAATTTTCGTTTTCGAAAATAATATAAGTTTTTTAATCAATTTTATTGTGAAAGCCTTACATGATACCTTGTTACTGGGTTAATGTGCTTAAAAAAAGATTTTTTCCATTGCTATTGAAGACCTCTCAGATCGTTTCTATGATGAAAAATAATACCTCATATAATAGAATACTTTATTACACAAAAACGTGAAAAGTTTAACAGAAATCGTTTGAGTCGTTTTTGAGAAACGTAAGTAAAGAAGAGAAAAGTCGTTAGGATAAACCCCCCCGCCCCCTATGTTAACTCAATTTTGACGAAAACTTTGTTGCCAAACCACATATATTTACCTGAAATATCCAATTACGGTTTCATACGATTTATAGTTTATGAGCTAATCTGATAACATAAACTCAGACCATCTCGAGGGACTTACTTGAATGGACTTTAAGAGTCTGAAACGTGTATTTCTGTTAAAATTTATATTTTGATATCGGTTGCTTTCAGCGATTATTTTTTTACTCCACTTATATATCTGCGCCTGTCAACAACGTTTCGACTATCAGCAGATTTGATGGCTATTCTACTAGTCATACAATGACATGTCTGTCATGGGGAAAGATGGCGCCCAACAGTACCTCTTGTCTGACTTGATTCAGTTATTGAGATCCGTTACAGAAGATCTTTTATCCAACCCTTTTATGGGCATTTTACCTGTAGCCATATCTCGTATAAGGAGGTTTAAATTTCCGTGTAGGTTAGTTTGAAAACGTTTGTAAAGAGTCTTTACGTGTCGGTTGACTGTTTGCATGTGAAAGTCAGAAGTGGTCATGTACCAAGGTGCATTTGAAATCAGTTATAATGTTTTCGACTGGAAAGTTTGAAGTATTTGTAAATGCGTTCTTTTTGGCTATTTCATATATCTGTGAACAGAATGTCTATACACGTAAGTATCTGTATATATTTAGTTTTGTCAAAGACTTAGTTTTGAGGATTTAGAAAAAAAGTGGGTAAAATAGCTTTAGTCGTTTATTAAGAGTTTTCCTTTTCATTTTAACGTGTGGGCCCCGTGTCATTATTCTATGAAGGGTTAGTCAAAGATACTGTACAGTGTCTGTTTGAGGAATTGAGACGTTTTCGATGTAAATTGAAGGGCAAGTATTTTTTCGAAGAGTAAAGGTAATTTGCACAAGTCATTTTATTTATGGAAGTGGTGTTGTAAGGTTAGTGAAGAATGTGACGGATGTTGATGTTTTGTTAGAATTGCTGTATCGTCTTCGTGAGTAGTGATCAGCTTTCATATATTTTATAGCTTCCAGTGATTTAAAATGATTATTTTTACTTTTAATGGTTTAAAATGAAGCTCATTTGGATATTAGATTCTTATTAAGCGATTGCTGTGAGTAATAAAAAGCGTCGAGTACTATAATTCCGCTAATCGGATTATTTCAGCTTATCGTTTCTCAGATCACTTCTTTGGCAGGTATTTCGAGAGGCTCTCAATGCTCGCGTTGAAGTTTTCTCGTGCAGCTAATTGCAATGGGCACTCGGCAGAAGAACTAAGTAGCAAAGGGAACATGGCGAATATTGAAGGGGTTCAACTCTCCAAGTCTTTCAATAGTTTACAAAGTCTTGTCAAAATAGCTCGTGATCAACTCTAACTTTCATCAAAAGTTTTAGAACCATGATCAAGAACTAAAGTTTGTCTTTGAATTCAAATAGTTTTATCTTACTGGAGTGGAATATATATAATAGGTATTGACTATAATCAATCAACTGTTACTTGTCTAGATATTGTCGATTCATTTAAATACAGGGTATGAAAACATAACTAAGAAAACGCCAAATCGATTAAATAAATTTTTAAAATCATACTGTAACACTATTCTGGATTTAAATAATTTTTATTAAATTATCATGATGATTCACAATGATAGACAAAAAATAACAGCTCATATTATTAAGAAAGTTACAAAAAGTTTCAACTTGTAACGACACAGTAACGCACTAACTCTTCTGCCAGTCGCTCCTTATATTTAATCTGAATAATTACATTCTAAAACGTTCCAGATAGGCGTTAGAAGGTACTCGAACAATCAAGAACATGTACCAGAGCAGTTTGTTCCAACATTAAGTCTAGAAATCTGTTCAATCATATGTTTTTCTTTGTTTGTTTTTTCTTTTTTTCACATGTTTGAATAATATAGAAGGCAAGGTGAAATATTTTGTAGGTACTTGTATTTTGAAAAAAATAATGAGTTGTTTTTTTAAAGTTAGAATGTAACAAGATCACATAAAAATGTTTGAAAATAGAAATTGTAGCGATCAAATATTTTCAACAATTTAATATTGACAACGTGTCTAATTTATACATGTTTATAACTAAACTTATTTTTGTTCTGATTGGTTAATACGTTTGGTGCGGTGGCATATTTTAGGTGTATCCTGAATTGACCTGTATCGGTCCCCGGGTCCGACTGTTGGGTTGAGCCACAGACGATATTGGGCGTCGAGATCCGATGGGAATGCTTTGACGAAAGCGTTATCTTTTGATTAAAAAGGAATTAAATAAGAGGCGCAGGCCGATACAGGATTTACGTCATTCTTTATCGAAAATCGGACCTCGGAGTCCGATTCAAAAAAACAACAGAATTTCAGTTGTTGGCAACATTTCTGCACTCAAATGCAATAATCTTATTAAAAATCGACTAAATTGAGTGTTCGGACTGTCGGACATTTTCATGTGAAAATCGGCTGTTAAGTGGGGAATGTAAGACATCGGACCCCGGGGACCGATGCCGCACCTAACGTGTTAAGCTATCAGAAACCTGATATACAACATAGTGTATGTATCGATAATTATTTATACTAGCGAGCTCTACATGATAAGTTTTACAGTTTTTATATTTCTCCATACAGTAAAATCAAAGCATTCATTCTTTCGTAGCCATAAAACTTAGAAAATCAAAAGGTATTTATTTTGCTGTAATTAAAACTATTTTAACATTTTCAATAGTTTCAACATAATTTCATAAAGTTATTAATTAATCAAAAAGTTTAAATATCTTATATTTTTAAAACCCCTTTCATTTTGACGTCATATCGTCGCTGTGAAATCAAACCGGCATATCTGTAAAATGTATATTTTTCACCTGAGCACTTTAAAGTTTTCGCATGTGATATTTTGCATATAACGTCCGTTTGGTTCACCTCAGTGCCACCTAATGCATGAATAAAATTTAGACGAATACTGCTTATTAAAGTAGTAGGTAAGTAGGCCACAGATCTGTCTTTTGATAAAAAATTGGCTGTTTCCACTTAAATGCATACCGGCCTAACGCCATCTGACAGATTTTTATTCATCTGTACGATATGCCGGTTCGACGTAAAAATAGACGGGAAAAAAATAAATTCTTTGGCACCAGTAACTCAAAAAATCAATTGTTGCACATATGCCGGTTTGATTTAACAGCGACGATATGTCCCATACATATTCCTTTTCAAAATAGGAAACTAAATCTTTCTCATAAGGAAATTGCTCTGATCCTGGTCTTTAATTTTATACTTTAACATTTAAGTACAAAAGCCAAATAAATCAAGCCCTCACAAAAAGCCTTGAAGCTAAGGAAGACATTAGTAAATTTGGAAGGAAGCCAAGGCAAGCTGAAGGCTTTTGTTGTGGTTACAATCCAGCCTTCCTTGTTCTCACAGTGAAAATGAACCAACGACTGTTCGGTTTCTTACCTCTAAATTGTTCAACAGTATCCTTGTTTGTGATTTCCACTATTTATTTGTTATGAAATATCCTGCGTTATAATTACGAATATCTGGTGTGGCTGTTAAATTATATTTTTTTATTATCATTTTCGGTGTTCCCGAACATATTTTGATAAAATCGTAAATGAACATAGAAAATCTTCTGTAACTTTACTATACGTAGTATTAATTTTATTTTAGTTTTGAATAAACAAAAACAAAAAAGTGAAGAAATATAAACTATTGAATTTATTTTTTTCGTGGATTTTAGCTTAATTCCACGGAATCAGTTAGAAGATGATAAAAAATATTATAAAAGAAAATTATAGTTAAATTTACACTTTGTTTAATTGGCGGCTAAACCTGTGTGTATTTACCGATATTCTTAGTTTCAATTAGATCATACCCCAAATTATTTCTAAATGTATTCACGAAAGTAATAAAATTATTTTCATAGTGAGAGTTTAGTTAATAAAATTAAATGCAAAATAAAAATTACCCAAGGACAAATTAAATAGCAATAGTTTTTTATTTATTTTATTAACTTTATAGTATCGTCTTTTAATAATATCACTTCCTCTTATTTCCTTTTAATCAGAATTCCTTGGTGAAAAAATAAAATATTAAAAATGAATCGATTTCATATTATTAGTAAATAATATATTATTATTACCTTAATCCTTAATTTTTTATCAATAGTCCTCATATTCTTTCAATATTCAATTCGTCATAATTTTTAAGGATATAAATATGTGAAACGTACGTTTAAGATTTGAAGCTAAATAAAACGTATATAGAATTTAATATTTTATTGACTCACAATGGTGTCAACATTTTTATACACATAACGTTATTTTATTGGCAGTGTTGCAAAGTGGTCATTTTATAAAAATGATTTTTATAAAAATGATTTACAAAAATTTTACTTGATATTAGTATATATGTTAGTATTTGCTATTAAAATAATCAATGGTCATTTAATAAATAAAATGTTATTCATTATTAGGAACTTTGAAAGTAAGAAATTAATAACACCTACCTACATTTAAAAACCAATAATAATTTGTATATATAATATTTATTTATATAAAATGTTATAAATATACATGTAATAAATGATCAATTACACTTAATAAATAAAATTGTATTCAATATTAGGAACTTTTAAAATAAAAAAAATTAATAACGCATATAGTTTTAAAGAAATAATAATAATTTCTTTTTTATGTTTCAATGGAATCAGTTAATTTTATGAATAAAAAAAATTCTTGTTATATATGTATATTAAATGTGTTTAATTGTTGTAAATTAGTTAAACTGCTGCTCGAATTCAATAACAAGGAACGGTCAACACTCACACATCTTAACAGGTATAAGACTTTACTTCGTTATAAAAATAGATCATCAGAAACCATAATATTCGACTTAGTATTTAATTTATTTAACTAACACAAAGGTTTGTTGTTATATTAGGACTTAATCAAGCTCATTCAAGTCTCTTCGGATGAGATATTACCATGTCTTTAAATACTGATTATATACTTATATAATCAGATGATATTATAAGATGACCATGCCTCTCCGGTAGACCAGAGCCTTGAACCTTCAATACCTGACAGGCTAAGGGTTTTTATTATTAATATTTTCAATTTGAAAATAATATCAATTATAATAACGAAACTTACATCTTCGACTGGAAGGGTAAGCGAAACCGGCCACAACTGAAGTTAACATCTATGATATCTACGAACATGCGATGTAATATTCAAAGTTTATCTTTGATAGTTCAGAGAACTGGGGCTAGAAGTCATCGTACCCCGACCCGTGTGGATTAACTTGGTCTAGGCAGAGGTTGCTGACCCCAGAGTAAGATTGCTCTGCATTTCAGATTGCAAGTAACATTTGGCCATTTGACGTAGGGCTCCCATCAAGGCTTGAATACTAAGTAAGGAACTTGTTCATTAAATGCTTCATCGAATCTTAATCTACAATGGCATTATCCTCATTATATGTAATCCTCCCACATGCATTCCGGTCCCATCTTATGGCCTCAATCAATCATTTTCGTGGTAATAATTCAACTAACAAGTCCAATGAAATTATTTATTTATTATATCTACCCAGGAGGATCATTGGGAAAATCGTTTTCAATTATATATATGCCACTTGATTATATAAGTTTTTTAAAGGCGAGGTTTTGATAACATTTTTGAAGACAATATCTCGTTTCAGCGATCTACAATATTGTAAACTGAATATTGTTATATCTTATCTTCTAAGCTTCCCAACCTCAGAAGAATCCATGACTATTTGTGGTGTTTTGGTGATATAACAATAGGGCGTTCACATTGTTGGTCAGTGACTTGCTATGAATTTCCACGTGTTCCACCCGTGGGACGCTCCCCTTACGCGGTAATGAGACCCACGCGAGGGTGTATATAATTTCTATATAGGCTATAATTTAAAATAATAATAAATAATATAACTATGATATAAACACATTTTGTGATTTTTTTTTTGTAAAACCCCCAAAAAATCGCTTCAAATTTAAATGAAAACGATCACACATTTAACTTAATATACACTAAGCACTCGACAGAAAAAAGAAACTAACACAGATAAAACGGAAAATATAACATCTTCATTTAAATTATTTTATGACCCACCTATACATTAAACTACTTTCTTTTTTATTAATCTCAATTATTTACTTGTAGGTATCGATCGCCGTGTACGCATCTTTCTTAATATTTTTTTCATCATACTGCATCAAAAACATGTGTTGTCAATACTCGGTTTGAGCCCGTAAAGTAGTACTTTTCGTGCCTGAAAAATCTTTTTGGTGCGCTAACCTTACCTGCTGCTAATACATTATAATAAACATGTGTTTGAAGGAAGTTACTTGTAGCTATATGTATGCTTCATTCTAATATAAGTAGTATGTTTGAAGTGCAAAATAACATTTATTCCAATAGGCAATGCCAAAAATGAATAAACAGAATTGTATTTTAAATATTAATGTAAATATATAAGTAGGTACTTTTCTTCTATTATAGGTTAATAAACAGATGTTAAAAAAAAAAAAATATGTGTCAGTTTAATTTCTTATATTGTATCCGTAAGCTATTAATGAAATATAAAAGTGTTTTAATCTACTCAAGTATGAGTAGCATGATGAAAAGTATTGTTCATAACACGTACCAAAAGTGTGTTTTCGGTGCTTGGTCTAATTTCCGTCTAGTGCTTGGTCTAGTTTCCGGTTAGTTTAGTCGGTGCTTGGTCTAGTTTCCGGTGCTTGGTCTAATTAAAAAATGAATTATTACTAAAACATTACTTAGTGTCCAATAAAATATAAGAAATAATTAGAAATATGTTGATTAGAGCCATGAAAAAAAATTTAATACGTGTTATGTTCCGATTTTTTAAAGAAAAAAAAAGTTAGTAAGACATAATAAAAATAATATGTGAAATAAAAATATAAAAGATAGACGACCTATTATGCAAAAATATGTATTTGTAGTGAAAATATGTAAATGCCTTTAAACGATTAAATTGAGCTTTCTAATGATAGTTCTAAGCTCATAAAAAATATGTAAAATATGTGAAATCCGTTCCCTAGTGATTACAATCTCTATTCCCCAAGTTTCAGTCAGTTTTGCAAAATGCTATTAATAAACTCCCATGGAAATTCAAATTTGCAAAGAGGGTTTTTTGTTAACAGAGAGGTTTTGATTGAAAATCTTCTAGAAACCTGGCTAAAAGCACAAACAGCAAGTTTACAAGAACGACAATATTGTAGCTGGCTTTCCATATACTCATGTACCTAAGAAGTTCGTGCATTGTTGGGTCGAAAGATTTCTTACTACACCTTATCAAAATATGGTATATATGAATAGTAATATATAAATCAATAAAGCTTAATGTGTTGTAAAGTGTCACATTTTTCTCTCCTTTTCTTGTTATGCTACTTGAAAAAAACACTTCAAAAATATAAAACAAGAAAAAATTCTTTAAAAATAAATCATAATTAAATTTTTTATTTCAAGTGGGTATTTAAGTGAAACATAATTATGATTTCCGTAACCTTAAATACGTGGATGATCCGTGATCCATTTAAATAAATTATTTTAGAATAATAGATTGTATGGCGTAAATCTTTTACTTCGATAAAGTAAAATATTTACGCCATACTTCATCGAAAATAGTATTTAACTGCTGGTATTTTGAATTGCCATCCATATTGATAATTTTGGCAAAGTTAAAACGATTTTTTGGAGTCTTTTACTGCATTACAGTCACTCGCTCAAAAAAAAAAAAATATATATATATTTAAAGAGATGAATTTATATAAAATAAATAAAGCAAATTTCAGTAAGTTTTATTTATTATCACAGGCTTAGTAAGAAGTATTAAAAAAAAAATATTGTTTTTCTTCTCATATATATGCAATAATGAAAGAATGTCAAAACGACATTGCGTTTCGTTCGACGTGTTCCATGCGATATCATAGCCACATGCTACTTAGCTACAAGTCGTATCTCCCTTTATCTTGTATCGCCTGTGATATTTTGAACAGCCTCACTGTTCCTGTTTCGTTATAGCTTTCATTCATAGTAATTTCCCTACGATAGAATGTTCGAAGGTAGGTTATGGTGACAGCACATTCAGGCCCATTTCCCCCGCTGCGGTGATGTATGCGCCTGATAAACGGTAATGGAGTACAAAATCACTGAAATAACGCGGGCACTACCCGCCGCCACGTATAAATGCCCTGTTCTATACGCATTTGAATTTATTATCCGTTCGTGACCTGCAATTCTTATGCTCGTTTGGCGCTTTGATGCTTAGAAGGGATTAAAAGATCCCTCCGTCCAAAATACTAGTTTAAAAATAGAGATTTTAGTTGTTTTATGAATATTAAAATCCCATTTATGCTGTTGACAATATTAGCAAAGTTATCTCTTCATAGCTGTAAAATTTTATACTCCTTTATCACTTAAAAAATAATTCTGTTTTTCTAATTTCAATACTCTTTTTAAGCAATGCTCATTCGGCAAACGGTTTCTCATCAATGTACAAGTACCACGATTTAAGGCCGCGTAGTCTAGACATACTCGTATATACAATTTATCGAGTTTTATCTGGAAAAAACTATTTCAGTACTTTAACACGCTAACCTTTTTTTTGCTATTCCGACCCTGCCTGTATTTAAAGCAGTACTGCTGTTTGACCAACAGCCGCACAGTGGGGCAAAACGGCAAAAAAGTGGGAAAAACTATATCTCGAGAACGGTTTGTCCTTTCGAGATGGAAATTGTTTTATTCGATTAAAGATCGAAAATCACACTAGGATTGCAACTAAATTTAAAAGAAATAAATAAATAATAAAAGAAACTCAAGATATTTTAAATAATTAAAAAAATCAATGAACATACTTTTAACTTAATTTAGCTTATTAAGTTTGATTTAACTCAATATTAATTTCAATTTACTTTAACTAGCATTTATTTTTTTTTTTTTAAGTAAGGTATTGTCTTGCAACTTTTTGTGGAAAAATATTGAGAACCCTGTCTTTAATCACCTTTCTCATCACCTCATACTGATATTTAGACAGTTTTGATTAGATAACAGCTAAAGCAGAATCATGGCCGAAAATTGCACTTAAACTATTTTTCTCTGGGAGGAGGCTGAAGCAGCCTGATTACTTATAGGTGTAATACTCGGTATCATTGAGTATTACTCTAATCATATTATATTTTGGACACTTATTTACTTATACAATTTGGATTACATTATTTGGGCGAAGTTTTTCACATAATTGACAATAACTACCCTACAGGCAAAAAAAGGCAAATGAACTCGTATATTATCTGATATATAAAGCCAGGATAAGGCTTTATCTATAATCATGCTTCAAATTAGTTATTTTGTGCGAAAGATTTTCGCTATTTAATCGTTTATATTGGATGGATACTGTTATAATGTGGAACGTCTATATAGGCACATAAAGGCTGTAAAACAACTATCATTCAAATGTGCGGTTACTAGCTCAAAATATTTTAATAAAAAAAAAATGACAATATTAAAACCACGACAAAACTTATAATATCTACACAAAAGAAATTTTTGATAAGAAAGGAACTAATCGTTCTTTATTTGTTGACTATTCGAGAATGAAAAACAATAAAAATTAACTCCAGATATGAACATTGGATTTCGATTTTTTTTCCTATTTTGCCCCACTATGAGCCGGCTGCAATTAAAACAAGGTTTTCTTTTCTCTCATTTTCTTAGTAAAAGAACAAAGTAACGCGTCCATTATTCTTCCTATCATAGCATGTCTAACATTTGATGAGAACCAGACTCACCTCTTTCTGCTAACAGTTATTTTAATCTTTATGAGTTAAATATTTTGAGAGATTTGAGCTTTTCAAATAGATAACTGCTGATTTTAATTTCTTTTTTTTTAAACAATGAATACAGAAAAATATCTGGAAATAATAATATTTTATGTCTAAATATGGAAACAAGATTATTCACTAATTTGGTTTAAAAAGGGTCTAACTAATCTAATATTAGTTATATAGTATATTAATATCTAATAATTTCGATTTTGAGAAAAGCGAAATTAAATTATAAATTGTTTAATAAGCGTGATGCGGCTGAGAGAGAATCCTGGGAACCTCCTTTCTCTCTTCCGTGGTGGGTCAAGCTTGGCTCGGAGTACTCTAGCCTACATTTACAGCCAAAGAATGTCTACTTGTGGCTAGGACTTCAGGACTAAGAAATTATATGTTGCCTGCTGACGTGTGGGGAGACCATCGAATTTGTGTTGGCAAAAGACAAGTTGATCAAAAATATCGTGCACCGATTAGCACCTTCATAAATAGAAATTATGAATTGTAATAATTAAAAAAAGTATGTAAATTATTATTATTAATAGTTATAAATTATCGTTATTTACCTCATGGGTAATTCCACGTCAATTCAACACAGGCTTGAGCCTCATCATTTCAGATTTTCTTGAAATGTGGTATATGTGTACTCCTTGTATCTACTAGCACCATTGTGAAATATTATTGAGATATGTCTACCCGTTTTTAAATTATTGGACTCTAAAGCCCTCAAAAAAAGGTCCAGACACATAAAAAATCATGATTAAAAGTAGCTGTAGATGTTTTCCAAATTTGACTAGAACTGTGAGATTGGTGTCGTTTAACAGCGAATTTCATGCCGTTTCATACGATATACAACAATGTATAGGTTGGTAATAAAGAAATTTTCTTAAAAACTAGTTTAAAATTTTAATTTCAATTATCTCGAAAAGGGCATCTCTTAAAATTTTTATATTTTTTAAAAAAATAGGCAGTAATATATCCATTCATACAACAAAATATAAAAGTGGGATCAAAATTCCTTCATTACGAAAAAATTTGAAAACTAGTGATAAAATTCAATAAATCTAGTTTTTTATGATTAAAAATAGATGTAGATGTTTTCCAAATTTGACAACGATTATGGGATTGGTGTCGTTTAACAGCGCATTCCATCACGTTTCATATATTTCACAATTGTTCTAGTAGATACAAGTAGTACACATATACCAAATTTCAAGAAAATCTGAAATGGTGAGGCTCAAATTGATATATTTTTGTGTTGATTTCACGTGGAATTCCCCTCATTCATTAAAATCAATTTTTATATATATTCTTTTACTTATATGTTTTGATAAGTAGTATTTAATAAATGAATCATTAATACATACTATAGTCAAATATGGATGTAAAAAAATAAAAAGTTTTAATCTCCTATACTCCTTACCAAGCACTTTAAAAATTTGGTGTAATGTCCTGTTTTTAACCCCTTAGTTTTTAGTTTAGCTGATAAGTTTTTATCTTTATCAGTGAATTTTGATTGGACTACATTAAAAAGATTAGGACATAATTGGTTCAACGCATTATACCTTCTGAACCATGGCAACTCGTTGCGTGCCTGCTAGTATATAATAAAGAATAATTAGACAAAATACATACATTATTTTTTTGCAATGCTTTGCATATTTATTTCTCTCTATGAATTTTTATGGCAACGGTCAAGAAACTCAAGACCAGGTATCTCATTGATACAAACCTCTTGTTGCTTGGAGAGGGCGAGCGATAGAGCGTTAAATTACGTTGTCAGACCGCTTGAATTGGTTCCTGTTAGATAAAAATAGATACCAACCGTTTGTGAGGAAGCTATTTGATTGTAGGTTCAATTTGTTGCTTTGTATGGCACCCTCCTCTGAATCAGTCAATTAAGTGCGATACCGTTCCTCAAAATCAATCTTCGTGCACATAGACCCGTGGGCAGTGAGATATCATATTTCGAGATCAATCTCTACGTTATGTTCATTAGCAAGGAATAACAATTAAAGTGTGGGGTTCTCCTGTGGAGTTGTGATTATCATAGCAACCAACAATACTAAAGGTCGTGGGTTCGTATCCCAGGGACGCCCTAGGATTTTTTAAAAGAAGTAAAAAATCCTTGGCGATGCCGTCCCTCGGATAGGACGTAAAATGGAGGTCCCTAATCTATACGATTTCAGGGATTCGTTAAAGATCCTAATTATACCTGAAAGGCAAAATGTAAGACCCACTGTAGCATCGTCCGATCAGCTTTAGTAGCCTAAAGTTACATTAAACAAACAACAAACGAAGTGAGTGAATAAACATTCGTTCGTTTTTTTTTTGCATAGGGCTATCGATTCAGTCGTTTTTAATTCTACAGAATTGTATGGTCCCCTTAAAATATCAATAAGAAAAAAATAAAATTGGAAAAACAATAAAATGAACAATATTATTATGGTACAATATCCACTTCTATATCCTACAAGTCAACTACAGGGGTTTGTAAAATGAAATAAAAATAATAGAAAAGAAAAATTGACAAATAATAGAACGGGGGGGGGGGGAACTAGAATTGTGTAAAGTTCTTTTAAAATTTTATTTTGTTTCTACAAACGATTTTCATCTAAAATAATCATGAGCTTTCTCATTATTCTGAAAGTTACATGCTATAAGTTCCCTTTCTTTTAACATAACAAATGTTAAATGAATATAAAACATGTCAAATGAAACAAACCACTTAATATGAGAAGATTTTTAAGAAGTATAGATGTATATACAATTTTTTTTCTTTTTTTTTTTTTTTTTTAGTATCATATTATATTTCTAGTTTAAACATTTGAGACTAATATCTTGAGTCCAGTATCTATGTTTATACAGATTTGATCTTGAACCATAATACCATTGAAATACTCAAAATTTCATTCGTTCAAATCTATTTTCAACTTAATTAGAATTTTTTACTGCGCTTTATTCTAAGTGAATATTAGATTATAAGATTTGAGACTGTGAAATAGGGAAAGTCCTCAGGTATTTTTAGTTTTAAATATTCTTCTTCATGGTTTTTTTTTTTTTTTTTTTTTTAAAGTCGATGTAATTTTATATCTATCTGTAAATGAATTTTTAATACTTTTAATAGTTGTTTGTAAGTTAATTACATCCCGAAATTTAAGTTAAAGCTCGGATTTATCATTAATTATTAAAGAATTCAGCAAAAAAAACTAATTATTAATTTATACCAAACCCTACTACCTCGCTTTTTCATTTGACATAAGAATTGAGAGTTTGCTTTAAAATAAATAACAATAAAACTTTTCCCCATTTTTTCTCTAGTGAATGATACCATTGTGTGTTAGAAATTGATTTGTCTTAGTTTCCTGATTTACATTTTTCAAAAGTTCGTCATCCCATTTCCATTACGAAAAATGATATTAGGGAATTTATATTTTTTTTTGTTTCTATTTTTTTAATAGTGTAACGTGAGATAAAACCCGTTACATTGAAACGGGTAAACTTTTTGTTTGAACAGTTACCGAACTGTTCTAGTACATATTCTGGTTCTTCTAGAAACTTCGAGAATCCCCTACACCATTTTAGAATGTTCTATTGCGGACTAAATTTTAAAAGTTATGGACTGGGGTCTTAGTCTACTGTATTGTTACAAGTTGATACTTTTTGTAATAATTTGAGTTTTTATTGTTGGCCGACATTGTGAATTATTATTTCCTTCAAATAAAAATCATTTAAACCCCCAATAGGGTTAAAATTAGTGTTCGGTGTGCGATTCAAAAGTATAAAAATGTTTGCCTAGCATTGGAGAACATTTATTAGCGGAGCTGAGGAAGGAATTGGAAGAACTCGATTTGGATTCTACTAGTATGAAGGCGATCTTGTGGGCCCGGTTACGTGAGTTATACTTGAGTCAGGGCGTAGATCCTGAGACATCTGAGTTTGAGGATAGCTCTTTAAAGGCTGCTTTAAATAATTTGTCGGCTGGAATAAATTTCAAATTGACAAGCCGCTAAGCTAATGAAAATATATCCAGCCTAAATTCTAGTTTGCCTGCTTAAATAAATGACAAATTGGCAAGCTAGTCAGCTGAGCTTAATGATAAGCTGACCAACCATTCTGTTGATATTGTCACCCCTATTCTTAAGTCTACTCAGTCCAATGTGACACAGGGATCTTTGGGCAAGGGTTGTGTGGTAATTAAGCAACTATGTACAATTTACATCGTTTATTTACAATAGTTTCTACACGTCCCAACTACACAAGGGGGGGGGTACCTTCACTCATAAATCACTTGGGGGTACTTTACTACGGATCCCACTATGCCCCAGGCTCACTCTGCCTGTCCCAGACTTAGCCTGCCCATCTCAGACCCAGCCTCCGCTCCAGACTGCTGACTGTCTCTGACTCTCCTCTCAGACAGACTGACTAGACTCTACCAGACTCTCCCAGACTGCCCCACTCTCTCCTGGGCCAGCCTCTTCTAGGAGTTCCCCCACTCTCTCAGGGTCTCCTAGGTTCAATGGAGATCTTCCACGTGACAACTCCCCCCTCCCCTGAATACCAACGTCCTCGTTGGTAAGTTGGGACCTGTAACAAAAAATAAACAAAGCGGCAGAAAACTAGTTTTTTACATAATTTACTTAACTGTAGAGTTTACAAACAAAAGAACCAAGTACTGAGTGTTAAAAACAAAACAAAAAAAAGTGATATACCAAATAAAATCTCAAAATCGAGGAACCTCACTGCATCATTTTCTCTTTTGGATTCGACAATCATCGGCTCACCCCTTTATCGTTCATTCTCTGATATACCGTGCTTTTGACTAGCACATCCCCAAATATTACCTCAGTTTGACTCTGAGAAACTTGTTGCATACTTAAGCCTTCTACGTTTGACTCGTAGGATTCCACAACAAATTCCAAAACTTTATTCTCTAAGTACTCTACTACTCTCTTCAAGCACTTTACTATACCCTTTAAGTACTTTACTATCCTCTTCAAGTACTTTACTCATCTTTGAACCTCAAAGGGGTGTGGGATGCCGGCTGTCTCATTCATTTAATTTTCCCCTTAAGAACATGATAACATCTACAAGATGCAGTGAAATTCCTTTACAATTATATCTTGACTTAATGAAAAACAAAACAAAAATAAATTCCATTATTCTGCTACTTTAAATTTATTCTTTAACCATAAAAGATACAAATTTAGTCAATAATACCCTCTAAGAATTTTACTTAAAAATTATACTTTTTCTTACAAATTCCATTTTTTTTCAACTTATTTCCAATTTCTACCTACTACTAAAGAACTAGAAAAATATAAGTCATTAAACTAAAAAAGAATAAGCAATCAAAAATCTTAATTATTTCTCGATAAAGGGATTTAAAAGAACGTTTGTTTTGCCTATCCTGCATAACACCTCACCGACTGACCTACTTTTATCGCTGACTATGGTTGCTCTCTTACTCTAGCCTCCCTTCTTGGAATTGGACGCCGACTTAGACTGGGAAGCTGTTGGCGCTGTTTACCTATCCGCGACAATAGGCCTTCTCAATGAAATTCTTTTTACCCATCTCTTTAGTAGGAAACCGCGATAATGATCGAAATCTTTGGCTCCGATTAATTTTTTTCTTAAGTCCTTTAAAAATCAAAGATGGGATAAACACAATGACCGCAACCCAAAACCGTACTCCTTATCTTGCAACCGATTATGGTGTCTCCTGGACGTTGTAGGATCCTCTATTGTTCGTTAGTTATGACAATTGTTATTGTTAGCATTTTGCTAACAATTAGCTATGCCCAATTTTGTGTTCGTATTTCCGGGGTACCGCTTGCTCAGTCCTATTGTTTCCTGGCAGACGCAAATTTAGCATTTCCTATTCTTTAACCTTTAGATTCCACTCTTATCTACAAAGCAAAAAGAATATTCAACAATTTAATGAAACTTTATAATTTTTTTTTTTTTGTTTATAATCTACGAAACGAAATTTCCCATTTTTTTTTTTTTTTGTTTCAACGATCAAAAAATCGTTTTGTACGCCCTACGTGTATGGTCTCGACTTTAAATTTCCTTACCATCTTCGTCTGTCCTTATCCCATTTAATCCCGAGATTACAATCAAAGGGTCACTATAAGATTTTTCTTTCGACCTGAAAATTTTCTTTGACAAAGAACTCTCTTATTAGTTACTTTTTGACTTATGTTTTTCTAAAAAAAAATCTAAACCTACAATACTCTACAAACAAAGACTATTCACATTAATAAAATGATCCCTAATTATTAAATTATCTAGTTGAAACATTGTAGAAAGAACTCCATAATTTTTCCCATCAGTTCCTCTTGGAACTTAACTAAAAACTCAACCTCATTTAATCTTCCTCCTAAATCGTCAACCATTGACCGTCTAGCTCAAAATACTTAGATACCCCGTATCTTAAAATTACAAAAACTCTAACTTCTCTCTTATTTTCCTAGTTTCTATTTTTCATTCTATACTTCCTATTTTTCTAGATTCTCTCTTATTTCTATCTTACAATATAGCTGGGGTTCTTTCTACAAGTTTTTACTCTTATGGCTAAATCTTATTTTTACAAAACAAAAAATAAATTTAATTTCTTTACCAAAGATGCCAACTTGGCGAGCTAAGAATACTTCGGGTGGCTCCCGTCTCCCTTTTCTGCTCCGTAGCTCTCCGAGTTGGTCCAGCTGATCCGCAGTGCTGATTCTGTCTTCTTCTTGTCCCTTCCGGCTCTCCTCCCGGAACGCAGCCATTTCCAGCCATCCGGAATTCTCCAGCAACTCCTCCATTTTTCACGCTGTCCCTGCTCGGCATCTCTCGAAGCTCCCTCTTATACGACGACACAACCCTTGCCCGGCGCCTCCACCAAATTTGTGTCACCCCTATTCTTAAGTCTACTCAGTCCAATGTGACACAGGGATCTTTGGGCAAGGGTTGTGTGGTAATTAAGCAACTATGTACAATTTACATCGTTTATTTACAATAGTTTCTACACGTCCCAACTACACAAGGGGGGGGGTACCTTCACTCATAAATCACTTGGGGGTACTTTACTACGGATCCCACTATGCCCCAGGCTCACTCTGCCTGTCCCAGACTTAGCCTGCCCATCTCAGACCCAGCCTCCGCTCCAGACTGCTGACTGTCTCTGACTCTCCTCTCAGACAGACTGACTAGACTCTACCAGACTCTCCCAGACTGCCCCACTCTCTCCTGGGCCAGCCTCTTCTAGGAGTTCCCCCTCTCTCTCAGGGTCTCCTAGGTTCAATGGAGATCTTCCACGTGACAATATAAATGGCAAGTTGCCCAACAAGTTGGCTGAGATATATGACAAGCTGACCGATTTGGGTGGGGGCGAGGAAGGGGAGGAACAACAAAAAAAAAAAAAAAAAAAGCCGACCAATTTGTCTGAATAAATAAACGAAAAATTGATACCTATTTTTCCCGTATTTCAGGACACAGTTTTGTTAGGGGCGCAGTTTGGAGAGGATAAGTAAGAATCGGGAACAAATATTGATTGACAATGCTGAGTTTCTGCTCAGGCTCAAGAATTAATATGCTTATTTAGGTTGCCATTTAATGTTGTAAACAGTACCTCTCCTGAGAATGTGCATCCTAAGTACTTGATGCTTTCTTCTTGTTTCAGTGCCTGGATGCTGTCTCCATTTTCGAGGGAGAGCGTTGTGGCTTCCTGCCTTTCTATGTTTAGAACCATGCCCACAATCTTCTCAGGATTTATCGCCAAACCAATCTCCTTTAGGTTCCTCTGAATGCTTCCAATAACTCTTTCTGCAGGCCCCATGTCTTGCGCAGTAATAGGGTTATTGCTTTCGTCAATATTTCAGTTTCCATGAACATCATGCTAGGCATCGAAGCAAACTTTTCATAATCCGTAAGCTTGAGGGGATTTTTGGTCTCGAAGAGGTCTTAGAAGTGTTTTAGAGGACATTGCTTAGGAGCGTCGAAGTTCATTAGTGCCCTTGTCAGCCATATCTGTTTTTTACTTCTTCCCCATTCGGTAAAATATGGTAGGGCACCTGGAGGCCTGGTAGTTATAGAATTTATAGCTTTAAAGAAATTTAGGAACATTCCCACTGCCAGAGACCACTTTTGACTTATAATTCCTATTTTCAAACGAAATAGGGAACTAGCTCCTGATTCAATTATCATATAATTGATTCTTGAAGTCTTATTTATTATTATACTAGCTGTATATACCGGTTTCACCCGGAGAATTTCATTTTCTAAATCTATAAACTGAGACTTTTATCGATTCAAACGGTCGATTTTGTAAAAACCAATGCAAAGCGATATCAAAACGATTATTATAATAATAAAGAATATATCCAGAGATCGGCTAAAGTTATGCAATGTCAATATTGACAGGTGTTCGCACCTGGTCTGAAAGAACCACTGAGCGAAATTTGAAGAATAAAGAATATCAGCTGAAGATATGCAATTTTAATATGGACAGGTGTTCGTACCTGGTCTGAAAGAACCACTGAGCGAAATTTGGAGAATGAAGAATATCAGCTGAAGATCGGCTGAAGTTATGCAATTTTAATATGGACAGGTGTTCGCACCTGGTGTGAGAGAACCACTGAGCGAAATTTAGAGAATAAAGAATATCAGCTGAAGATCGGCTGAAGTTATGCAATTTTAATATGGACAGGTGTTCGCCCCTGGTATCAAAGAACTACTTAGTACGGATGGATACGAGAAGACTAAAAAGGCGCTGGATGAGAGATCTGCTCTCTTAGACAGCCAAGGTAATTGAATCAAGCCAGGAAGGGGGTGCTGTTGGGTGCTTTCCCTCCTCATGCCTGACATGTCATCATTTCCCAATACCGTCATCTCATTCGCTGATTGTCAGCACCTTGCTGACAGGTGCGAATCAATTATTGAAGTCAAAAAAAAAAAAAAAAAAATTAATTTTTTTATAGGATATTGATTTATGCTAATTGTTATATGTAATAATTTGGACCAGGGGAAGAATCTTCGCCCCAGGCTGAAGTGCTTTGCTCCAGTCAGCATTGTTTTTTTACTTTCCCTATATATATGAAATATATAGTAAGGGAAAGTATTGCGATTGTGAAAAATTTCGACTTCCGGTTTTCCACGAAATTACACGTTTTAGGGTCCCCTGAGTCCAAATAAACAAGCCCCGCGAAATGGTCTGTGTGTGTGTGTGTGTGTGTGTGTGTGTGTGAACAGACTAGCTGAAACTATAAGCCGTACAAAACTGAAATTGAGTATTTAGTGTATGTATATACCCGCGATGTAACAGCAAAAATTTCATCAAAATTGGTCAAACGGAGGGGGTACTTTTTTTTTATTTACTCAAAAACGACTTTTATGATTTTGATCAAATTCGTCATGTTTAATGAAAACCAAGTCTTCTTTAATATCAGGTAAGCTATATCATTATTAAAATGTTCTGAAGGGAGTTAAATGAGGAAGGAACTTTTTTTTTTTTCTTATAAAGTACCTTTGTTTTTGTTTATATGGAGAAATCAGCTATCTCTCGTTAAGCCTAAAAATAAGCAATGGCTAAATATGAAATATGAAGAAAAACAAGTAAACATAAACAGGAGAAAAATATTCCGTCAACTCATAAAACTCGTTGAGCCCACGCATGCGCAATACGCCCTTAATGAAAGACCATTGTTTATAATTAAAGCCCTTCTGTTCATTTAATGGAAATTATTTGTTTCATGGTAACTAAATGAAATTTTCAGCAACAACATAGAGAATTATAAAATCAGACTTTGAGTATTATGCTTGATTTGCCGAATTATCGCAAGTAAAAACTTTTATTTAATAATAACAAAATTTAGTGTACTTTAGAGAGCAAATACAAAAAAAAAAACAAAAAAACAAGTAAATGAATGTGGAAAAATGTGTGAATTTATGAAATTCCATTTAACAAAACACGCCAATTTCTAATGTAAGTAAGTTGGTAGGTGAAAGGTGTGTTGCCAGTTTTTTTTTTTTTTTACTAACTATTGAAGAAATTTGACATTTATTTTGTGAGAGACCCTAATGATATGCTTATCAGCAAATTGATACATTTTTTTTTGCTAGTAAATTAAATTAAATTGTTAAAGTTCACACGATCTCAGCAAGTTTTCTTCTATAAGCAACATCTTGCTTTGCAATTCCAAATTAATGTATGAGATAACTACTACAGTTCTTTAATATATGATTAGACTAAGCTAATTTGGTAAATTGTCAGACAATCGAAACAATTCCAGATAGCAACCGCGTTTGGGCAGTGTTGCGAACCAGCGAACACGAATTGGAAGTTATCTGGCCTAAGGGTGGACTAACTGCAGAGAGAGATGTCTAATGTCGTTATGGATCGATGCTTGTTTGATCTTTCTCAGTCCTCACCAAAGGCCAAACCCTTCCCTCCAAACATGGCTAACTGCCTTAATCCATCAATCAAGGGAGGATTTATTATTCATACAGATTAATTGAAATTCAACTATTAATGTCCACAATCTATTTTGGAATATATTGAATAGTAATAAAAAATATATAGTTGAATAAAATATAAATTTATATATTTAATCATTACATGAAATATTGAGAATTAGTGAAGGTATTAAGGTCACTATAATAGTTTATCATTATTAACGAAGTGATTAATCCATTTTGTAAAAATAATATGAATTTGAGTTTATTTTTATTCTTATACTAAAAAATGTCAAATATCGCTAAATTAAAAGTTTATTGCCCTTTGGGAACGCTATTTTTCTGAAACATTATGGTGTCAAAAGTGAAAAAATATATCTACCCCCTAATTTTTAGACATATAAAACATTTTAAAAATTTATTTATTAAGTTCCAGTTCAAATGTTTATAAAGGGGGCAACTATGGTATAGTGGTTAGCATGGCAACCTACAATACTAAAGTTCGCCCCAGGACTTTTTTATGGGAGTAAAAAACCTTAGCCATGCCGTCCCTCGGATAGGACGTAAAATGGAGGTCCTGAGCCTGTACGATGTCAGGTACTCGTTAAGGATCCGTTTCCTAATTATACCTGGATAGGCAGAATTTAGAACTCTCACTGTGGCATCGTCCGATCAGCCCTAGTGGCATTGAGTGACGTTAAACAAACAAATGTTTATAAGGTATGTTTTCTAAAAAACATAATTTAAAAAATGATTAATGATGCTACACATTAATTAAAAACAGAAATAAAACAAAAACTCATAATATTGAACAAAGATTAGTGATGCCTAAGTATAATTAATTAATTATGCTTAAGCTCACCTCTGGGATAAAGTAGGTTAATTCAATGTAAACATGTCGACCTGGTTGCAACTTGTCAAGTTTAATCTTAATTTTCTGAGAAGTGATCATCATATTACTGAGAATTTATTTCTACTTCGTGATAAAATGAAATAAATTGTTCAGTTGGGAAAACGATAAGGTTAATTATGAAAGTTATACCTGAAACACAGTATGTCGTTGGTTTCACTGTAACTTATAACTTTTTTTTTGTCTTCGTTTTGTAAAATATATTTGGCTGTATTTTCCGTACACCTTATGAGACTTCAGGATCGCACTTTTTCATTTTTTTTTCTTGACAGCGGAAAAACATGATCCTTAACTATAAAAGGGCCTTTAACTGTAATTGTTTAATGTTACAGCAGTATCCTGCTATAATTCTGATTAATAGAATTCAGAATGTAGGTACTTGGATAATATCTGAGGATAATTAACTACTTATGTTATTAATTCTTTAAAATTAAGAAACAAACTTAATGTCTGTCGTATCTTCATATAATTAGAATAATTGTTCAAGTATTTTTATCTGTTTTACCAGAAGTTTCACTACATCACCTGTTTGAAATTTAAAACCTCCCCTCGTTACTATCTGTAGTTCACAGACTCAGGGCCCTCCCTGAACTCTCCCAGCTCCAATACCAAGCCTTATACCTGCTCCAGCTTCCTTCTACTCCGCTCAATCCGATCTCATGAGAGATTCTCTCACGCGCGACTGTCAATGATATATTTAATTGTGAATTTTTCTCACGCGCGACTGTCAGTGTTAATTACAACTAAGTGTACGTCAACTTCTAAAATGTTTTCTTTAAGAGGGAAAAACAACTCAATGACTACTCTAAAGAATAGTTTTCTAGTAGAATTTTCTGTCTACTTTATATTCAAACTTGGAAGTTCCAATATACATTGTATTTCTAATTGAACATTATAATCACTATTGTTAATTAAACTGAATGCTTGTAGTATTATTTTGGCTTTAAGATTATAATTTTTCTTTATGTATTTAATTTTTTTACTCTTTTTAAAAAATGTGTAACAGTAGTTTTGAATGATTATAGCTGTTTTATCCTCTTAATAAAAAAGTTTTTTCAAGATTTCATAATTTTTACTAGTAATTTACCCTTTTGTAAGTACAGCTTTATTGTTAAAATTTAAACTAATGAATGATTAAAATGAAAAAAAAAAAGTAGTGATTGTTGTGAGAGAAATTCTCACGTGCGACTATTCATGATAAAGTTGGTCTAGCGACCAATGACGGGTTAAATGTCAATTTATAACCTACTAAACATATTACCTACCTATAATAATACCAATGCGGAAATTTAAAAAGTGAACTACAAGAATAATTAATGCATATATTGAAACCCACTTTGGGATGATTGCATTAAGGCAGATCTGTCGAATGTCTGGAAGGCGGTCGGTGGATAGAGAGAGGTGTGCGGGGAACGATTTGTGGTGTCGGAATCGAAGTTTCCATTATTATTATTATTGTAACATATCCATAAAATATGAGCTTTTAATTTTAGTGTTTGTTAGGACAGATAAAGCTTAGCTTAAGTAAACTGTAGAAATCTTTAACCTTGAGGAGCTCTAAGGTAAACTCTTAGGCTTTTATCACCAACCAAGCTTCCGAGCTGTCAACAGTTTTCTATCAACAGCCGAGTTAGGAGAAGTTCTTTTCTTTTCTTTTTTTTTTTTAGGGGATAAAATTTATCATTTTCGACTCCCAACCACTTTCGAAGGAGGATAAATATTATTTTTCATAGGACACAATCGGGCCCGGAGGCGGGTCTTTTGACTTTCCCATCTTTTCCCAGAAGTCGGGGATTTCCTCAAAGTTTTAGTATTTGGCCCAAGCTCTCTGTGTCAAGGATAGGGTGTCAGTTGTCCACTTTTGGCGAGGTAAGTTATAATCAGAAGTTAAAATCACTTGAGTTCCTTTGTGTTTGTAATTTTATGCTTCCTCTGAAAGGCTTAAAATATGTTTTAAAAAAAAAATAATCAGGAAGCTTGTTTGTTACCCCTTTAGAGTGTTGAACTTTAAATGTAAAAGGATAGTAAATACTCAAAAGTATAATTATATTTCTTGAAACTATGGCATTTAAAATTCAATCTTCTACTGTTAATGGATGGTCTCATTCTATGATTTAACTTTTTCAATGAATGAAGCTTCAAAAATAGAGAATTTTAAATATATACCACTCTGTAATTACAAGATTTGCCATTATTAATCCTTACAACTGCTCATCACTATGTAAGACCGCTATTGCACCTGCTGTGAGGTGTAGGAAAGTGGTGGGGGTGAACTGAAAATTGGGTGAAAATTTGGGAGATCGTACTTAATTTCAAGTACCATGTTTAAGTCTTTCTATTGCTTGTAGATTTTGACCTACATTGGGAGTTCTAAATTTTGCCTATCCATGTATAATTTGGATAGGGATCTTTAACGAGTACCTGATATTGTACAGGCTCGGGACCTCTATTTTGCGTCCTATCTGAGGGACGGCATAGACAAGGATTTTTTACTCCCTTCAAGAATCCTAGGGACGCCTCGGGACGCGAACCCGAGGTATGCAAATTTATTTTCCTGCTCATAATTATACATAACAGTATAAAAATTACACAACTTTTTCAATTTAATTTTAGTATTGAGTAGTTATACAATACATATATCCGATTTGCTTCGGATAGGTGCGAATATTAAGATGAGGAAAAAAATATTAGTCATTTTTTTCTATAAATAATAATATCCATAGAAAAAAAATGACTATCTAGACATATTATACATCTATATATTTTCAAAAATCACGTCTCCCGATGTTTGTCGGAGGTAAAATCAGAAACTACTCACCCGATTTCGATGGAATTTGGCTCATTGTATGTTTTGTCCAACTTAATAGATAGGATAGTTTTTATCCTGATTATTGGCCTCAATATTTCTTTTATTGCAAATTAAATGCTTATTATGCTACAATTGAGTGTGATTGTTAGGTTCTATGAATTTCCAGCAAACGGCTGTGTAAGTTGATTACTCCATTCTTTTCGATATTTAGGATTGGTAAGCATCCAGTTCCAAGCATCTGTTTTTGCACATTGCACAAGTTCGGGATATCCATTTTTCTTCCTATCCGAGGGATGGCGTAGCCAAGGATTTTTTACTCTCTTTTCATTTACTCCAGGATCACCTAGCGAACCTATGGTTGCTCTGCTAACCACTACACCACACCTACTTTTTGAAAAATTAAACCCTTCAATTGACCCCCCTTTGAAAAATTATATTGTGTTTTGGTACAACCCTGGAAACAACAATATTAAAATTAAATAACACAAATATGACACATTAGTTTAAAAAATAGAACATTCAATCGTTGAATTTTGTAGATGAGCATTACCTTTTACTGTTGGGATGAAATTTCATGACTGTGACAACTGAATGCTCAAGTATTTAACAGGGATTCGACATTTGCCCAAAGTATCACTCAGCAATAGAAAATTATAAACAGATACATGAATGTGCTATGTATTTAAATAGTTTTACATACACAAACACATCTATATATTTCCTATTATTAATGATATAGAATGCAAGGCCTCAAAGTCTCGTATAATTTCAATAATTCACTTAATCATGCAGATTACGTGCCGAATTTTCGCCTATTCAGGCATCTTCAGGGCTACAACAGTTTCACATGCAAGCTAGAAACAGACTCTGTCTGAACTTCAGACTGAAGAGTCTGTTTCTAGCTTGCATGTGAAACTGTTGTAGCCCTGAAGATGCCTGAATAGGCGAAAATTCGGCACGTAATCAACATTATTAAGTGAATTATTGAAATTATACGAGACTTTGAGGCCTTGCATTCTATATCTATAAACCAATAGTCTCTTCCTAAAAACTTGTTTAATTAATAATGATTTATTTCGTGTTTCAGGTAATGTGTACCAAAGACTGGATCGTTTGTTGTGAATCGCCCTCGCAGGGAGGCCGTGCAAAAACTTGCATATCGTAAACAGTGAGTGCCGCGCGTATACTAATGGTGCCGATAGATCGTGAATGTGATAAAGAGGTGACGCAGCGCGCGTGAACTCGAAGATGGCTGAAGACGAGCGAGCCCAGATCCAGCTGCTGTACAACTGCACCGGCCTCTTGTTCGGCAAAGACTTCGCACTCTCCCTCAACAGCACGGAGCTCATCTATGCACTCGGTGTGACCCTCAAAGCCGACCCAACCGACAGGTAATAATCGATATACATATCTCATATATCATATCGTCGTCAACATGCTAAATTAACGAATATGCTAGGTTTTTAGTTGCACATTCGTTACTTTAGCATGGTGACGACGATGTAGATGTACATATCTCATATATCATATATCATATATCATATCCATATACATATCTCATATCGACATCTATTGGTGATGGAAATTGGAGGAGACCAAAAATAGAGGGGGAAATAATAATATCAGTCATCATATCATTTTCATTCTCAAATATCTATGTAACCGACCCTCACCCACCCCCCACCCATTGGATACCCAGACATAAAATAATTTGTATTATTATACGTTTTAATTATTAAGGTAGCTAGAGGTACTTCAGTGACAAATTGACTTCTTATACAGTGCGTGCTGGCCTTGCCAGTAACTGCAGGGCAACTATTCGCAACACATGTGACCTCTTCATATGAGTTACTGTCATGTGTGAGGTCAGTAGCTCTTGTGACCAGATTTTATGTTTTTACCACGCTCGCTTCTCCCCACTTCTCCATCGACTGCAACTCGCTCGCAATTAACCACCTTTTGTAATTGTCCCCCTTAGTCGCGTTTATAGTTTCGCAACGCCATTGTTGCGATTCTTTCAGGGTACATCAGTGATCATTATAAGCTAGAAACTTGGGATAATCCCACATGAAGTAATCATGAGGGGCTGATTTCAGGTATGCCTGCTGCCAATTTAGATCCCCTTACATATCCATGAGAGATTCCATAAGTCTTGAGGGACAGGCTGTTCTAAAAAAAATTCGAAAACCAAGAAGATGTGTGCTTTGGCACACCTGATGATCGAAATAAAATGTTGTCTGTGTTCTTTTGTTGTTTAGAACTCAGAATAAATACACGGACTTCTTCAGCATTTTCGTACAATGTAATGGTCTTCGGAAGTCCTTTACATTTTTTTCTTTCTTTATTTAGAAACTCTTCGTTTCTTTTAGTGCACCCATAAAGGGCACGTTACACAGCAATCACTGCCTGACTGCCTCCACGGCAGAAGAGCTCGCTGCCTCAAAGCGAATTTGCGAATGAGATGGACTGAAAAACAAAGATTCCAGTGGCCCTTTTTCACCGAATCCCTTTCAAACCACATCCTCTCACCATGTTAAATCATCGAAAATGCGATTTGTTTTAAATAGCTACAAAATATTAGATTTTTTTTACAAAAAAATTTATAGTAAATTAGTTAGAATACAATTTAATTGACTGACGCCAGAAAATAATTAAACTAAAAACCAACAAAAAATGTTCATAATAACAACGGTTATAGTTTACAACGCATATTTAAAAGTACAAGGAAATAGAAAAGTACACAATGAAACATTATATTTGACAAGATGTATTAATAGATTCTTCTCCAACCGTTTTCATCACCGTTGAAAAGAATGATTCTCTGTTTGGCAACTCTTATGTTCCCTCATATATATATTACACACAAGGCGTAATACTATTTTGTAGCATATTTGTCAGTTAAGAACGTATTTTTCCTGGCCATTAATCACGTTTAATGATGTAACCGGACTCTTTGCCACCATTAATCATATTTAACAGCACACCGGTTTCCTGTTTGCAGTATTTTTTTTATTTTTTGACATTTTATAATACCAAATAAACATGCTAATATAATGTAACACTGAAAATTTGATGAAATGGCTTTAATAAAATTATAATAATACCGCCTTCTAGTTGATTCGGCCTATTCAAATTTCCACTTCACACAAGCAAACAGCAACTTAACAATCATCAAAGAGATGTATTCAAACATAATTTTGGAATCTCTCATTCGACTTTAGAGCCTATTCAGATATGTAATAGGATAATACTAAATAATGTTCATTTCATAATCGTTAATTAACACATTAACATTTGATTAACTTATCTGTTTCATGATATTGAACTTATTACTGAAAAACAAAACGAGAAACATTACCTTTTATAATTATTCTTTCAAAGTTAATATTTAGGCTGCCGGTCACCAAATAAAATTTTAAGCTATTCTTTAAAAACTTTCATTTCAACTTTTCGGCTGCTATGTGCCATTATCAAGACATCAATGAAAATCAAATACGTCAATTACGCCCATATTTCTAAATTTCGTAATTTCTTGATGTATGGAAAAAGGATAAATTTTATAGGCCTCTATGTTTTACTTAAGACAGGTTCATGAGCTGGTTAAAAACAATAATAATAAACAATAATAAAAATAATCTAATCATTATTTTTAGTTTTCTTACTAAATGTAACTACAAATTAGTAGGTACCTATTAAATTCTAAAATATAATAAATTATATTTATTTTATTTGTGTAAAACTTTCAGGCCTTACGACCACTAGGGTCACTTTTATCTACTTCACAAAATTGTTATTATGTATTGTTTTGAAATATGTATATGAATTGAAACGTGAAATGAAAAAAATATCAACAATTTTCAGTGATGTGATAATTGCACGGAAAATGCGAAACGTTGACAATAAAAGTTTTAATAGATAAGGTGAAAATATCATTTGATGACCTTCAGCATAAATGTTAACTTTAAAAATGGCTCGAATTTCAAGAGTGGGGAGAAATCAATAAAAAATATTTATAAAAAGAGGAAAATAGGTTAATGAATAGCTTTTGAGCCTAGACAGGATCCAAACATGTATCTAATTTAATATTTAATAATTTATAGATACATGTTTGTTTATTGAATTATAAAGGATTAATTGTCAAAACATAAAGTGAATAATATTTATTCAGTGGGTTTTATGTAAACGAATTTACGTATAAAAAAAGTTGCTTCTGATGTTGATATAATAATTCAATAAAAGACTTTAAAAATGAAGATTCGTCTGGCGAGCGAGCAACATTATAACCCGATATTTAATATATATATATATATATATATATATATATATATATATATATATATATATATATATATATATATGTGTGTGTGTGTATATTATATAATATTCCCTATTTTAAGAAGTATTCCTGATCACTCTAGGAATTGGCTTCAGTAGTAGATAAAGGTATAAAAATAGGTATAATAAATAATAATAATTGCTATAATAAATAATAAAAAGATAATAATAGATATAATAATTCTTTGGAAAAGAGTAAGGGGAGGGGAGTTGCTTGAGTACCAAATCAATTCCTTACGGCAACAATAAATTTTCCACCTTATTAATATAACAAAACAGCAAATGTTTTGTTCGCTGTTTTTGATTTGTAGGCATGAAGCTTCTATTGCAAGATTTTTTTAAGAGATAAGTCTTTATTATTTGGAAGGTGTTAGTTATAGAACGTATAATTATAAAAAATGAACGGCTTTATAGACAGTACATTGTATAGTGGAGGACATGAGCTATAGAAGGACCAAATTTAAAATATTTTTAATGGTATAAAGGAAAATAAACTATTAAAATTCGATTTATTTTTCAATTAAGGATATAAGACTTTTCTATATTTGTATTGTTTTAAGCATCCATTGTCTGAATCCAATATATGCATTTCTTTTTCAGACCATGTAATAAGTTTTACAATCGCTAAGCTCTCTTCCATCATGTTGTGGGCTTCTTCAGGGCTAATACAAGAATGAGAGTGGAGATGGGGATTAGTAACTTATATTCTATCGTAGGGGGCGAATTTGTGTTCCCAATGGCTAATGTCAGAGGGGGCGTGGTCAGTAGGAGGGGGTAGGGGAGGGGGATATTGTCAGCTGTATGAGATATGTTGTGTTGTCTAATGTTTTTAATGGTTTAATGTTGTTTCTATACTTTCTTGTGTTTCGTTTTTAACAAAAGTTTTAAATGAAACGATTTTACTTGCGATTTCTACCCATGATTTTCCTAACGTGAGTTTTGGAATCATTACTTTGAATAAATTTCAACTAATGGTTGTTTCAAATATGTTAAAATTACATGGGAATGATATATTTATACGCAATAAGATTTTTTGTGAATGTTTATTTCATCTCAAATATAATTTAAGAAAAATAAAAATCCGTATATACATCTCCAGGGGTGAAATAATTGTAATGGTTTTCACCCCACGAACTCATAAAATATTAAGCCTATTTAACATCGCGTTGGAAACAACTGAGAATGGCTTCGCAGGATAATTTTCCGCTCATCTTCTCTTGTTCTTTTCTCGATTAATACAGATTTCCTCTCTGCTTACCTAATTCATTTGAAAATTTGGTCCTTTGAAAACTTAAAAAAGATTTTAATATATACTTTAAGCTCAAACTAGAGGATCACGCGAATGATTTTGTTCCTCGATTCCCGTTTCTAGAATTTCTTCTGTAAAAAGTGATACCAGTAATCAGGCCATAATTTATTTTAAGGTGAATATAACAAGGACTCCTCAACTTTCACATCGGAACTTAGTTCGAAAGTTTGTGCTTGGAAACTTTCCCACTTCTTTGCCCTCCTAAAAAAGTTGATCTTTGTCTTCTCAAGTCTCTACTTAAGTTTGGAAAGTTTTTGGTTTGTTAAATATTGTTATTAACGACCTCATAAATTATCATAATAATAATTTGTATCTTAATCCATTAATAAAGGATTTTCATAGTTTTCCTTACAAAAATTGGAACCATCTATAAATCGCCTACTAGTTTTGGTCATTTTTTTACTCCATTTGTATATCAGCGCCTGTCAACAACATACTGACTTTCAGTAGATTCAATGGCACCCAACAGTACCTCTTCCCTGGCCTTTTTTAGTTATTCTGGCCTGTTAAAAAAATAGATCTCTCATACAACGTCCTTTTAATTCCCTCCTATTATTAATGGAAATTTCATCTGCCATATCTATCGTATGAGGAGATTTATATGTCCGTGGAATTAGTGTGAAAAAGAGTCTTTATACGCTGGTCGACTGCTGGGACGTGTAGGTCAGGTGGGGTTTCGAATAGTTACTTATCAAAAAATCGTAGATAATATACCTGATAGAATATAAACATAGCTTAGAAGATGAAAATTCCATATTTCATGAAAGAATACTAATTTTAAAATTTACTGAATCAACATAAAAAGAACTTTTTATAAATTATAAAAACTGCTTGCATGTGTTGCTCGTCTAATGTAAGACGGGTCTAACTCAAAATTCTATTTTTTTTACTTTCACTTACCTTTATATGAAATATATAGTAAGAGAAAGTATTGCGATCCTGAAAAATGTCGACTGTTTTAGGGTCCCCTGAGTCCAAATAACCAAGTCCCGCGAAAAGGTCTGTGTGTATGAGAACAGACTAGCTCAAAAACTATAAACCGTACGAACCTGAAACTGGGTATTTCATGTACTTATATGCCTGCAATATGACAGCATAAATTTCATGAAAATTGGTCAAACGGAGGGGGTACTTTATTTTATAACTTTTTAAGTTTTTTCGATTTTCTCAAACACCGCTCTAACGATTTTGATAAAAGTGGGTATTTAATGTATTTATATGCCCGCGATATGCCGACAAAGAATTCATCAAAATGGATCAAACGGAGAGGCACTTTAATTCATAACTTTCTCCAATGTTTACGTTTTTTCCGATTTTCTCAAAAATAGCTTCAACGATTGTGATTAAATTCGTCATGTTCAATGGGAATCAAGTATTCTTTAATATCAGGTAAGCTTTATCATTATTTAAATGTTCAGAGGGGGCTTAAATGGGGAAGGGCTTATTTTGTTTTCCTATAAAGTACCTTTGTTTTTGTTTATATGGAGAAATTATCTGTCTCTCGTTTCGCCTAAAAATAAGAAATGGCTAAATATGAAGTATGAAAAAAATCAAGTCAACATATACAGGAGCAAAAAATAAAAATATTCCGTAAACTCATAAAACACGTTGCCCAGGTATGCGCAGTACGCCCTTTAATGACAGACATAATGGCATACATAGAGAATAACAAAATCAGACGTCTTGCTTGCATTACCGAATTATCACAAGTAGATTTTTAATTATATGGTAAATTATAACAAGTTTATTATTTAATAATAAACTTCAGTGTACTCTAAAGAGCAAATACAAAAAAAAAAAAAAGTAAATGAATGTGGAAAAATGTTTGACTTTTAGAAATGGCATTTAACAATATGCGTCTATTTCTAATCAAAGTAATTTGGTAAGTGAAAGTTCTGTGTTGCGCGCATCACCAGAATTTTTTAGTATTTTTTTCAAGAATTATTTTCCATTTTCGTCGACTGTTACTGGGAAAGAAAGCTTACAGATAGATATCGATAGCGATATTGATGATTCGTAAAACATTTTGACAGTTAAAGTAGGAGATGGATATCAAAGGAATGATAAAGAAGAAAGTTTAATTGGCTCTTCTGAAAAATTGAGTTAGACCAGTCTTTGACGAGTGATTTGTTTGAAACAACCAATTATCCTTTCGCGACTCGAGTAGCAATTCCTTTTTAATTAGAATTTTTATAATACTTACTTACTTTTTATACTTGAGGCTAAAGTTTAGGTGGTTAAATGTTTAATAATATTATTATAATAATATTATTAATTAATTATCCGATTATACTCGTATATAAACACAACAAAAAATGTGAAAAAATCCCGTCTAAAATTCGTAAATGAAGACATAGTTTTTCAACTTCGATAAAACATTGGATGATGTCGGGTCGTTGTAAATAATTTTTCCTAAAGAAGTGCCCTATCCGTCCGAAAGTGCTTCAGTCATATTGGCAACTATCGACGGTACTGGTCTCTTGAACTTATTTCCATCTTATTCTCATAAAAATTAATCATATTTAAAATAGACAATTAAGGTGCATTAAATTATAAGTACAAATATATATTTATCAAAATTAAAATTATTTTCTATCTTTGTATGTTTAACTTAACAATTATGCTAAAATATGTAAAAAAAAAAAGAAGTGAATTCCATAGCTTTCATACAATTCATCATTTCATTTCCATATTTTCCATTTTCGTCGACTGTTACTGGGAAAGAAAGCTTACAGATAGATATCGATAGCGATATTGATGATTCGTAAAACATTTTGACAGTTAAAGTAGGAGATGGATATCAAAGGAATGATAAAGAAGAAAGTTTAATTGGCTCTTAATTATTCTTAATGGCAAAATTAAAATTATTTTCTATCTTTGTATGTTTAACTTAACAATTATGCTAAAATATGTAAAAAAAAAAAGAAGTGAATTCCATAGCTTTCATACAATTCATCATTTCATTTCTAACATCCGTTATCTTCTAGCATTGATATCAATATATATCTAATTAATGAACTATTATAACAATATATCTAATTATATATTAAATTAATGAACACCTCATCTCATTAGGCAAAACGGACTCCCATTGTAGCATCGTCCGATTAGTCAAATTAACTTGGTGAATTTTAGTGATAACATTTACCTTTGGTAATGGCACAAAGCCCGACGTTTGGATATTGCATTGGCCAAAGTGAAGTGCACACTATCTGCCATAAGCACACTACACAAGAGCCATAATTGGCTCTCAGACCATGTTCTAGTTGTGGTTAGAGTCTAAACATAAAACGCTGGTATAATGAGCCGAATGGCAAAGCAGGGTTTAGTTTATTATTATTTTATTTTTTAGTTTTGTATTTAAATGGTTTCTAAGTTTTAGGTTTGGTAGAAATGGTTCACAAAGGGACATCCTAATTATATCTTTCTTTTTTATCTGGGAACTATAGAAGTAACATTGTATTTCGATGGTTAAATTTTATACTCCTATGCTTAGTGGCTAAGCCCGATACTTTACAAACAGGGGAATTAGGATTATTTATATAAGGTTTATAGTTTTTTTGTCACAATAGGCAAAACTAAGGACTCCCACGGTACCATTGTCTGATTAGCCTTAGTGGCATAAATTGAATTTTGTTTGTTAGTTCAACAAACAAAAACTAAACTATAATCAATACGAAACCATTAATTTTTGTAATTAAAGAGACATAAAAAGACTATTGTAAGACATAAAAACATTTTTTATGCTGGTTTAAATGGTCAGTTTTGAATGCCAACGTTTCATAAAAACGGTTTTGTAATCCGCCGTATACTGACTGACCTTTATACATATACATACATATATAGTAGTATATACATACATTAATTGGTCGCTTAGAACGCTACCAAAACCAATTCACGTTCTTTTAATTTTGTTTGATATACTCTCGGGCACTCTTCATAAGGGATACATAACAATATTTCGAGATTTTCGTGACCGGGTATGGCAAGCCGGATTGCTCTTAAAACTTAAATCCATTTTACCCCAGTCCTTATACTTAGTCCTACGATCCTACCTCTCAAACCGATCCTTCCGAGTACGCTGTGGAAAAGAATTCTCCGATTGTTATCCAGTAGAGGCCGGTGTTCCACAAGGCAGTGTCTTGGGTCCTCTTTACATCTGACATTCCTACTGATCCTGACACCCTCCTGGCAACATTCGCTGATGATACCACCATCCTATCCTCCAACACATACCCTGGAACAGCATCCTCTAACCTACAAAGGAACCTCTCCATAATTGAACACGTGTAAAAACTGGCGCATAAAGCAAAGTGCAAGCATATAACATTCACCCTTCGACGCAGATGCTGCCCACCAGTTTATTTCAACTCTGTTTAACTTCCCTTCTCAGACACGGTACGGTATCTAGGCCTTATGTTAGACAGAAGACTGACGTGGAACCCTCATACTAGACTAAAACGACAAGAGCTTTACTTAACTACAAAATCATTTTGAAACCTATCTGGACCTACGGCATCGAACTGTGGGGAACAGCTAAACCCTCTAACATCAAACGCATCCAATCCTTCCAGTCCAAAATCCTCCGAACAATAGTCAATGCTCCTTTCTATGTTTCCAACAAAAACCTACACCATGACCTTAATATCCCGTTCATTCAAGGAACTAATCCCGAAGGAATTCTCCAAATTTAACAGTAACCTTACCCATCATCCTAATCCTACCGCTCAATCCCTATCTAGCTCCATTAATCCCAACAACTCTCCTTGAAGGTTAAGGCGGCAGTGGCCACGTGACCTTTTGTAAATACGTATATACCGGAGTTCTGGCAATGGCCAGATTCTTCGATCAAGTCAGGTTTGCTTTTGCGCCCTCGCTCAGCCTCCACTGGCTTTAATACCAGTGATGCGGCTGAGAGCTTTACTTGAACTTTTATTTTTATTCTTTATATATTTTTATTTATTTATATTTTTTGTAAATAAAGTATGAATGTGCTCAATCAGCGCTATTACCAATGTCTCGAATGAGACAGAATGTAATATTATCAATAAAGAGTTTTTTTAAAAGAAAAAAAAGAAAAGATTTTTGTAGAACTTTAACCATCCGGAAATTCGTTGCATTTTATTAAAACGATCTTTCGTCATACTAACAAGCTAAAATCAATTTTTAAAATAGGAGGCTAAGTTGAGCCACTAATCAACTAGTAGCAAACATTAATTAAATTGAATAAGTTACGATTAAGTGTTAGCCCGATCAAAAATAAATAAAATATTGTGAAGTTATCAGATTATTGAGAACTCCAATATTCCTTTTAGTTTTATATAAGGAAATCACCGTAGCCGACGATCACATCTGCAATTTACATCTTTCCACCCCACTTCAACCTCAACATTCCGTTGGGTAATATTGCTCTATTTCCGATATCTGTAGAGATGCGTCTCATGTGTATGATACGCAGCTAAATATTTCTCTCGTATTTTTGAAACATTTGAGATTCTAAGTAACATATATTATTTATTAGTCTTCGGTTAAAGTATTGGATTGCCAACGTGGCGGAAGGGGTTGAGACAAAACCTTAGTCCTTACGATCCTGTAGCAGAGCTGTTTGGAATGAGATGTTTGTTCCCTTTTATCTCAATCTTCAAAGACTCTGATAGGTTAGAAACCAGTAACATTGTTCTTGCTGTGAATCAGAGCGTTAATTCAGAGAAAATGGTCTTACCTTTGACAGAAAGACTGAGGTCTTTACGTTGAAATGAAAGGAAAGGTCACTAACGAACGAATCAATCTACTTTACTCACATTTTTCTTTTTCTAAAACTAGAACTGCGACAAAAAAAAAAATTATTCATATTGCAACGTGAAACCAAAAATAAAAAAATCTGGTGCGTGCGCGCAACGCACAACTTTCACTTACCACTTACTTAGATTAGAAATTGACTTGTTTATTTAATTGCTATTTCTCAAAGTCCCATATTTTCCCACATTCTTTTCTTATTTTTGTTTTTATTTACTCTCTAAAGTTCACTATTTTTTTTAATTATTAAATAAATGTTCTTACTTGCGATAATTTGGCAATGCAAGCATAGTACTCTAAGTCGTCTAATTTTAAAATTCTCTATGTAATTGTTAAAATAAATTTCATTTAGTTTCCATGAAAATGCGTGGGCTCAACGCGTGTTATGAGTTGACGGAATATTTTTCTTTTTTTACCCTGTATATGTTTACTTGATTTTTTCATATTTCATATTTAGCCCATTCTTATTTTTAGGCGAAACGAGAGACTGATAATTTCTCCATATAAACAAATACGAAGATACATTATAGGAAAAATAGAAAAGCCCCTTCCCCATTTAACCCTCCTTACAACATTTTAATAGTGATAAAGCTTACCTGATATTAAAGAACATTTGATTTTCATTAAACATGACGAATTTAATCAAAATCATTAAAGATTAAAGCCGTTTTTGAGATAATCGAAAAAATTGTAAAAAAGTTATGAAATAAAGTGCACCCTCAGTTTGACCAATTTTGATGAAATTTTGGCTGTCATATCGCGGGCATATAGATACATTAAATATCAAGTTTAATCAAAATAATTACAGCCGTTTTTGAATAAATAAAGAAACACGTGGAAATAAGAAAACATTTAATAAGTAAAGTGCCCCCTCCGTTTGATCAATTTTGATGAAATTTCGGCTGTCGCATTGGGGGCATATACATACATCAAATACCCAGTTTGATCAAAATCGTTAAAGCCGTTTTTGAGTAAATATAAAAAAAAACGTAAATGTGAGAAAATTTTTTGTAAGTAAAGCCCCCCTCTAATTGATCGTTTTTGATGAAATTTTTACTGTGATATCGCGGGTACATACATACATCAAATATTAAGTTTAATCAAAATCGTTAGAGCCGTTTTTGAGAATATAGAAAAAAAAAAAAACATAAAAATTAGACAAAATTCTTTAAATAAAGTACCCCCTCCGTTTGAACAATTTTGTTGAAATTTTTGCTGTCACATCGCGGGCATATAAATACACAATTTCAGGCTCGCACGGTTCATAGTTTTTGAGCTAGTCTGTTCACAAAGAGACCATTTCGCGGGACTTGGTTATTTGGACTCAGGGGACCCCAAAACGTGTATTTCCGTTGAAAACCGGAAGTCGAAATTTTTCACGATCGCAATACTTTCCCTTACTATATATTTCATATATAGGTAAGTGAAAGTAAAAAAGATTGAAAAGAATTCTAGATTTGTGATTAGAACAGTTGGAAGAAACTGCTCTAGTACATGTTCGTGACTGTTTATGAATAATCTATGCTTGTCTGGAACCTTATAGATTGTTCTGATTCAGACTGAATATAATGAATATATAACGAGAGATTGTTGTGATACACTGAATCGTTACAAGTTGTAATCTTGTTGGTTATTTATTTTTATTTTTATTTTATTTTTATCTTTTTGTAATCTTGTTGGTTATTTAAGTTTTTATTGTTGTCTGACATTTTGTATTAAATAATAATCGTTTAATAAAAAAAAAAGTTTTACAATATTTAATTAAACCTATAGGGACTTACTCCTCGCAGATATATGAATCCGCCAAAAAATACCCTCATACAGACACATCAACCTTTTAATTAAAAATATTAAGAGTATTTACAAAAGCAACATAGTACGTAACTAAAATACTGACTTGCAAATACCTAAATTTGACCAATATATTTATATGGAGGCTCTTTGGAAACGATTACATTCTAATTTATACGGGCATGCTGACAACCCATAAGAAACATGGCAACAACTGACAAGCCTAGAGCTACAAGGAGGAGAGCCCAGAAAATGTATCCCTTAAAATATTTAGATGTCGTGGATTGCGCAATACAAACATTTTCTGGGAACTCCTTTATCTTTTCCATAGTTTATTTTAAGCAGCAAGATTGTTCTAAAATTATGCTTAATTATCGCTAGCTTGACAACAAATGTCTCGTTTGTGTCGGATAGAATAGATATTCTAGACAGAAGGAAAATTACTTAGTAAAAAAGGAAATTAAACTTTCCTTGGACAGTTTTCCTTCTTAAATCGGGAAAGTAGAGCATTAGACTTCTATTTGCTACAATGAGACTACTGCTGAATTCATTTAACTCTCTTTTTCATACTGCCTCTTATCACTAAATCCGAAGTATCTTATTATTGTTTTTTATCCAAGTTCTACGTTCATTTTCAATGATGTTTTTTTTCAAAAAAAGAATCACTTTCATGAAATAATTTAAGATAGTCTAGTACTCACCTTACGGCTTGAATAATGAAGAAAATCTCCAAAGTTATCGACGAAAAGCCATTACGCTTCATGAAACCTCTACCGAGATTTAGTTCCCAATTCATGGCAACTACAATAATTAATTGCCTTCCTTAATTAGAGATTATATCTGAGGGGGTCTAGTAATCAAAGGTCACCTTGTAGTCAATACTGATCCGACAGTAAGGGACATATGTAGGCAATATAATATCTGACTGCCATAAGCATGCATGTGTCATCTGTTGATATTAATATCGCATCGTTATGTATTTTACTCCATATCACAATCCATTGTTGGATATAACAAGCATTGTGAGGAAGAGAAATAATTTTTCAGGAACCCGAAAAACACGGTCAAAGGAACATAGGGCATAAGGTGGGACTGAATAATCTTTCATCATGCTCTTAATGTTTTCTTTTAATTATTATACCTACAATAAACAAGTGAAATCCTGAAAATGGGACAAAATTTTAAAACATTCATTCAATTACAAAAAACATCAAAAAAGGAAGAATATATTTTACACATTTTAGAAAGAACAATCTTATATCATCCTAATTATTACAAATTTTCACTATATTGCACAATAGGTTTTTTAAACATTTTATTGTTGTTTTTTTACGTCACTTTATGATACTGTAACACTATTGGGTGTTTCAACAATTATTATTAACAAAAGTTATAACTCACAATGTCAGACAAACGATGATATCAAATGAATAAATACCAAGGTTACAAAAAATATCAACTTGTAACGACACGAAAGTAACCATATGATTCGATCTTCCGAGCAAGACTAACACATAACACAGCTTTTGAATTTCGTCTGCTCGTGCGACGTTCTCTCTCATCTCGGCATTATTCTTCATTTTATTTGTCGTCTTGTGTGCTTGGTACAAATCATATTTATGCACATTGGACGACCAGAGATGACCTCGGATGAAATTTTTGAAAAAAAAATTATTTAGATTAGTGGATTTAATGCAGTGATGTATATGTATATGTAAGTATGTTAAAAGCAGTGTTATAAAATTAATTGAAATCGGATAAACTGTAAAAAAAATGATAATCCTATTTTTCTAACTTTTCAATACTTCCTCTTCTATTTTGGTTGGGAACAGATACAACCAGTTGGTATAGCCATTCTTAATTTATAAATGGAGTACCATACCCTTCTTCGTTTTCTATAGGTGCAATACATTATAAAATGCCTAATAAAATCTGAAAAAGTTAAAACTGCTGTTTAAAGTCAATAACCTCTTATAGCTTTAAAAATAAAAACAGATAATAATCTTTTAAATCCATATAAAAATCTTTTTTCAAGCTTAAATTTTGATTTACTCAAAATGGAAAAAATGTCAATTGTCTTCCTAGGTCCTCGCTTAAATAATGCAGTTTTCAAAAAATTTATATTCTTAAGATATAAATTTCACGTATTTACAATTTTTTATTATTTTTAAAACGCTCCAATTTAAATCAGGAAAATATAAAGATACACAAAACTACAAACCTTTCAATTCAAAAGTAAACAACTAATAACGAACGCTTATTTGTACGTTAACAACAAGACACTACATACCGACTTACAATTACTAACTATCGACCAAAAATAAGAACCCTCTATCCATGCTTTCATATCAAATTGCACGGACTTAACAACAGACTAATTAATGACATGGCTTCGACTGACATGCCTTTAATGAGGAGACTGAAAAGGAGTTGGATGAGAGACCTCCTCCCCCTCGGGATGATGTGCTGCCTTAAAATGCCTACATACTATTTCTCATTTGTTTATTTTACCAATTGTTTATATCTGATTTGCTGGTTGTCGTTTAGTTTTGACAGATGCAAATAAAAACTTGAAAAAAAAAGGTTCAGTATATTGCCTTGGGACTATTCTGATAGGCGTGATCCGTTAATGCTTACGCACTATCTGTCAACTGTATTTGTTTCTCTTTTAAATTATTAGATTTTTGAAAACGTATAATAATGACCTATATCATTCAGCATGGCTAATAATAATAAAAAGTCGCCGACAAAACGAATACAAAATCTTTATAAAGGATAAAGCCGATGGGGGTAGTTAAATCAGGGAGTGAGAATGGTGTTTTCTATATCGGATATCGTTGCTATTGTAATGCCAGCGGCGGCTAGCGTCCCCTCTTGCTTTCAACATCCCCCCTTTTTATAGAGTCGTCCACCCCCCCATCCACTATATCCCCCCTCCGGCCCCCCTCATTATGGAATGCGCCCCATTGTACCCCAAAATGGAATTGCCATCATTACCCCCTCTTTAAAGGCCCCATCCTTATTGAAATTCCTCTCTCAATCTAAAATCATTTTTACCAATATTGGAATTATTTCGAATAATTTTAAAATAAAATCTTCTCAGTTTATCTAAGGAATGGAACGTCTACATTTTTGTTATTATGGAATTGTTAAAAATTATTAGCAGGCGAATTCTCAACACATTTATTTTTATTTGATAAAGACGTTTACTTATTTTTCTGATTTTCTTTTTTATTTTACCTATGATGTAATGGAATTTTTTAAGAATGTAGAGTTTTCCTGTTTTCCTTCAATTAATTACTTTTTATTTTAAAATAACCGTGATGCTGAAGATAACTATATTCTAGGGAATATTCTAATTAAAGAATTCCATGAAAAACTAAGTTCAGTGTTTCCAAATATTAATTAATTATTCTTACATTAAAAATATAGTTCAATAATTGATCAACGCGGTGGAGTTTTTAAAAAGATTTATTTTGATTAGAAGAGGCACACTTAATTACAACTAAAAGTACGAACTACATAAATGAATAAGACTGACGGAAATGGCTCTCCTTACGTGTGAAGCTGGGGGGGGGGGGTATATATGCACAGTAGTGCTAACTGAGCATAGATGGGGGACAGAATGGATTCCTTGTCGCCTTAACTATATCTTTAAAAATAAATTTGAACTTATGTATACATAAATGGTATTGATAACATTTTATTTAATATTGACATAGATCACACATTATTTAATAAAAGAGGAGGGATAATATTTATTTTTAGCATTATACTTTTGCTGATTATTTTTTTAAAATTTATTTATCGTCAAATCGATCGATAACATTGATAACATAAAGAAAAGAGAGAAATGCTTTATTTTTTTAAATAAAATAAAACCATGCTGCCCAAATACATTGGGTTGCTATAACACACAGCATACTTATCAATACAACTTTCGTACATTAATGAAACCAAAATTACATTTTAATTTTTCATGCATATACACGTACAGTTACATAATCTTACATTTTTTTTTTCTTTTCCAATATTTTATTTACTTTTTATTTTATTTTATTTTTTTAAAATTTTTTTTCTCCCTTAACCCTTCATTCTTCTTTCTTTTTTTCCCTTGTTATAGTTTATATCACTCTTGAGCAAATCTGTAACTTCCTTCTCTCTCATTTTTCTCCCCGTCCTATCATGACACGCATACAGAGCAAAAAAAAAATAGCTAATAGATAAATAACTAGACGAATATACAAATATATGAATAAATAAGTAAATAGATATAAATAGATACACAAATAATAAATAAAAAAAACCGAACCCGAAGGCTCTAACAGGCTCTACACCACCAACCGCTGACCACAAGCCTCCATCCACCTCCCCCAGCCCAATCTCTCCACAAGATCTGCCCATCTTCGCCTAGGCCTACCACTCGGAAATTTTCCCTTTGGCAAAGCGTGTATCAATCTTTTAGGCATTAGTTTGCAACCAAGACTCTCAATGTTGCACCCCACTTTAATCGACGCATAGTGGAGTATTTACCATCAAATCATGGCCAAAAGTAAAAAAAAAAAATTGTGCTTCAGAACATCACAATATCATTTCCTTGTAGCTTAGGAATGTTTGCATCGAGATATATTTATTTCGTTCATTGTTATCCACTTCCTGCCCGAAGGAACAAGTCTGAATCCAGAGTTGAGGACGCTGTATGTACACAGTTGCTTTTTCCTGAGTGGTAGGATTTTTAAAGATGTTGTTATTTCTGTGTAATCCATTTAACAAGTGAAAATTTTTCTACACAGTTTCGAATGGTATGTATTTCTTGGTGTTAAGTAGTATTTAGCAAGTTTTAATATCAAAATGGTTAACTTACAGTTCTTTTGATTAGCATGTTTAAATGAAAAAAATTAGACTTGTTTAAAAGAATAAATTAGATTATGTTGTATTGTCGGGCTTTGTCTAGCGGATATTTTTGCATTATTGTAAAGTTCAATCCTTGTACTTGCCATGCCGCAAAAAAAAATTCACCCCAACACACCCCCCTGTTTTTAATAATTGTATGTAAATACCTCTTAAAGTGAATTATTTTATAACCATTTCGGTGTTTAGAGTGCAATAAATAATTTCAAACTCTTTTAAGACGTGTAAGGGAAAGAATATAGTCGTAATTGGTTAAAGAAACATTTTAGATTATAAAAATTTAAATCCTTATAATTTTTATAATATTATAATTTTCATAATACAATAATTTTCTTAAAAACGATTTTCTGTATATTTTAGCTATGCAAGTAATTAGTGACTGACAAAAGTTGTTTGCTTATTCAAGAATTAGAATTTACAAAACGTTAATTCGTCCGACGGTTCTAAACGCATGGCAGCTTATAGTCCTCTTATGGTCTTTGAAATTAAAGTAGGTACTGCCTAAAATATCATAAGAAGGATGATTGAACATGAGAATTTAGACGGCTACACAATGAAGGATTGCGTGAACTTTACCCGAAGTTATAGCCGCGTGTCGCACAGTGGAGTATAGGCCATGAAATCCTCGCCAAAGCTATTTACATATTTTTTAGTAACTGTGGAATGCTTAAAACTTGTTATTAACAATCTAAAAATATATCAAACTAATAAAATGTAAAAAATTTCAAGTTTTTTTCAAAATTATGGGAATTTCTGGAAAATCGGGGAATTTGAAAAAACCGGGAAAATTTTCAAGACATAAGACATTTGAAAGTTATATTGTAATTTAATATCTACCTTTTGCAAATCTAAATACATTATTTGCGTAATAAATTTTAATTGTGATCGTCATTTATGCGCGTTCCCCACGTGCAGCCGACTTCCTTATTAGCCTCTAGACTATTCTATTAGTTCCTGTATGAAATCTTCGCGCGGTTGGTTATAAATTTAAGCTTCCTATAGCATCATTACAAAGTTACTTATAAGGGTAAACAACTTTGGTAAGTCACTAATTACTAACATAGTTAAAATATACAGAAAATCGTTCTTAAGAAAATTATTGTATTATGAAAATTATAATATTATAAAAATTATAAGGATTTAAATTTTTATAATCTAAAATATTTCTTTAACCAATTACGACTATATTCTTTCCCTTACACGTCTTAAAAGAGTTTGAAATTATTTATTGCACTCTGAACACCGAATCGGTTATAAAATAATTCACTTTAAGAGGTATTTACATACAATTATTAAAAACAGGGGGGTGTGTTGGGGTGATCTTTTTTTTTTTGCGGCATGGCAAGTAGAAGGATTGAACTTTACAATAATGCAAAAATATCTGACCGATAAAGCCCGACAATACAACATAATCTATTTTATTCTTTTAAACAAGTCTAATTTTTTTCGTTTAAGCATCCTAATCAAAAGAACTGTAAGTTAACCATTATTATATTAAAACTTGCTAAAAACTACTAATCACTCAGGAAAAAGCAACTGTGTACATACAGCGTCCTCAACTCTGGATTCAGACTTGAACAGGAAGTGGATAACAATGAACGAAATAAATATACCTCGATGCATACATTCCTAAGCTATAAGGAAATGACATTGTGATGTTCTGAAGCACAATTTTTTTTTTTTACTTTTGGTAAATACTCCACTATGCGTCGATTAAAGTGGGGTGCAACATTGCGAATCTTGGTTGCAAACTAATGCCTAAAAGATTGATACACGCTTTGCCAAAGGGAAAATGTCCGAGTGGTAGCCCTAGGCGAAGATGGGAAGATTCGGTGAAGGCAGGTCTTGTGGAGTGTAGATTGTATGTGTATCTTGGATTCATTGTGTAGCCGTCTAAATTCTCCTGTAGAATCATCCTTCTTATAATATTTTAGGCAGTACCTAATTTATTTTCAAAGACCATAAGAGCTTATTTTCAAAGAATATAAGCTGCCATGTTTCACATCCGTTAAGAACCGTCGGAAGAATTATAGTTTTGTAAATTCTAATTTTTGAATTTCTGGACAGGAGGCGTGAGCTATGCAATTTTGCAACCGAGAAATAAAAAGAAATTCCCGCCTTTAGTCTAGCCTTATAGAATTATGGATAAACAAAAAACATTGTTTTTTGATGGAATGATAAAAAAGTAAATCATATATAAATTGATAAATGATATATAGACTGATAAATTAATGATAACATGTGAAGGACAAATCAACCTTTATCACTTAAATTTAATGAAATTGAAATATAATTATAAATCTTTATATGCAACTCATGAAATGCTCGTAAATGTTCATTTGTGTAACCAACGATAAAAATATTTCATTTTTCATTGATAAAATATTTTAAATATTTCAAGTGCTGAATTGAACATGAATCAATCCCTTCTTTAGTCAGCTCTGAATATAAAAAAAAAAGTGTATAAAGGAGTTACTCAATGTATAACCAAATTGAAAATAGAGACCCGATTGAACGTTGGCTATCAAGTCGTCAAAAGGTTCAAAGATTAGCTCAAAACCTTAAATTATAGGCACCTGAATAGCCATCTAATAAATAGAGTTTGAATAAAGGCTCCTATTTTACTCTCTATAAATTATTATGATTTATAATTATATCTTTATCAAATTTTATTTACTGTAACTTACTATAGTATGGAAGAAATATTAATTTCTTATGAACTAATTGAATAATCAAATTCATTATAAGAAATTATCTAAGAAGAAGTAGAATACATTTTTCTTTTCTAAAACGTGCCTTTGATAACAACTTTTGTTATTTTTCTAAAATTGTCTATATACTATAGCAACATGCAAATAAATACACTCATAGTGTATAAAAAAACAAAGTGTCATAAAATAAATTTAAATCATCTTAGAAAAAATAGTAATAAAAGGATCTGAGGATAGATCAATGATAACATACATTGAAATCGCTATATTATATAGCGATAATAACTACAATGTATAGTTTATATTATAAAATATAATATTCTTGAACAAAAAAAATAAACAAATAGTAATAAAATCACTTATCTCTCCCTCAGATAAAAAAAATTTTTTGTGGCTCCACCAAACCTTCTAATCCACTCGTGTCTAATCCTTACAGTCCGAAATCCTTCACAAAATCCTTAATGCAAAATCTTAATCTTTCCTTATTTTGTAAGAAATAAAATAATCCATAAAGACCTTAATGGTCCACGTGTCGCCGATTTAGCCCGTTCCGAATACCATTCCTTTCAGAGTAAACTCCTGACCCTTCCTCCCTCGCTTCCTCATCTAAGGCATCAGAAAAAAAGATGGCCTCGAGACCTTTTAAGTTAGATAGTAGTTGAGTACTATCATTAGATAGTTTCTCTACACGCTTACTCAAGACATTATTTCCTTTTATTTTAACGTATTATTTGCAAATAAAGTTGTGAATTTCCATTAAAAAAAAAATTCACTCCCCTTCCATGCATTCTAGGATAAAGATAAACGAGTTTTCCCGGGAGAGAGGAGAGAGTGGGGGATTAATGCTGAGTATTATTAAATTTCCTCTGGCTATCTTTTGGTTACCAATCCTCTGTTGTTCATGGCAACGCGTATCTCCTGTGCGTAATCCAACTCGGTCATCCCGCCACCCCCTGCGATGAACAGTATTGTATGAAAAAATAATTTATTCATCTTCTTACTTAATCATTATCGTCATTATAACATTCAATATTGTCTTTCTTTTATTGTTTTAAGGCTATCACCAAAATTCCTCCTCGGGCTATTGTTCTGAACACTGGAACACGCTGCTGGTCGATTGGATTAGTGCGGGAGATGAGGCTACAGCATCTCTGTTAATTAGGGGGAAATTGGGACGCAGCTGCCTTTCGTGTACTGCCTCTTGTTAACCGCAAAAGATCTCCCAGAGCATTGTGCTCGACATGCCTGGCTTCCAAGCACAACTTACCACGAGTCCATCATGCCATTGACTCTCCTGAAGGGCTTTCACGATATGATATATTATATCGAATCCACACAATACTGCATTGAATTCATTGTTGTCAATTACTAGTAATTTTCTGTCAATATCGTTACTCAGCTCCCTTTGCAAAGTGGTGTAAAAAATCTTAATCTTTTCATCCAAAATATTTTAGAAAAATAAAACGTTTAATATGAAATAGAATACCTGGAAATTGGTTAGACATATTAATTATTTTGAATAAATTAATGATTTTTTTGTTAACTTGTTTTTATCTAATAAGAAGTTTCTAGTTTAACATTCACTTTTTAGTCAAACGACTTGACTTACATTACTGGAAATAACAGGTTTATTTTTGTTTAAATAAATATTATATGTCCTATAAGCATAGACTTTTATTTATTAAAAAGTTAAAGGCTTAGAGTCCTAAAGAACGGGTAAAAAAGAAAAATGGACATTCAGGTTATATTGAAACTGACTTAAAATGAAAAAAAAAAATAATGTTAATCGTGTTTAAAATCTTCCCTTCTGAAATTCCGCTTTATCGTGTCATTGAACTCTCTATCTCTCTCTCTCAACTCAGCAATATATTTTTTACTTTAATCGTTAAATTTGATATATAAAAACAATAGATTAAATTAAAAATTAAATGAATCGTTAAATTAAATTAATTGGTCATGGTAACCATGTTGGTTTCATAATCTATATGAATAGTATTGAAGAAAAAATGCATAAATATCATATAATTATAAATCTCCCCTATGAAAAAGTCCCCTAATTTATTTTCATTGAGAAAATGGGAAAAATCAACCAGCTGTATAAACGTTACTTTTCAACGTTTCAGGAAGTTCACAGCCACTAAAATTAAGTTAATGGGCGGAAGTCGTTGCCTATGCCCGAGAACCCACAATTCAGAACATCCGGCAGGGGTGGCCTAGTGTCCTTAATTATTTGATTAAGTACTTTACTCTTAGTTTAAATTATCAACCTGTGAACTGAAGATGACTTAGTTTTGAGATACAGTAGTCTCTCGCTAATTCGAACTAATAGTGTACAGGGGGTGTTCGGATTACCGAAAAATTCGGATTACAGAGGGAAAGTAGGGAAAAAAAAATTCATGTAAATTTTATTTTATTAGAACACAAAATATACATATATACATATTAAAATATTTTTACTCATGTTAACAAATTATGTTTTAAAGAAATCAGTTATTTTTCTTTGTTGCGATTTTTCTAAACTATTTCGGAGTGCTTCATCTCGAAGATGACGAAGTAATAAAACTTGTTGCCATGGTACGTTGTTTTCGATGGCCCAATCAATGCAGTAGTTGAAATTTTTTACTGCATCTTCATGCTTCACAATGTGAACCACCGTTGACGGTCCCTCATCTTCAGTTTCCGATGAATTATCGATGAGCAGCAGAGTTTTTTTTTCAATACCAATTGTTTCAAGATGCCTTTTAACAGATGGTACAAATTCATTGTGGAACCAGTCTTTGAAAATCTCAATATTCATCCACCCTTTTTCTTGATTTTTGTAAAGAGGAGGGAGTGTTACGTTTTTAAAAGCTCGAGGATTTTTAGACTTTCCAATAGCCAATAATCTAAGTTTGTGTGTTCCTGTTGCATTTGCACATGGAATGAAGGTTAATCGTTCTTTAGAAATTTTTCGACCGGGAGCACATGATTCTTAATGGTGTACCATAGCTTTTTCAGGGAATAAATTAATTAAAAAATAAATTTTGAGAGAAGGAAAAAACCCCTGGGCGGCTGTTCGGATTACTGGAGAATTCGGACTATCGAGGTTCGGATTAGCGAGAGACAACTGTAACTTTGTCGGATGTTATTTATTTCGAAATGTTTCGGATTTTTTTTTTATTGTTGTTGTTACATTCCTAAAATTATTATTATAATAATTTTTATATCGTTTTTTTTATCTTCAAACTTCTATTCACACCTTTACAGTAATCATCGAATATTATGGCTACAACTTTATTATAACGGTATTTTGTGAGTAGAGCGGAGGTCAGTGCCCAGCAGCACCTCTTTCCGGGTTTGATAATTCAAAAGAGAAGGTCTCTCATCCAGCTTCTATTTAGCCTCCTTCCAACAGGCATGTCAGTCTGATATGTGATATCCTTGCAATATTACATAAAACCTGAATAAAGAGTTCGATATTGGTTGTTGTAAGTCTGCGTGCAGGACGTGTCCATTATTATTCTCAAATATTCTATAGAAAAGTTTTTTATTTTTTTTTAAGTACGTCCAAGCTAAGAGGTTTTAAATACGAAATGATCACAAAATTGTTTTCTAATAAACTATTAAAAAAGAGTTGCAATACCAAAAATGGAAGTGAGAATATTTCATGAAAAATTAAAAATACCAAATGTTAAAGATTTCGTAAATAACAGGAGTAATTCATTTTTACATGCAAACTTCTTCGGTCACCCTTTACTTTTCTATTCTGTTAACACTTTAACGCCTGTGGACTGATGTATCAGTTTGAAGGCTGCAGTCCCTGTGGCCTGTAGACTGATATATCAGTTCTGCCCACTTCAGCGTTAGAAGAATGAAACTGCGGACTTTATTTTAATTGATTTCTTAACTCTTTCCATTTGAATATTGCACTAAGTTAAAACCCCCAGTATTCAGCACCTTAAGAGATTTTTTTTTTTTAAACTTTAAAACAAAACTTGAATTTTTACTCTACGCTTTCGGATTTATCGTATCATTATTTAGGAATGCAACATTCATAAATCGTAGGTAACAACTCTATAAAAAAATATAGTATATAATTTAAAAATGCTATAAAACATTTAATATAACAGTTCTAAAAATTATATGTAGGTATGTCTACTTAGGTTCTTTCCTGCACGCATTTTTGTAATTTCATGAATATTAGAGGAGCATGGCTAGCAGAAAAAATAGTCTTCATTTTCTTATTCATATTTATAATTAGTGCAGGACATATGAAAATTCTTTTTTATATAATTGGCATTCGCGTTTCTCCAACACTGTTTCCAGCCCGTCCGGTATTTTCCAGTGACGAGGTTTATGGTTTCCTCAAAACTGTAAAGTAATTGACATGGGGTTCTTTTCGGGTTTTTCCAAATTCATTTTACCTGCACCTTAGAAGAAAAATAAGAATGAGGAGATAAAGAAGAGTTAATGTGGCAAAAAGTATTGAGGCCACCGGGCACGGCAGCCGGTGCCAAAACCCTCGCACTGCTCAGATGCTAAAGGGTTAAAACAGCCATTGATCTACCTTAGGTTCTGAAGATCTTGTTGAGACCCTTCCAACTACTAGTGGAACTATAAAGTGGAAACTCGCTATGGAGAAATTTCCTGGCTGTTGAGCGTAATATTAGTCAGATTATCTCCACGCACTACCGCTGAACCTCAAATGGTATTTCCTCTCGAATCACTGACCCCTAAACTCGATTGTTTGTAAAGTTATAGATAAGAGATGTTATTAAATGAGGATGAATAATGGTTATAGTCATACGAACGAACTGTAGAAGATACCTAAGGGTCATTCCACGTCAATGCAACACAGGCTTTAGCCTCACCATTTCAGATTTTCTTGAAATTTGGTGTATGTGTACTAATTGTATCTACTAGGACAATTGTGAAATATTACTGAGATATGTCTATCCGTTTTTGAATTATTGCTCTAAAACCCTCAAAAATAGGTCCAGAAACAGAAAAAAATGATTAAAAATAGCTGTAGATGTTTTCCAAATTTGACTAGGACTATGAGATTGGTGTCGTTTAACAGCGTATTCTTGCCGTTTCATTTAATTCATCAAGAACGTTATTAGGTTGGTACTAAAGAAATTTTCTTAAAACTAAATGTAAAATTTTAATTTCAATTTTCTCAAAAAAGACATTTTTTTAAAAAATTATATATTTTTTAAAAATACGTAGTATTATATCTATTTATACAACAAAATATAAAATGTGGGATGAAAATTTCTTCATTAAAAAAATTAAAAACTAGTGATAAAATTCAATAAATCTTGCTTTTTATTAAAAATAGATGTAGATGTTTTCCAAATTTGACTAGGATTATGAGATTGGTGTAGTTTTACACCGCATTCCATGCCGTTTCGTATGATATAGAACATTGTATAGGTTTAGGCAGTGCAACCTATTTCTAAAAAAAAAATATAAATTTTTTTAAAAAATGCCCTTTTTGAAAAAATTGAAATTAAAATTTTAAACTAGGTTTTAAGAAAATTTCTTTAGTACCTTAAATTTCTATAGTATTTTTTCTGTTTCTGGATCTATTTTTGAGGGCTTTAGAGACCAATAATTCAAAAACGGGTAGACATATCTCAGTTATATTTCACAATTGTTCTAGGAGATACAAGTATTACACATATAACAAATTTCAAGAAAATCTGAAATGGTGAGGTTCAAAATGATATATTTTTGTGGAATTGCCCACCTATAATAATGACTCAGATGATATGAAAAACTTGAAATTAAATAACAACGTTTTTAAAATAAAATAAAATAGATACCTATAATTTTAAAGTAGAATATTGTTAAGTAGAAACAAAATCTTAAAAATATTCGGTATTTTGGGAATACGTTGCAGAGATTTCGTAGTAGGGTGGATTACAATGGTCATTTGAAAGGGATAGTAAGATTGCATTACAAAAGAGGTTTCACCATAGTTGTCACCTCTTTACCATTTCAAAGAAGAAGTCCTTTCGAGGGTTGATGAGGAAAAAATCAGGACCAAGTAAAATTTTTCCCTGCCAAGATGGTGCAATGATAATGAATAAATAAATTTAGCCGGGTTATGAAATTTACCTCGTAGGCTAAGTAACTTACTTAAAAGTGGAGTACTATGCCTTTTTTTGATGATATTTTTGGGCTTTGGGAAACTTTTTCATGTCTTTATGAGCTTTAATATTGAGTATTTGTGTATTATATAACTTGAATTAATTTTAAATCGAATGTTTGAGTCTTTTATAAAAAGACGTTCACGGTAACATGATTTTTCTAATATGTTTTCCATTATCTGAATCTATTTTCTATTTTTATCCTACTATTTTGTAAATAAATTTTGGTGGATGTGACAAAGATAGATAAAGTCAGTATAATGTTTTCCATAAAAAGTGTTGTTTGTTTAAAAAAAAAAAAGTGTAAAATAAAGGGAAAAAAACTATTGAACTATTATATATATAATGGACATCTGTTTGACTTTGGGAAAAAAACAAAGGATTTACAAATACAACAAAAAATGAAAAGAATATATGTAATAAAGGAAAATGCCCTGAAGATGGAGGAAAGGTCCGAAACGTAGAGATCGAGTTTAAAAAAAAAAAAAAAATGTGAATGTTTAATAAACTACTTGTAGTGCAAGATTGTGATGTTTCACCAATTATTTTATCAGAGACATCAGTGATCTTCCTATTATATAAAAAAAAAACAGACTATTTACACATATAGAAGTATTTTCTAAATATGAATTGAAACTAAAACTGAAACGGAAAATAAATACATGAACACACTAACCCATTTGGGCATAATCCTGATAGATATTCGGCCTAGCTAAAAATAATCACCTACAAAAAATTTCAAACTTTACAATCGAAATTGTTACGACTTATTACAAAATCACCCTGTTTCGTGAATAACAAAACTTTACAAGCGGTGGCCCTAGGATTTTTTATGTAGTGCATGATAAATACCACCTACAATAAAGCTGATACAATGATAAATACTATAAAGGAACCTACAATATTGATCATGTCAACATTACTGTAAAATCGTTTACAGGTACCGTCGATTTCTTCTTTTAGGAAACTGAAATCCTTTCAAGCACAAACTGTTGACCATAGAAAAATAACTTTCATTACACCTTAATCACTGTTATTTATACCTAATTTGCTTTGTAACCAAAGGCTTTAAGAGTTTGTGTCATTGATGTAGTGTGTGGAATTGTGGAATATTGAAATAAAATACATGCTTTTACAAAATAAAATATCTCAAACACTGAACACTATAAAAAAGGGGTCACTTGTGGTTTATTGGTTAGCATAGAAACTTACAATACTGAAGGTCACGGATTCGTGTCCCGAGGTGGCCCCTAGATGTTTCAATTGGAGTTAAAACTGCTCGGCAATGCCGTCCCTCGGATAGGACGTAAAATGGAGGTCTCGAGCCTGTACGATGTCATGTACTTGTTAAAGATCCCTATCCTAATTATACCTGGAAAGGTAAAATTTAGGACTTCCACTGTAGCATCGTCCGATTAGCCTTAGTGGCATAAAGTGACGTTAAACAAAACTTTACATACAGACATCCATCTACCATCAGTCGACCAGCACATAACGATGCTTTACATAAGATTTTCTATATTAATTTGATCAGTCTTGCGAATATTTTAATGAGGAATATGACATACGCCAGGATACGAGAAGACTAAAAGCGATACGGATGAGTTATTATTTATTTGCCTAACATGTCATTATTTTCTCGTTCGGCTATGTTATTCGCTGATTGCCAGAAACTTACTTTGCAGGTGCAAAGAAATAATGAAAATCATATAAAAATAAAATAAAATAAAATAAATAGGCATTTACTTAAGAAAATTTACAGATTGGTGATCGTAATAGTATATTTAATAAAAATGACAAAAGCAAGAATCTCAATAATTATTATTAGGTTTCGAATAATATAAAATAGATGATAACGTTTAACTTTTTTTTTTAATTGATTATATTTTATTCATTATATTTTTTTTTAGAAGTTAGCTAAATCGGATCTCCAAGTAGGGCTAAGAATCTACGTCTGAAAAAAGAAGGAAATGAGATTGAATCATCGATGTCGAAAACAATTTTTTGCGGTAAAACATCCTACAGCGGGAGCTTTTAGGAAGGTGCTTAAAGTCGAATAAAAAAGCTGATGGTGTAATTGTTCTAATGGATCCATTATTGAAGAAAGAAAAAAAATTCCAAGGAAACAAAAAATATGACTAACTATAATTTTTTTTATTATTATTTTTTCTTCGATGAACTAGTTAAATCTAAGCTTAATTAGTTAATAATACATATTGGATTACTAACTAATTACAGAGATACCTTTTCAGTTATGAGTAGGTACAAATAGTAATTTGTTATTTATAAATTTTGATTGATCGATTTATTATACTGGTCACATTCATTACCTGAATTGGCCATTGATAGAGGGCGATGATTTTTATTTGCTTGTGTGATTGGAAACCGAATTTAATTGAAAATCAGAGCTAGCGGTCCGTGGCCAATTTATGATCTATTTCTCATTGTAACTGGAGTTAATTATACCATATTGCAGGTAGACGAGTCTTGGAGCTGTTTTAGTTTAAAAGGATTCTCACGAATTCCTATTACAGATGCTTAATTAAACGTAACGATTCGGACCACGTTCTCATTAAATTAGGTAAATGTTAATGTTTTTTCCAATTAATGATCTATTAAAAAAAAAAAAACTTGGAGTTACAGAGCTGGATTTCCTTTGGAATGATGAGAGGAATCCATGTATTATACAACTCTTCATCACTGAGTTCATAAATAAAGAAATTAAAGTTCAGTCTTTTAAATTTGATCCTTTATTGGCCTCACACTATTTTTACAATAGTTGGTTCAACGTTTCGGCACTAAGCCATTTTCAAGAAGAATACCTGTGACCACAATTTTTTAAATAAATTAGGCTGACTACCCTTGTCTAAAATTAAAATTTTTATTACTAGTTAACAACTATTGTCACTTTTGGTAAGAATCACAGTCAATTTGACTGTGATTCTTACCAAAAGTGACAATAGTTGTTAACTAGTAATAAAAATTTTAATTTTAGACAAGGGTAGTCAGCCTAATTTATTTAAAAAATTGTGGTCACAGGTATTCTTCTTGAAAATGGCTTAGTGCCGAAACGTTGAACCAACTATTGTAAAAATAGTGTGAGGCCAATAAAGGATCAAATTTAAAAGACTGAACTACTATTTTCTTAGCCTCAAGCCCAATATAGAATTAATAAAAGAAATTAAAGTTTCTGATTTTAGAGTATCGAATGAGCTTTGCATCGAAAATTGATTGAATGGATTATTATAGATTGCTGAAAATGATGCTTCATAGAAAATATGAAGGAAATCATATTTTCTTAAGTTTAAAGATTGATTAAATTGCAAAGGAGAAAGGTTCTGTCTAAGGTAATTCTAGACTTGTTTTACTCTGTTTTCCCGCTCCTTTCCTTGAACAATGCTCAACAAGAACATTCTTAAAATAGAATTTTCGATAATATAAATAATTCCTTTAAATTAAAACCGTAACTGAGCATCTTTTTTCATATAACTCTAATTATAATCTTTTTGGAACTATTGGAATTATTAAAAATTTTAAGAGTTTTACTATAAATACCTTTAATATTCATCGCTGGAGGATGAATTTAATGTCCCAAGAGTTGTTTTTAAGACTTATTATTTCAACTTTTAGCCCCTTGAATTTCAACCTACCTCATTTAGGTATAAAAAATATTGAACCGCCCACTCCCACAATAATTTGGTACTCGTGACGCCCATCAATCCAGTCCATTGACATTTTCAAAACTCTATTGTTATAATAATTAGGAATATAACACATATTTGCCGTTTTATTTTATATTCTGTCAAATATCAGGTGGTAGTTAGTATCCATCCAGTTTTTTTATGTTTTGATTTTCAAATCAATTTAGAAAATGTTATCAAATTAATTAATTTTTTTTTAAATTAAATTTTTTGAAATCGGTTATTTTCATTTTCAATAAGATTAAAATTTAAGAAAAAGTGTTTCTAGCCATAGAAGCAGTGGAATTTATTTATTCCTTATATCAATGAATGGGAGTGTGGTAGCTCATTGGTAAGTCGATGAGTTGCTGTTTAAGGTCCCGAGTTCGAATCTTGCTTGGCAGAGTATTTTTATGATTCTGTCACAGTTCGTCTCGTGGGCCGAGAGATTTTTTTTTTTTTTTTTTTGTTCATTTACATTTATATTACATTGTACAATAAAGTTGTTAAAGCAGGTTCTGAACACTTATTATTAATGCCCTCAAGACATAATAGACACGGTCAAATCACCTCCTCGCACGACCGCTCACCGAGAAACAGTGCTTCCCTATACAGTACTGAACCCAAGACCCTTCATTGGTCAGTACAGGTTTGTATCATTGAATACCCTAAAGGTGCCTTTACACCTTACGAACTTTACCTTCGAACACCACCCTCGAACAACCTTCGTGAAGCCTTCACGTCGACTGTTCGGCTGTTCTAGGTACTTCATCTGTTCGCCTGGGTTCGGGGGTAGCATTAGTGTCACTTTTGATTTGGGTTTTTTTAAGTGACAGGAGTTGTTTGTGATACTAGTGTAATTTTTGATACGTTGTACTTCGTCTCCTATTTTTTTATTTTACAGATAATACAAAATATATTGATAAAGGAGATTTTTTCTTTATCATAAGCTAGCTTGGGGTGCGTCAGCCATATTAGTTGGCTTAACGTCACGTGAAGTATAAATGGCTGTTCGCTTCACGTCGGTACGGCAAGGTTCGAAGGAGAACTTGTTCGAAGGTGAGGTTCGTAAGGTGTAAAGGCACCTTAAGGCGTCAGGATTATGCACACGTAAAGTTGCACAAGACTGTGCAGTATTGCGGGCTAGGTATACACTAACGCCTTTAATCCTCGCGTAAAAGAAGGGATTGGTAGGACTTGTCCAATTCAGTACCACGGATATGAACCACAACATGTCATTTCTATATTAAAAGAAATGTAAAATGTAAATTTTTTTATATTTTCCACTATCGATTTAAAGTCCATAATGAATACTAAAAATATGGATACATAAAATACAAAAAATATGGTTTTGAATAGTTCTAGACCTGTTTTTGGAAGAACTAAAAGCTGGAACAAACTGTCTGAACACTTATTGTTAATGCCCTCAAGACATAATAGCATCTGAGCGTTATCACGGTCAAATCACCTCCTCGCACGACCGCTGACCATGAAACAGTGCATCCCTATACAGTACTGAACCCAAGACCCTTCATTGGTCAGTACAGGTTTGTACTATATATATATCGTATGTAATACTACGATCAGTACATGTTTGTGACTACGAAGTTCGAGTATTATCTAATCTGACCTAAAACCTTCCTTACGACTAAATATAAGGAGCGATGGACCGGAGAGTTAGTCTTGTTCTGAAGCTCAAGTCCTATGGTTATTTCTGTGTTACAAAGTGATAATTTTGGTAAACTGTTTAACTATTTGTGTTTTCATAATTTGAGTGGCATTAAACATTGTAATTTTCGTTCAATAATAATTATTTAATTCCCATAATTGTTATTATACTTTAATTGCTTATCAACTTTAATAGCAATGTGAAAAAAGTTCATAAGCTGTCACTGTAAGTAACGAAAAAAACAAACAAATTTAAAAAAGTATGCATAACGGTTTTTAAGTCCGAAGTAGAAATTTTAATTCAACCAAAAAATGGACTTGGTGTTTTTTACCTCTGGTGTAGAATTGCCTTTTATTCTCAACGAATAAAGTCAGGATTTGAATTTGTTTTTCAGAACACAGCATGAATATTAATATTGAACTATGAAATAAATTCTATGCTTTGATATATGTATTTTTGGAATAGAAGATAAAAAGAAAAAAAAAATGAAATTCAAATAATATGTTCGTTATTCGAATATAGATTTATAATTTTCTCTAACAAAGTTGGTTTCTATTATTGAATATCTAAATGTTTTACATAGTTTTTTTTTTTTTTAAATAAACATAACTAAGCAAAAAATGGTTTAATAAAACAATTATTAGTTAATGTTGTTTCACCGATCACCAAGTAATATACTGATTTTAGATATCCAGTTAGATGTAAGAGAATCTTCATATAAATGCTTTAACTTAACTGTTAATGTAATTTTAATTTATTCAAAGAAAGAAAATAAAGAAAAAATTCTGTACATTGTACACATTACACAAACACTGTGTTATGTATGTTTCTCATTTTTTATTCCTATTACAATACAAAAAAAATATTCGTAATCCAAAAAATTAAATGGTTATATCCTAATTTACATTTTCAATTTCATCTTTTTTTTTTTTTTTTATTGGTTTGAGCTAGAGTAAAGAGTAATTAAAAGGACAAAAATGTCGAATATTATTTTTCACGGAAAATTGGGAAAAAACAAACTTGACGAAAATATAATTTCTGGAACGGTTTCCTCATACTATAAAAGAAAATGAAAACTTTGATTAATAAGATTCATTTAGCTTTTCTTTTTTTTTAACCGAGTTATTTTTAGATTCCTTTAATGAAAGACTTATTTTGGGAGGATGGCTATGCATAAAAAGTGGTGACGGCATTGAAGGCCCTTAAAAATTTATTAGGTTCTACTATTTTCTCATAGAAAATATAATGTTAGGAGAAAATTTTGTTTGTATAAACTAAATATAAAGTTTATAAAAATGAAAGTAAATGATGTTGACGAAAAATCACAATTTCCACGTAAAACGAACACTATTGGCTTCCACGATAAATTAATGTTTTTCCATAACAACTAAATACAGGCTTTTTAAAATAAACCTCAGTTAGAGTCATTTAATGAATTTTTATACTGCCATAACATATAAAAAAAAATTATATAGTCCTTTAGTAAGGAAAATTCATGACGCTCTAAATATTTAAATAAGATTCAATGAAGTTCTATCATTGAACAAAAAAAAAATGGTACAAGTTCATAATTAATTATTAAAAATACTTTCGATTACATCCTAAGATAGATTTCAATTATGAAATATTAACTGACCAATCAAGCTGTAATCACTGTCGTTTATTGAATGGCACAGCAGACAAAATTCGAAAATTACATTTTAACTTGGTATAGATTGTTAATACTTGGTCCATGGATTTTTTCATGATATATGACAAAAGCCGGTTTCAAACTCGACTATGAAGTAAGTGCAACTCGATAGTTGGAACCACAAAGAACTTACTCTTAGGCACCTAAAATAAAAAAATAATAAATCGAAAAGTACTGACAACTGTCAAGTTTCTTAATAATAATAGTACATACTGTAACGTGAAAAACAAAACATATGATTTAAAAGTTTTCTAGAACAAAGTGTTCTGGTACGTGTTCTAGACTGTTTGAGAACCTTCTACAATTGTCGGGAACCTTCTGGGCTATTCTAATTCAGACTAAATATAAGGAGTGATGAACTGGAGAGGTAGTCTTGCTCTGAAGCTCGAGTCATGTGGTTATTTTTGTCGAAAACCGGTTTCAAACTCGACTATGAAGTAAGAATCAGCGCAAATCCCTAGTTGTGACCAGAGGATAATATTTCAATTTTAGGCACCTTAAATAAAAAATAATAAATCGAAAAGTGCTGAAAACTGTCAAGTTTCGTAATAATAATATGTAAATTCTATACACGTATTTTGTTCCCCCTGTTTAAGTACAAGCCGTCCATTAAGGTCATTATCGTCCAACTCTTAGGGCCTATTCACACTATCGGTTTCGCTCCCGCTACACTCTCGCTCCGCTCCCGGTCCGCTCTCGCTCTACCCCATTCACACTATCGCTCCGCTCCCGCTCCACTCCCGGTCCGCTCTCCTAATGTCTTACCATATTCACATTATATAATATTACACCGTTCACTTTTGAAAGTTTTAAGCTAATAAAAAAAAAAAAAAAAAAAAAACCTGTACCACTACAACCCATAAAGGGTCTAGGGTGCAGTACTATGTAAGGAAGAGTACTGTTTCTTGGTCAGCGGTCGTGCAAGGAGGTGATTTGACCGTGATCACGCTCAACCGCCAGGTTCTTTCCCCTTAATTTTTCAATTAAGGGTACCCACTTTATAGAGGCTGGGTTTGCCCCAGGAGGGTCTCTCGGCCCACGAGACGAACTGTGGCGAATAATAAAGATATCATAAGCCATGTCAGATTCGAACTCGGGACCTTAAGCACAGCAGTCCACTGCCTTACCAGTGGGCTACCCCGCTCCCTTTAAGCTAATAAAGCCAATAATAATCGAAGTTGTCTGTATTCGGATTTTAATTAATGATTAACTTTCAGTTATTAAAGTATTTTTTTATTCATCAATTTTACGGCCGAAAAAAAAGTTTTCTTTTCAATTTTTCTTTTGTAGAAATAGCGGTTAAGTGTACTTTTCTTGATGAAGAAGTAATATTATCAAAGCGAATAATAAGAAGGCAATATTAAGCGTATAATATTGCAACACAATGATAATTATTAATAATAAGTATAAATTAGTTTAATTAATGGTGAAGAAATAATTTAAATTTTTTCCGAATGTATTCGAATACGCTTGAAATCGTCAACAAATAAATCGGTGACCGATTTTTACGAGTACATTAATTCATTGCAAAATATATCTCAAACATAACATGAATTTTTCTTGTGGAAAAACCACTCGTATTGCTAATGATTTTTTTTTTTTTTTTAACCATTTCAAGCGTATTCGAATACATTCGGGAAAAATTAAATTATTTCATCACCATTAATTAAATTAATTTATAATTATCGTATATATATATATATATATATATATATATTCTAAAGTTGAACTTTTTTTGGCCGTCAAATTGATGAATAAATAAATAATTTAATAACTGAAAGTTAATTATTAATTAAAATCCAAATATAGACGGCTTCGATTATTAATGGCTTCAATCGTGAACGGTGTAAAATTATATAATGTGAATATGAAAAGACTTTAGGAGAGCGGACCGGGAGTGGAGCAGGAGTGGAGCGAGAGTGGAGCGGGAGCGGAGCGAGGCCGGACCTGTACCAATATTTTGATTACCCTCTTTCTATTCCTCTTTAGAATATTTTGCCAGTGAGACCGGACAGGGAGCGGAGCGATAGTGTGAATGGGGTAGAGCGGGAGCGGACCGGGAGTGGAGCGAGACCGGAGCGGTACCGACAGTGGAATTCTCTGTCTATTTCTCTTTAAAATATTTTACCATACCGAGAGCGGACCGGGAGTGGAGCGGGAGCGGAGCGATAGTGTTAGTTCGCCCTTAAGGTACACTGCTGAAAATTTAGATTATTAAGAGACAGTTTGAAATTGGGAAAGGATTTGGGTTTCATTGGAGATTGTACGCGATATAGAAATCATAATGCTTCCCAGTTTTCATGGTGTTAAGAGATTTGTTGTTAGAGAGATAATAATGGTTCTATTATCGGTTTGAAACATTATAATATTTTTTTAGAAAATATTATTGCTTATATTATAAGAAGGTATTGTTATATTATTTTTACATAAGATTAATCAGTTTTGTGGCTTTTAAGAATTCAAATAAATTTGATATAGTACAAGGATTGTTTCCTACAAGTTGATACATTTGCTGTAACAGTTTATGTTTTCCTCTCTTTTTTTTTTTTTATTAATCAAGCATTCATCCAACAGAATGATGCACACTGTCCCACAAACATCACATATCGATGGGGGTTCTCCTTTCATTAACACGTTAGGTGCGGCATCGGTCCCCGGGGTCCGATGTATTACATTCCCTTCTTGCCAGCCGATTTTCACATGAAAATGTCCAAAAGTCCGAAAACTTCAAACACTCAAGTTAGTTGATTTTTAACGAGATTATTGCATTTTAGTACAGAAAAGGTTGCTAACAGCTGAAATTCTGTTGTTTTTCAGAATCGGACTCCGTGGTCCGATTTTCAATAAAGAATGGCGTAAATCCTGTATCGGTCTGTCCTGCTCCTAATGTGTCTAGTTCCAATCCATACCAAGAGATAATGTCCTTGAGAGGCTCATTTAAATTCCTTTTAATCAAAAGATAACGCTTTCGTCAAAGTATTCCCATCGGATCCCGACGCCCGATATCATCTGTGGCTCATCCCAGCAGTCGGACCAACGGGACAGATAACGTCCAATTCAAGATACGCCGCCCCTAAAATACGCCGCCCCACCTAACGTGTTAAATATCTGTGGCTAAATCTTTTATGACCTATTCGTAGTCTGTTTAGAGCAAGTATTCCATGGCAGGACGTTGCTCTTTAGAATCCTCAGCTTGTTTTCAGTTCACGAGATTTTTATATTTGTGTTTGTGTTCTTGAAATATTTACATTGACTTATTTTGTAGCCAAAATTATTGTTATCTATGTAGTATATATTAGTGGTATAGTAGAACAAGTTGAGCCTATATTTCAATAAAACTGAGGGTATAGATGCGAGGTAAAACTATTTGTCTATCCCTCTGTTTTGCTAGCTTCCAATCTTGGAAATAGACCACAAATCGTCCTTTCTTATCTCTATAATGATAGTGTTTTGGTGGGGTTCAGCACGAAGTTGTGGACATGCCTACTAAAACTCAGAGCTATAATGTCTCATCGATCTTCTTCTGCGGTCTACATCAGGTTCAGTGCTCAATTCCTTCCTTCTAAGAGGAGAAAAAAAAAAAAGTAAAATTTGATTGTAAATCAGGACATCGAAAATAAATATTTTTATGAATAAATATATAAATTTAGTCTTCGTTTTATGTACTTTCAAAGTCTCGTCAACAAAGGAACTTTTATATTACCTAGTTCCTAAGTTTGAAGTGATACTAAATCGTTTTTCGTATCAAGACCAATCTGGAATTGAACTGTCTTGAACTATCTTTTGTCCTATGAACTTTAAAATTATTAATTAAAATTTAAAACTTTTAAAAATGCTTTGCTAAATGTCATATGTTAATAATAGAAAGACTCTTTGATTTATTACAGGGAGATATTCTATAGTAAAAATCTGGTGCGTGCGCGCAACACACAACTTTCACTTACCAACTTACTTAGATTTGAAATTAATGCGTTTTGTTAATTGCTACTTCTCAAATGAACAGAACGGCTTTAATTATGAACAATTGTCTGTCATTAAAGGCGTACTCCGCATGCGTGGGCTCAAAGAGTTTTATGAGTTGACTGAATATTTTTTCTTTTTTCTCCTCTTTATGTTTTCTTTATTTTTATCATATCTCATATTTAGCCATTTCTTATTTTTAGGCGTAACGAGAGACAGTTAATTTCTCCATATAAACAAAAACAAAGGTACTTCACAGGAAACAAACAAACAAGAAAGGCCCCAAACCCATTTAAGCCCCCTCAGAACATTTTAAGAATGATAAAGCTTACCTGATATTAAAGAACATCTAATTTTCATTATACATGACGAATTTGATGGAAATCATTAAAGCCGTTTGTGAGATAATCGAAAAAAGGTAAACATTGCAAAAAAAGTTATAAAATAAAGTGCCCCCTCCGTTCGAACAATTTTGATGAAATTTTGGCTATTACATCTTTGGCATATACATACATTAAATACCCAGTTTGATGAAAATAGTTAAAGCCGTTTTTGAGTAAATAAAAAAAACACGTGAAGATGATACAAAATTTATTAAGTAAAGTCCCCCCTCCGGTTGATCAATTTTGATGTAATGTTGGCTATCGCATCTTTGGCATATACATACATCAAATACCCAGTTTGATCAAAATCGTTAAAACTGTTTTTGAGTACATAAAAAAACACGTGAAAATGATACAAAATTTATTAAGTAAAGTCCCCCCTCCGGTTAATCAATTTTGATTAAATTTTTACAGTCATATCTCGGGCATATAAATAGATCAAATACTCAGTTTAATCAAAATCGTTAGAGCCTATTTTGAGAAAATCGAAAAAACTTAAAAAGTCATTAAATAAAGTACCCCCTCCCTTTGAGCAATTTTGATGAAATTTTTGCTGTCACATCGCGGACATATACATACACTAAATTCCTAATTTCAGGTTCTCACGGTTTATAGTTTTTGAGCTAGTCTGTTCACACACACACACACACACACACACACACACACACACACACACACACACACACAGACCATTTCGCGGGACTTGGTTAATTGGACTCAGGGGGCCACAAAACGTGTTGAAAACCGGAAGTCGAAATTTTTCACGATCGCAATACTTCCACTTACTATATATTTCATATATAGGTAAGTGAAGATAAAAATGAAAAAAAAAAAAAAAGAAAGAAGATTAAATAATTTTTCCACACTCGCTTGATCTTAAAACGCTAATTTATGTCTTGCATCTGATCACCTTTTTTCTTTGTATATATCTAAATATTTTTTTCTTGCATTCGCATAACAAAGAAAATTGATATTTTTGTAAAACTACTAAAAAATGGAAAACATGCAGGAAAAAATACCTTATACCAATTCGCAAATGTACTGTGCGAAAAAAAACAGTACAATATCATGTGCGTTCTTGTTTGTTTAACGTCCTTTATGATACTAAGGCTAATCGGACGATGCTACAGTGGGTGTCCTAAATTTTGCCTATCCAGGTATAATTACGATAGGGATCTTTAACGAGTACCTGACATCTTACAGGCTCGGGACCACATTTTACGTCCTACCCGAAGGACGGCATGGCTAAGGAATATTTACTCCTATTAAAAAATACCAGGGTCACCGCGGGTACGAACCCACGACATTTAGTATTGTATGTGCGTTCTTATTCGAAGTTGAGGTTTATATATGTCTAAGATACTAGAATATTGAATACAACAAATTTTACTTTTCAATAAATGATTATATGGAGGAATTCTTATTTAAATGGGTTGTAATTGCGCAGTAAATATTTATTTCGGATGAGAACTTTTTACTCTTTTTGCCTGTTCTGAAACTAATTGAGAAATTTGTATGATTTTCGATATAACGACGAGGACATTGGAGCTAGTAAAAGAATACATAAAATTTTTTTGTGAATGTTTTATCGTTTTATGCACGGTAGTTAGCATTCCGAGAAAGTAGCAGTAATTTGAAACTAAAATTTCTTTTTACTTTTTCTTTCCTTTATCCTCCTTCATTACTTGGCGAATATTTCCTAATCTTACACACATGAAGAAAAAAGAAATAAAAAAGAAGAAGAAAATGGATTAAAAACAAACAACGCAATTTTCCTCATGCTATCTCATTCCCACTATGTGGAGCTAAGTGGTCTGCTGCAATTAGATTAACTCGAGAGAAATATAAATTTCGTTATGGTAGGATGTAATTGTGGGAACTAGTGCCGGTGTGGCTAACTCTTGAGGTAGATTTTCATTCAATTTTTATTTTATTTAAAAAAAAAAAAAACGCTTTCCATTATAAAGAATACTTCATCCATTTTTTACTTTCACTTACCTATATCTGAAATATATAGTAAGTGGAAGTATTGCGATCGTGAAAAATTTCGACTTCCGGTTTTCAACGGAAATACACGTTTTGGGGTCCCCTGAGTCCAATTAACCAAGTCCCGCGAAATGGTCTGTGTGTGTGTGTGTGTGTCTGTGTGTGTGTGTGTGTGTGTGTGTGTGTGTGAACAGACTAGCTCAAAAACTATAAACCGCACAGACCTGATATTGGGTATTTAGTGTATGTATATGCCCGCGATGTGACAGCAAAAATTTCATCAAAATTGCTCAAAGGGAGGGCGTACTTTGTTTAATAACTTTTTACGTTTTTTTCGATTTCCTCAAAAACGGCTCTAACGATTTTGATAAAACTGAGTATTTGATCTATTTATATGCCCGAGATATGACTGTAAAAATTTCATCAAAATTGATCAACCGGAGGGGGGACTTTACTTAATAAACTTTGTATCATTTTCAAGTGTTTTTTTTTATTTACTCAAAAACGGTTTTCACGATTTTGATCAAACTGGGTATTTGATGTATGTATATGCCAAAGATTTGATAGCCAACATTTCATCAAAATAGATCAACCGGAGGGGGGACTTTACTTAATAAATTTTGTAACATTTTCAAGTGTTTTTTTTTTATTTACTCAAAAGCGGCTTTCACGATTTTGATCAAACTGGGTATTTGATGTATGTATATGCCAAAGATGTGATAGCCAACATTTCATCAAAATTGATCAACCGGAGGGGGGACTTTACTTACTAAATTTTGTATCATTTCCACCAGTCTTTTTTATTTACTCAAAAACGGTTTTCACGATTTTGATCAAACTGGGTATTTGATGTATGTATATGCCAAAGATTTGATAGCCAACATTTCATCAAAATAGATCAACCGGAGGGGGGACTTTACTTAATAAATTTTGTAACATTTTCAAGTGTTTTTTTTTTATTTACTCAAAAGCGGCTTTCACGATTTTGATCAAACTGGGTATTTGATGTATGTATATGCCAAAGATGTGATAGCCAACATTTCATCAAAATTGATCAACCGGAGGGGGGACTTTACTTACTAAATTTTGTATCATTTCCACCAGTCTTTTTTATTTACTCAAAAACGGTTTTCACGATTTTGATCAAACTGGGTATTTGATGTATGTATATGCCAAAGATGTGATAGCCAACATTTCATCAAAATTGATCAACCGGAGGGGGGACTTTACTTAATAAATTTTGTATCAATATTACTCAAAAACGGCTTTAAAGATTTTGATCAAACTGGGTATTTGATGTATGTATATGCCCGAGATATGACTGTTAAAATTTCATCAAAATTGATTAACCGGAGGGGGGACTTAATAAATACTGTATCATGTCTACTTAATAAATTTTGTATCATTTTCACGTGTTTTTTTTATTATTTACTCAAAAACGGCTTTAACGATTTTGATCAAACTGGGTATTTGATGAACGTATATGCCCGCGATGCGACAGCCGAAATTTTATCAAAATTGGTCAAACGGATATTCAAACAAAAGTATGTAAGTGTGGAAAAATGTGTGAAGTTGAGGAACGGCGTTAACATATTATCGAAACACGTCGATTTCTAATCTAAGTAAGTTCGTAAGTGAAAGTTGTGTGTTGCGCGCATAGCACCAGATTTTTTTTTTTTCGAATCCAACAAAAACTTACAACTTGAACACCGTGACTTGAGCCCATATGGATTTATTACTGACTTTTATTCGGACATGAAATACCTATTCGCAAATGTATTATGCGAAATATTTCTATCAAAATTTTGATGACACATTAAAAATGTCTGATACACAAACTTTTAATTACTGACGCTTTTTAAATAATTTTGAACGTACATGCAATTATTTTGATGACAGACTATACATCAAAGTCTAAGAGGAGAATATCAACATGAGACTAGTTAGCTTTAAAAGATTGATTTTCTATTGTTTAGATTTTACTTTCACTTACCTATATATATATATAGAAAGGCAAAGTTTTGCGCTCTTGCAAAATTTCGACTTTCGGTTTTCAACGGAAATACACGTTTTGATGTCCCCTGAGTCCAAATAACCAAGTCCTGCGAAGTGGACCGTGTGTGTGTGTGTGTGTGTGTGTGTTTGTGTGTGTGTGTGTGTGTGTGTGTGTGTGTGTGTGTGTGTGTGTGTGTGTGTGTGTGTGTGTGAGAACGGACTAGTTCAAAAACTATAAACCGTATGAACCTAAACTATAAACCTTGGTGTACATTTATATGCACGCGATGTGAGAGCAAAAAATTCATCAAAATTTATCAATAGGAGGGGGCACTTTACTTAATAAATGTTGTCTCATTTTCACGTGTTTTTTTTATTTACTCAAAAAAGGCTTTAAAGATTTTGATCAAACTGGGTATTTGATGTATCTATACGCCCGCGATGCGACTGCCGAAATTTCATCAAAATAGGTCAAACGGAGGGAGCACTTTATTTAGAAAATTTTGTCTCTTTTTTAGGTTTTTTTTTTTTTTATTTACCCAAAAGGGGGTTTAACTATTTTGATCAAACTTGATTTTTGATGGTTTTATGTGCCAGTGGTGTGGCAGCCAAAATTTCATCAAAAATTGTTCAAACAGAGGGGGCACTTTACTTAATAAATTTTGTCTCATTTTCAGGTTTTGTTTTATTTTCTTAAAAACGGCTGTAACTATTTCGATCAAACTGGATGTTTGATTTATGTACCTATATGCCCGCGATGTGACAGCCATAACTTCGTATCCCGTATTATCACTAATGAATTGGGTCCCTTAAAAAACGAAATAAGCAAAAATGAATCGAAAAGTACTGAGAACTTTCAAGTTTTGCAATAAAAATACTCTAAAACTTTTGGAGATATACAAATATAAGCATGTACTTAAATGTGGAAAAATGTGTGAAGTCGAGGAATAGCTTTTACATATTATTGAAATACGTCAATATCTAATCTAGTTCGTAAGTGAATGTTTTGTGTTGCGCGCATCGCACCATATTTTTAAATTTTGTAGTAAGTAGAATTTTTTCGGGCGAAATATATCGATCGAATTATATATTGAAGCTTGACCAGCAATTTGCTTAACTCAACTAAAACTTTTTCTTTGGTGAGGATTATCCAAGGAATGATAACCGTTTAATAATTGTTCCTAATTCTATTTTTAGGATCTTCTTGCATTAAATTATTGAAAATACCACAATAGAAGTGAATAATAAATCGATGCATCGATCTCTTAGGCCAACTTCCATTGTTGCCGGAAACACAGGAGTGGCTTTGAGCTAACATCTAGACAATAAGAAAGCCGAAAACTGGGTCGAGTATCTTTGCGCTGAGACCCAATACCCCACCCGGACGAGTTATGGATTTAATACCTCTGTGGTATTAAGGATTAAGGGACGATAAAGAGGGAAAGATCCCACCCAGCACGTACCCATCGGCCCAGCTAATATACTCTTGTTTATTGGCAAGCGTTGTTAGTTTACAGGTCGTTTAATAACATATTTAATGGCTGTTAATGGAAATAATTAATCCAATATTGCGTTTTTATCGTTCTTTTTAAGCGTAATTTATATTATTTACATATAGTTCCCTTTTTTATAATGTAATTTATATGTTTTACAAGTACTTATTGTAATTATTAAACTTAGAAACTCGAATGTTGCAACAAACCATTATGGATATTTCGAAATTAATTAATGGATGGTGCTGGGGAGAGCGATACCTTAAATAAGAAATTAACCCTTATCAGTCTCTGACCCCGTTTCAAAATTGCCGGTCATTTTGAGCACATAGAGCAAAAATTAATTACGTTTGGAATGTATATTATTAAATTATATGGAGAAAATAAAATAATAAAAAAAAACTAAAGGAATTGTGAAATTTAAGAATTATTGACTTAATTGCGATGAGAGAATTTCACTAAAAAAAATGTTTGATTTACAGTTGTTTAAATTTTTTTTTTTTTTTGGCTTCATGTTTCAATTTGTCAGGCATGGGGAACGATGGCACCCAGCGGTACCTCTTCCCTGGCTTGTTTCAGGTAATTTGGATTTTTAACGAAGGAGATCTCTCATCCAGCACCTTTTTAATCTCCTATTTATAGGCATATCAGCTGTTGCCATGCCTCTAAAATTTAAAATTTTAAAAAAGGTAAATAACTGAAAATAAATTGCTTCTCCTAAAAATAAAATACAAACAATTAACATTTAATAATGGAAAAGAAAAGTATAAATGAAACAATTGAGAAAAAAAAACTACTTCTAACATCGATGAAAATTAATAAAATACATGATTTAGTTTTTAACTATTGATAATTTAAAAGGATAAAAAATAATAAAGAAAATGATTGAAATTTAAATAAATTTAAAGCATTGCAGGTAGCTGGAGCTGTTTTTAAAAAATCAACAAATAGCTTAGGCCCGTAACGGTTACCTATCAACAGTTCCGGTCGGAGCAGTTCCAGTCACTGATCACAGAACAGAGAAGAATGTAGCAGTTTCTGCAAAATAACAGTTTCCCTCACTATGATACCACTCCAGGCTACCTAATTCTAAAGTTTTTCTCTCGTTTCAATAAAAAAATTATAACTTGTTAAACTAATTTACAACAAAATAAAACTACTCGTGGCTCAATTAAATAAAAGGATAATTTAGAAGAAAAAAAAAACCAAATAAAATTTTGTTAAAGAGAACGACTTTAACAGATGGCTTACGATAAATTGGGTACTATCATATTTATTCTAACATTTTCGAATTATGGATTCATAAAATTTCTGTAAAAACATTTTATTTTTACTGTTTCCATTGTATTAATGTTGTAAAACTATCGATACTATCGAAAATTTTGATATATCGAAAAAAAATTTTTGAAATGATAAAGTGATAGCCTCTGCTCATGTGCTATATAATTTATGGAACTGAAAAATAGACGAAATGTAACAGTGTAATTTTATTTATGTTTCTTAAAAAAAAAAAATGCTTAACTACTCTCTCAAAAAATATATTAACTTCACGCAGAAAATATCAGATTGAAATATTGAATGGTTTTCTCATACATGCCTTCCGACTTGATGGAATAACGCACAAACAAAACAACTGATTGCCTGCCAGTCCCTCAACATAAAAATTACTTGTTAATGGCATTTTAAAAAAAACAAAGTTTTTGTAAACAAATTCTTTCAACCTCACTTAATCAAATACCTGAAAACATTTTTTTGAAGTATGCAATTTCCAAAGAAATGTATGTCTAAGCAAATGTCACAGAAACGTCCTTTTTTCTTGAAAAACTCCGACACATCCGAGAATTGTGTTCTTAATGTTGTCATGTCAAACCAACTATTTCGACAACTGAGAATTCTAGTTTCATGGTTACTTGAAGAGGGTAGGTATAGCTTTCTTCTGAATACAGTTTCTTTGACCTTTTGATAAAGGCTTTATTTTTTGCGGTTACGGCTAAGCTAGAAACTGATAAGAGTTATTTCAAGGTGTTATTGAACCCATCCTTAATTTACATTTTTTCAGTCGAATCTAGGGCATATTAATGCATCAAGTACTCAGTTTAATCAAAATCGTTAGAGCCGTTTTCGAGAAAATCGATAAAAACGTAAAAAGTTATTAAATAAAGTACACCCTCCGTTTCACCAATGTTGAAATTTTTGCTGTCACATCGCGGGCATATACTTACACTAAATATCAAATTTCAGATTCGCACGGCTTATAGTTTTTGAGCTAGTCTGTTCACACACACACACACGCACACACACACACACACACACACACACACACACACACACACACACACACACACACACACCATTTCGCGGGACTTGGTTATTTGGACTCAGGGGGCCCCAAAACGTGTATTTCCGTTGAAAACCGGAAGTCGAAATTTTTCACGATCGCAATACTTCCACTTACTATATATTTCACATCTAGGTAAGTAAAAGTAAAAAATAAAATAAAAAGGTGTCAATTTAATTTCTTACATTGTGTCTGTAAGTTACTAATGAAATATAAAAGTGTTTTAATTTACTCAAGTATGAGCAGTATGATGAAAAGTATTGTTCATAACAAGTTTCAGTGCTTGGTCTAATTTCCGCGCCGGGCTGCGCCTCGCCACTTCTGGTACTAGTGATGAAAATAACTATTTTTTTAAATTTTAACAGTTATTGACGGATAGTTAAGGATAGCAGACGGACACAAGAGCAGGACCAAATATATGCTTAAAAAAGTAAAAAAATGGGACGGTTTTCTGTTTACTAGTGATTTCCAAATATTTTAAAAATGCGCATGGAATTCTTGAAAATGGCACAAAGCAACCGAAAAGTCTTTTTAATAGATAAAGAAAATTTGGTGACCTATCACCGGTGCATATCCTTAAGTAATTAAATTTACTGTTAAGAGACCAAGCCCTAATAATGTTTTGCTAATTTGTACTCATGAGTAATAATTAAATAAAACATTATATTAATAATAATATGTAATTCAATCAAAATGTGAAAAATGTCACTTAGGCCTCTAGTCTCTCAAGTTTAATTTAAGCAATGAATATAACAAAGAGCTAAATCGAGTGTAAATCTGTCAAGGTTTGACTGAAACAGTTATAGCAAGTGTTAATATCATTAAAGTCTGTTTTATCTTCAATGAGGGGGAGGGGGTGTTTACAAGCGCTGTTGTTGGTTAATTTAGTTGCAACATTGTTCCGGATAGGACTTCATGTTCTTCTATGCAATTTGTTTTATGTTCCGGGATTACATTTCCTTCATTCAGTTTTATTTTTGGCCTTTGCTTTATTTACACCTGTTACGCAATAATACATGAAATTTCATAAATTAAATGCACTAGATAAATTATTTTCTTACAACATATTTTAAAATGTCTGATTTCTTAAAGGGATCTAAAATTCCTTGGCTACCACCAGGAGTCCCACCGTAGCACCTTACGATTAGCTGCAGCAGAATAAAGTGACGTAAATTAACAAAACATATTATCCATAATAATTTAAAAAAAAAATTGTTATGATGCTGAGAGTTCATTTAATAAATAAAGAAGTAAAAAATATCATTAACTTCTAGTAATTGCTACGTTCCTGGTCTCCCGCTTTTCTAAGGCGGGTGGGGGTTACCAGAAACGGCTTATATCAGTTAATATATGAAATTAATATAATGAATATGTATCAATTGTATATTGGATACTTTTCCAGAGGTGACGTGTTTACCAATTCTATTTTAATTTAATAAACCTGTGGCATAGGGTAAATGATAATAAATAGACAAATCTAGATTTTACTATGTCTATAATTTTATTGACCAATAATATAAATCATTTATACCCCCTTTAATATATCATATAGAGAGATATTTTACTTTCACATATTATAAATGGATGCTGACTGGCTATTTAACATTATTTAATAAATACTGACCACACAATTTTACAACTAGTACTGTATATGTATTAACCTTATCTGGTGGGCACTCTCTGGTGTTGTCTCTGGCCTATCTGCTGGATCAGTCCCTGCCATCTCTGATGCTCTCTCAGACTCAGCACAGCATCCCATCTCAGCCTGTCTCGGAAATCTGGACTCTGCCGCTCACTCTCTCCCTGGACCTCCTGGACCTCCTGGACCCGCACTCCTCGTACTTCACTCTCGCCCTCTCGGCCCTCTCCCCGACCTCTGTCCAGCTCCGAACTCTCTCTCCACCGAACCGACTCTACCTCTCTCCACTCGACTCTCCCACCAACCCTCCTCTCGATTCCCCCTTCGACTTTTCTCCCCTCCGTATAAGTCTTCTTTCCACCACTCTCTTCAGACTTCTTCTGATTGGCTAGCTGCCTCAAATTTCCATTCCTTTCTATATTCACCGTGTTTCCCAGCGGCCTCTTTGCCGGGGCAAACCCAGGGTTTATGGCCACAAATTTCTCTAACAACCTTCTTAGGTATTTCCGTGGGTGTTTGTCGGCAGCATTGTCGGTCCTAAGCTTTGATTATTTTGAATTTCTAACAGAAGGTTTATGGCCCCAATAACTTACAAGGCGGTATTTCCAAGACCTAGCCGCCTTCAGGTAAAACTGACCACCGGGTTGACTATATACAGTACTTTACATATTTTGATATTAATTTATTAATTCAATTTCCTTTTCCTATCACGGCAGCATCCACAATACATAGCATAATAAAGTAATCCTGCAGTAACAAAAACAAAAAGGCCCCGCATAAAATAAAAACAACACTGAAAACGAGTAATAAATAGAATGGGAATAAAAATAACTAATGAAGAAAATAATATTTAAATAAAAAATAAAAAGGAAATTAATATGAAAAATATCTGTAGAAGTGCATGACTGGACCGCTAAGGAGAATAAACTTATTAAATACTAAAAAATAACTTATGCAAGGATAACTTATGTGCAAAATTAGTAACACAACTAATATACATCCGTTGAAAGCTGTAGTTGATTTATTGGACGATCGAAGCAAAATCTTATATGTATGCTTGCAAGAAATGACATATTTCCTTATCCTTATATATTTACGTACTTTTTAGTTTAACCATATTCAGGTATACAGGTACCATATTATAAAGTATTATCTTCATTAATGAAAATAAACGATAATATAATCTATAACTATGAATAGCATCCAGGGGGTTGAGGGGAGATAATTTTAAGACAAGAGCTAAACTGTTGAGGATCAAACAGCGATTGCTGAATAAACTCTGTTTTTTTTTCGTTTTTTTAACGTCACTTTATGCTACTAAGACTAATCGGACAATGCTGCAGTGGGAGTCCGAAATTTTGCCTATCCAGGTATAATTAGAATAGGAATCTTTAACGAGTACCTGACATCGTACTCTCTATTTGAACTCTATTTTGGCCCTATCTGAGGGACGGCATAGCTAAGGATATTTTACTCCCGTTAAAACATCCTAGGACCACTGCGGAACGCGAATCCACGTCCTTCAGTATTGCAGGTCGCTATGCAAACCACTGCAATCCAGGTGACCCCGAACTCTGGATTTAATTAAACAAAAATTTTTTTATTTAATTTGATTTAATTTTAAATCGTTTAAATCTACCATTTTAACAATTTAGTCGAAAATGTTTAAACGATAGAGAATTTGTAGCATTTATATCCCTTCATAAATAATTCAAATCAAGGCAAGGCCGATGTAATAAATAATAAATACAGATTGTTCACATAACAATAGTGTGGTTTTATTTTCAATTTATAATTTGTCTCTTTATTTTGTTATTTAAAAAAAAGAAATAGGCACATGATATTAGGATTGAATATCCCCATTATTCTTTCCAGTACTATTTTAACGAAAAATAAATTTCTATTGTGCTGCGATATCCCTATTCCCAAGCAATGGCAAGGAAATCTGTATTTTTTTCTTCAACTAGATTTATATAATCTATCAATGGCACTCGATGAATAAAATGAGTAATAAAACCAAAATAAATGAGATTAAAGTTCTCAAATTAACGGATTAATAATTATACTGACGTCGGGTCAATGGATTCAGGCTGAACTTACTTATTCAACGATTCAACAAGTAATTTCCAGCAGAGCTGCTTTCACCACCTGTAATTGGTCCTGCGATTTCTCGTCGATTCTCATTCATTATTCAACAATTTTACAGACCTTTTTGCGTGTAATACTTTAGTCTAATAAATATAAAATAGACGCGCTAGAGGTCAGTTTCCAAAGCACCACGATCTAACATAAACATTAACATTTCTGTCATTTAAAAATTGATTGACATTTAAAAATTGTACCAGCATTCTTATAGGCTCTCTAGAAAGAGGTTTGAGGTTACGCCTGCAATTTGGGTACTTTTCAAGCAATAAACATAATCCCCATTTAATGAAGATATTAGGAAATCCCTTTAAGTATTGTAACAATTTTCTAGTAAATAATTTTTATTTAATATTAATTTAACCATCATTGTGGATCACCACCTATTTTTTAAATTATTTTAAATAATTTATTTTTGAAGAGAAAAGATTTGGCTCCGCCGGGAATCGATTCCCGGTTTAAAATAAATTAAAAAATAGGTGGTCATCCACAATGATGGTTAAATTAATATAAAATAATTTAAAAAATTGACGAACGTCAAGAAGATGCCCAAAATTGGACAAAAATTGTCCATCTCCCGTAAATACTCGCAAAACTTGCGAGATCGTGGGAGAGGTGTCAGTGAAGAGGAAGGATTTGGCACCGTTTGGAAGCGACTCCGTGGTGTAATGGATAGCATACCGCGCATGTCACGCGGAAGACCCGGATTCGATTCCCGGCGGAGCCAAATCTTTTCTCTTCAAAAATAAATTATTTAAAAAAAATTTTATTTAACGAAAATTATAAGTCACACATGTGAGGCAAACAATTAAAAAAAAAAATACGATTACAAAAAGAATCAACTTGTAACGATAAAGTAACACAAATATAACCATATAATTTGAGCTTCATAGCAAACTTAACATTCCAATCCATTGTTCCTTGTATTTAGTCTGAATTAGAACAATCTAGAAGTTTCCAGACAAGCGTAGATTATTGTCGAACAGTCACGAACATGTACAAAAAGAGTTTGTTCCAACAAGTCTTTCATTCATATCTTTTTGTTCTTTTCTGTTTCACGTTACAGTAGTATCTATTCATTTCCTCAGAAAGTTGGGAAATAACAATAATCTTTAATTCGACGAAGTAATGTTCTAGTTTCGGCGAATCGGAAATATAAGCCACCTTGATTGATTTTATTTTTATAGTTGTAACCATATAGCTTCTTTATTAGATCATCAAAATATGGAAATATATGCATTCATCAATAAACATGAAAAGTTAAATTTGGACAATTTAATCTGGTTATTCTTTGTAAACACAGGTGGTCAGCTGTAAATGATTGCTATGACCAGGAAAAACAGCGACCTATGGAACGTCAAGGTCTTTACGGATGATTTTTCTTGGGACAAAATAAGGAGCGTTACGGATTTAGCGAAGGATTTTCGATTGAAAAACCAAACATAGATCCGTTAAAAATTGCTATTGCATAAAAATGGTGGTCCTTAAGCTGCAAGGTCATGTGCTGTGCTTCATTAATGGTATTCTTCTAGCCCCCATTGGAGCAAAGGACAGCCACAAATAGTCTTCATCGATCTCTGTTGGTTACTAAAGCCTTAAATTCATTCCCAACTGGTTCACCACCTTTATCAATCACCTCTCCCACTTGTTTCTGAACCGTCCTCGTTTCCCGGTATCTAAAGAGACGCAATTTTGTATCCTGAGAGGCGTTCTGCTTTTTCTAAACAGTGTATAACATAAGGAGTTTCCCATTCACCATTCAGTTTCCCTCATCTTTTTCAGTTCCTCCGTCTTTATTACAGTTCCCAAAACAGAGATAATGGCTCAATTTTGCCCATTAAAACTATCCTCATATATAATCTATCTTCACCTGTGGCATTAACCCTCATTTCCTTTTATTAGGTATAATTAGGGAACGGATTTCGCCTACTTAACGTATTTTTTTCTGAACTTATATTTATAGTTAGAAAGCACAATTTTAATCGTTTTATGGCATTTAGAATATTCTAAGCTCATTTTAATTTTACTATAATAGATTTTTTTATATATTACTACTATAAATAATTTTTTTTATATATTCGGTCTGTCTTATGTATCGTTACTTCACATATCATTTTTTTTTTTAGTCAAAAAGGTTTTTAAAAATGAAAATTTGATGTTGAAAGAAGGATCAATGGGCAATTTGATTTGGATATAGCTACAATGATCACCACTCCAAGCACCTTTCAAATTTGCATCTGTTAATGAGGAAAGAACTTTCAACCGACAAAAACGCTATTTTCAGATCGTATTTTCACTTCTTAAAATTTTACTTGCGACTTTCAAATTTAAATTTTATATTTTAATCGTTTTTAAATTTTATGATTTTCATTTACAAACATACACACATGTATTTACACCAAAATAACCTATACGACATAGATCATACAGTTGAATATTTCAATCAAGTTGTTTTCTTACATATTGCTAAAAGTATAATCACATATGTATGTTGTGATGATCCAAATATGAATTATTTGCTATTATTGTATGATGGATATATATATTTTATAGAATGATGACTATAATTATATTGAATAAGGGCCATATAAATATGTTTTATTATATGATATATTGATAATAATGTTGTATACTATTGTATTAATTGAGTACTTAAGTATGGTTATGTTTAATTATCATAATTATGTGTGTGAGAGGAGCACAGATAAAGAAGATAGTAAGTTATAAATAGTATGTTAAATAATAGTATCCGTCCAACTTTCCTCTGTCAGTAGTGATCCTAAATACTTGAACTAATGAAATGCCGGAAATGCATGTTCAACCAATTGCAGTTCTTTCGTTCGCTGGATAGGTGGAGGGGAAGTAAAAAACTGTTAAAACCAAGTTTTATTTGTAGATTTATTTAATGAACCACGAAGTTTAAAAAAATTAAACAATATTTTCAATATATATATATTTTTTTTTTTTTTATGAAAGTTTAAGGCATTTGATTTACTGTGGGAAGGTACAAAACAATTTTGGAACCCCTGATCAAGGTAAACCCATGTGTGTAAATTATTAGATCATATCAATAGGGAATAAAACGGGTTATCAAGCATGTTTCAAACACTTCTCAGCAACGTATTACAAGTTTCAATTGAAGGGTCGGGCCAAAATAGTGCCAAGCAACATTTTTAACAAAAATGAACTGTAGCTGAAGTCTGCTGTATATTAGGTAGGACTATATGTCTAAGAAGGAAATGCCACTTAGATATTTCTATGGAGGCTCTATGTAGTCATATGTAGGTGACATTTCAAATAGTCCTACGTAATATACAGCAGACTGCAGCTACAGTTTATTTTTGTTAAAAATGCTGCTTCGCATTATTTTGCCCCGACCCCTTCAATTTACCTTTTGAAAAGTATTTCATAATAATTCACAATTTGGAATGTCGAGAAAGGCAGAATTATAAAAACGTTAACAGTGATTGTGTAGTTGTACTCTGACCTACAGAATGGAAAAACAGAGAATTCTTCTTAAAGGTGAATTGCGAAGTGACCATTATAGACCCGTTACGCACCAACACGCACCCCAGCCACTGATTACCGAGATTTATGCCCTAGGCTCTGACGCAGGTACCGCTTGGCTCCATGACCCTTCCAACTCCCACTCAACACCTCAACAACGGCCCAGCTCAAGGCATGAATATTACATCTGATTCCGGGAACCCAATGCGAATTATATCAATATGCCGCGGGTCAATTGAGGCTAATTTTACCTCCGAAAGGAGAGGTGCTCGTGAAATATTCACCTGTTTCCCTGTTGAATTATTCACGAAATTAAACACTTGAGAGGGAAGAAAGAAAAAAAAAGGAAAAAGAAGGTGTAAAAGTTATATTTAAAGGAAGAAAAGAAGTTAAATTTTAAGAAGTTTAAAAACAGAAGCAGGCTTAAAAAAGGGAGTAGTAATAACAGTTAGAGAGTTGGAAGGTAGCAACCCTAGAGAAAGTTATGGAAAAATACTGGGGAAAAACAACACAGTTGCTTTGATATTGTCCTAATCTGTCTAAAGTTTTCTGAAAACATAATTTCTCAACAAGAAACTGTTGATAATTATTGAAAACCGTGATTATCATCATATTATATCAGTGAGATAAATAAAGGACCGGAATATTCCACCGTCGCATGATCCAAAATCAATAAACCATTTTTTTTTTTTCAAATTTACATGGGTATTTATTTTAAATAATTGAGTGGAGACATTATAAATCTTCTTTTTTTCCACTACAGACTTTTGTTTCACCTACCACAACTAAGCGAAAATCAGCAAATGAGATGTAAACTGCAGTTTGTTGGCAATTAAAGGCATGAGGGAAGATGGTTCCCAGCATAACATCATCCTGGTCTTGTTTCAGGAGAGGAGGTCTCTCATCCAACTCATTTTCATTCACCTCGTAAAAGGCATGTCAGTAGTGGCCATGTCATTAGTAAGTCTGTTGTTATGTTAGTGAAACTATATATGACAACCAGAACAGAAGGTTGTTATTTGTTCCTCGGTATGTATTATTTTGTTACTAACGTACAAAGGAGCGTTCATTATTAGTCGTAAAATTTTGGATTGAATGCTTTGTAGTTTTTGTAAGTGTGGCTATTTTGCTGAACCATAAATTCGTGAACCATTTTCAATTTCGATGATTTTAAAACCTTAATAAAAATTTTACAATAAAAGTAATCAACAAAAGTATTGAATTATTAAATATTAAAATAAAACAAAAATCATACAAATATTCCCACATGCATTATCTCTTATTTTTGTCACCTATCTCTATTCCTTCCTTTTTTGTAGTCAGTTTTCTAGATTCCAATATTCAATATTTCAAATTATTTATAATTTATTTATATTATCCTCAGTTTAAAGGAAAAACACATACTAATTTTACTTTGTCCTGTCTTATTATTTTAACCATCAACATCGATGTTTTGTCATTGCCTATTTTTCTTTTATCATTTAGTTTTCATAACGTATAGTAAGATGTTGAAATAAACCATAGAGCTATGTGGATCCCCAAAGTTCTGCTCCACAAGTCTAGATAAGTTTTAGTATTAGTCTTTTGTTTCGTAAGTTAAGTTATGATCTGTTGTCTAGGATGTGCGACAGTTGATTCCATCTTCTGTTCAGTTATTCTCCTTTTTAGTTTTGTTTGTACGTCATGCAAAACTAAGTAACCCAATTAAAAAAAAAAAAAAATATATATATATATATATATATATATAATTTTAATGATATTGTTTATCGCGTTTAATTTTATTTTTCAAATAATTTTTTAATGTATGACCGATCAGTTGTTTTTCTACAAAGAAAATATTTAATATTTATAAAGTTGGATTGAACCATGTCAATTCAAGAAACATTTATTACGAAAACCTTACGTATGAAAATAAATAAATATACCTAAAAATTTACAAAAGAATAAATATACAATATAAGAAAACTTTATATAAAACAACTAATCAGGAATTATTAAAAAAATAAAATTAACTAATTTTACTACCTAGGGATTAATAAAAAATGAATAATTTCTTACTAGATATTTTGGGGCAGCTTATAAATACTGAACACTGTGAACACATTTTAGAAGATTACCCTGGAATGGAAGCAGCAAGAGATACACACCACATCAAGGGATATAATGCTGAAGCACTAAAACCAGAATGTTCAAAGAACTTATTTAAATTTCTAAAAGAAATCAACATTTACAAATATGTATGAAATTACCAATTACCAAAGTCCCTATGTATTTATTAATAAAATAGAATTTGGTGTCTTTAAATAATAAGGCAGGCCTGTTAAGCTAATGGGCTCATACGTAAATAAATACGCATTTCCACTTGTTCACTCCCAGCCTTCGCTATGAAATTCGTAAGACTCCTCTCATAAGTCGGGTGGAGATGTCATTTGTCGCCAGCCCAAAGGGGTAGGGGTGATATTATTTACGTGGTAACATAGCACCGCAACAAACTCAAAGAAACATCCAGAGGTCGAGCGTAAGGGAAGGCTGTTCAAAGGCAACTATTTAAGAAATAAATAAAAAATGATGCACTTTCTTACAACTGACTTTATCCAGAAGTTCTCTCTAAGTAGTACAATAGTTCTTAACCCAGGCGGAGTGGAGTTTGATAAAGTTTTTAAACTTGTTCCATTAAGTCTGCGTTTTCTATTGAGGAAGAAACTAGGTGAAACTTGCAAGAATGTTGTTTTTTGCTCGAAGTGAGAAGTTAGTGCATATTGCATAAGTTCTTATTGAATGCATTTCTTGGGAAATCTAATTCACTTAGAATTGCACCGCTTTTAGCACATCCATTCTAAATTCGAAACGCAACAGTTTCTTAACTTGCAACCACGAGTAGGGGCAGTTTATTTATTCAATCAATAGTATCGTGGATCTACTGTTTTAAGACCTTCCTGGTGCACACTCACCCTCTTTATAGTAGCCCCGATCTTTCATGACACTTGGAGTGGTGGGAGAGCGGAGTGTTTGATCAGGACCAATGAGCGTTTTGCAGAATATCCTCTTCTCTCCCATGCGTACTAAAAGGGGCAAATACAGGGGTTCATAGCGGACCGAAACAAAACATTTCGTTTGAATGATTCCTTTGACTGATTTGTTGGTTTGTTTGTTTAACGTTCCTTTATGTTACTAAACCTGTAGTAGGAGTCCTAAATTTTGCCTATCCAGGTAATTAGGATAGTGATCTTTGCCGAGTACCTGACATCCTACAGGCCTCCAATTCACTCCCTATCCGAGGGACGGCGTAGCCAAGGATTTTTTACTCCCCTTAAAATATCCTATGGCCACCGCGGGACGCGATGTTGGCAAAGCAACCACTACACCACAGGTTTTATCTTCAGTAAGTCAAGATCGAATGTTTTAAATAATATAATACAAGGATGAAATCTCAAGCTGAATTATTTTTGAAAGATTTCATGAAATAATAAGCTACATTTCATAAACTGTTACAACTGTGGCTTTTATGAAACATTGGTATAAAGATAATGAATTTATCTGAAGAAAGTGGAGCTTTCTTATTATTCTTCCAGAATAATAGATTTTCTTCATTCATTTAATTTGTAAACAATTATATTAATCACATTAATTAATTAAAATTAATCAAGGACTAAAGTAATACCTTGTAAAAAGGGTACAAGAGTGGTACACATCACTTCCGCAAGGTTTTCATCATCAAGTCCTAGGTGAATATTGAACTACAATGACAGAATTTTACATGTGCATTTTAACACATTCAATAATGTATCACATGGAAATAGATCGAGAATCTTTGTACAGTGAACCATTTTTACATCCGGTTAAGATACAACAATGTGCTTGCCACCCCTCATGTTGTCTCTGAAAAGAATTTTTAGGATATTTTTATGCTTATTTGTAAAAATCCCTGAAAATTAATAGAAATATGCACAGTAGAAATAAAATTCAAGTACTCATATATGTTTACTATCTTTTATATGATTATCAGATTTCATAAGTACCCATGTCATGTAAACATACTATCACCTGGATTTTGTTACTTCTTATTGTTACTATCTGTAATTAATTAATCTCATTAATATTGTAATTAATCTCATAGCATAGATACTTTATACGTTGCTCATATATTTGCCTTCATTTTACCTCTGACGAATATCCTCATGTTTTGATTGAAACCTAGGCTCTCCATATAAAGAATATTTGAATTAAAATAGCGCTAACCCGGGAAAGGTAGCGCTAATCGAAGGGTTGATTTTTTTTAGAGCTTAGTAGATGAGACGAAGTGAACTTATTATCGTTTCAGGGAAGCCTAATCATCATGTAAATGCAGTATTTATAATACCAAAAAACAGACCTTATTTCCATATACACTTTTTATGCCTTTTGTCAACAAGAAACTAAGAATGGTGTAATTTACTTACTGAACGTTAAGGTTCAATATATACAATACACTTTGATTTTTAATGTATGATTTATTGGAAAGAATAATTATTTCATACAAAAAACCATAAAGAAAATGTCACTAAATCGAAATTGCCAAAGAAATAATCAAACAGTAAATTGAATAAATAAACTAAGAAAGCATATCAATTAGAATACACTACACTACCAACTAAACAGGAACAATGAGTTACAAATAATAGAAAAACTTACATTGGACTTATAGTTAATAGATTTTCTCTTTAATTATTGAAAATATTTAAGTCACAACCTGGTTTTACAATCTGGACACAACTGACCGTATGCTCTCCACAAATGCGCATTCCACAAATACAACAAGATTTTGACATTCTTCTCTTCTGTCAAGGACAAAATTGACACATTTCGCGAGGTCCAATTAGTCCATAAATAATCCACCTACAGATAGAATTAGCTTACAAAACATAATTTGCATAACCTAACGAACATTAGGTAGCACTTCGTTTTCAATACTGTTTTCAGTCTATTAACTAATTTAGAAAAATAAATAAACTGACTTACCTAAATCGGCTGACCTTCTCCCAACAGGATCTGTTCTAGTACTAGGTGGAGATAGAACTCCCGGAAGGTGGGCCAGCTAGGATTAATAAATAGTAGTAATTTAAATATAAAATGTATGAATTATTCTCGTTTTTTTTTTTCATTTATCCTTTTTATTTATCCCTTTTATTTTATTTTTTTTTATTGATTTCTTTGTTATTTTTATTATTATTTTTTTTTTTTTTGTCTACTGTACTAAAGGTTAACAGAAAATAAAATAGTAACTATTACCGGCTGATAGAAGTTTTTCTATAGGGGAAACGGAAAACGAGTAGGTAAGTTATCTAACAAGAAATTGAAATGAACAAGTGGCCAATTGTTGTACCCTAAAGCTACCGAATGTTTTTTTTTTTTAAAGCTTTGATTCCAAATCCTATACAACCTGAACTCACATTTTTATGTATACTTAAATTTTGCTACTATCTTCAACCGAATGTTTATAATGTTGTTACTGCTTGTAAAATACACAACCTAGCGAGCATTTCATTCCTGTCTATGCATAGCAGGTTTCAACCTATCGGATTTTTCAAATTGGAATCGTTATATTTTATTATAGGAATTTATTTATTTATTTATTTGGTTTTTTTGTTGCCTCTACCCTGCGGGGTCATTGGCAACATCTGTGTTTTAGACTTTGTTGTAGTACTTAGTTTTAAATATTGTATTGTTTTTTTACTGTTGTTTCATCGTCTTTAAGATTTTCTTTTAAAGATGGTCCCAATCCTAATTTTTTCCTTAGCTTTTCATAGGCTTTGCAATTCTGTAGAAGGTGCTCTACTGTTATTTCTACTTTGCATAATTTGCATGTAGGGGGTTCGAGACCTTCTAGCAAGTATGCATGGGAGAACATACAGTGGCCTATTCTTAGTCGGCAAAGGGCAGTTTCCTCTCTATGCGATTTTCTGTTGGAGGTGGTCCATTCTCTCGGGTTCTTCTTTATGTCGTTTAGTTTTGATTCTTTTTGGTTCCATTTGGTCTGCCATTTTTTATGGATTTCAAGTTTTGTTGTTTTTAAAAGGTCATCTTGAGGAATTTTATTTATGATTGTCACATCGTTGGCATTTGGAATTCTTTGAGTAAGTTTTCCTCCCTTCCTTCCCTTTCTCCTCTACTGAATAGTAGTTTGATTAATGGGTGTCTCGAGTTGGTTTTAAGTTTTGACCCGTATTTCACTGAAAGGAAAAGTCTTCTTAAATCAAGCGGGGGTTCGCCCACTTCTGCATAGAGACTTTCAGCAGGAGATGTGGGAAATGCTCCAGTGCAGATTCTTAGGGTGGTTTTATGTACGACATCTAACATCTTCAGTGTCGTTTTGGAAGCAGAATTATAGATATTAGACCCGTAGTCCAATTTACTTTTAATCGTAGACCGGTATATAGTTAAAAGGCTTTTTCTATCCGCTCCCCAGGTCGTATGTGACAACGATTTGAGTAATCCAATCCGTTTTAGGCATTCTTCCTTAAGTGTTTGTATGTGAATTGTCCACCTAAGTGGTCGATCAAGAAGCATCCACAAGTACTTTTGGCAATTAACAAATAATATCTCTGTTCCACTAATTTTGATTGTAGGATGTTAATATTTTTGTTTATCATTGACTGGTTATTATTGATCTCTTCGATAGATAGGAATTATGTGATACTTTGTTTCTCTTTTGAAAAATCGCGAGAATTGCTTCCTCTAAATGGAGCTTTCTCTCTTGTTGTAGTATATCTTTCAGTACGTATACCATCGATTTGGTTTTTCATGGAAACGCCATACTACTTTCTAGTAGTCGGCAAAGGTGACGCGTACTTAGGTTTTGGCAGATTATCCACAACATTTAAAAAGTGACTTACATTTTTTTTTTCTTGTTCTTTCGAGATAAACAAAAAGTTAAAATGAAGCTAAGCTGCTAAAAATTGGCTGGATTATACTATAAATTGTGAAAACACATAAAATAATTCAGAGAAAGCCCTAAGTTGAGACAGGTGGACAGACGAAGACGAGGGCCGAGTTTGGGCAACATTGCTTCCACTCCTCACGGCAGACAGGTGCAATCAAAAACGGATTTACTATAATTTTGGTATCATGGTAGAGAGTGAATACGAGAATACATTTTATTCCTATTGTTGAAAAAAAAAAAAGAATTACTATTGACGTTACACGTAGACGTGGATACTTCAAATGCTTTTCCTGTACTGCATTAAAGAGAATCCAAAGTTAAAAGTTGGCAGGAAGATATTCCCGATCACGGAATGGTCCTCTTTAAAATTCAGTATCGGAAACTCTAGTGAATAATGCAGTAGTCTTCTGTACTAAGGCCCGGATACCCCTCAATTTCCCTTGCAAACGCAAACGAGATCCGATAATCACATCTTGAACTTTAGAGGAATGATATGGTGATAATGTTTCTTTTTTTTTCTGTTGGTTCTAAAGACAGGATAGATTTTCGGCCACACGACACTCTTTTCTTACAAACATATATAGCTCGTGGAAGGGCGAAAAGCCTGTAAGGGATCATTGAACTCTAGTTGCTACAAATCTTGGATTCCGTGTTGCAGCGGCTTGTTATCTCCTTTAATCGGTCCCGCTGGGGCCATTTGGCACTTTCATTCCCGCCTAGTCACAAATCGCTCGGGCTTTAGGGATTTTGGCCGCTCCTCGGTGCCTGTACTTGCACGAATACCAAGATTTACGTTTTTAAAACAGATTATGCTAGGAAGACCGAACCTTCTGGAGGCTACCGATCTTCGGAGAACCCCATCAAAACTGAGGATGAAGATTAAGAGGAAGAAGCAATTAAAGACATTTACTATTATTTTATTATATATTTTCATTTTTGTTTTTGGATTTTAATCAGCCTTCATCCCTTTCAGCCCGACCATAGCACGAGTGGACGAATAAATGTGATTTATGGCACCCCCATTTTTTCAACTTTTTGCTCAATAATCTGTCTAAAATTACTTAACTGTTTATAATTGCATTATATATATATATTGATCTATCACTGGTGTTTGGAAGCTCAAACAACGCTTTACCAAGCTTTTAAAAATCATTATAACTTCTTTCTTTTTGTATTTTTTTATTCCTTTTAACAGAGACTGGTCTCTATAGTAAATTATGAATTTTAAGAAGAAGAGACAAAAAAAAAATGGTATGACTTAAGATCTTTTACCCAAACAGGAATGATATGGTATAATATAATTCAAATTAAACAAAAATGACGTACCTTGGAACAAAATATATTATAATGTTAACTAATTGAATAGAAACTTTGATAATCCACAGCATAAGTTTTTGAATTTTATTTGATTCAATGTATAATAGAATTATACAATACGTTATAGGTATTTTAAATATAACAAATCAGTGTTGTTTTACTCTTGAATGGCGAGTATTGACATCACTTTAATTAATACCCATTACTATTATTATCAAATGGAAAAGACAATTAGGATTGTGACGCAAGACATTTTAATTAACCAGTTTGAACAAAGGGACACCTCTCATTTAAAACCCCAAGTTCATAAAACACAACAACAATCGCCAATCTGATTAAAAGGGCAGAGTTTGATTATGACAGTCTATTGGACGGATATTTTACCGGGTATTCATTTACCTTTGATAATAAGCTCCTTAAATTTATAACAATTAATGTATCGATTGGAATCATTTTGTGCAAAAGATTAAACTTTTTTACATGTCACTTTATTTTGGATTTTTTTTTATTCTTTTTAAAAATAATAAGTTTCAAAACTCAAAAATATCAATAATACAATATAATCAAATAAAGTATAGAAAAATGGGAAATGGCATACGTTTTACATTCACCGCACAACACCGTTCCAGATGACGAACTCGTTGATTTCGAGCAGGGACTAGTGGTAATTTAGGGTAAATTTTACACCAATAAACTAAAACAAACAAAAATTTATTTATTTATGCCCCCCCCTTCCTATCCTCGCGATAATAATGGCTTTGGCAACATAGCATTACATATTTGGCCGTTAAAATCCTTCAATCTTCATAAGAAAGGGAGTGATTCTTAAGTTCTCAAATTTAGTCCATCCTCCCTAAGCCGTCCTCTTCTTCAGCTCCCCTTTCCGGCGGTTGCACTGTTAGAGGCCCTCTGCAAATTTAAATGTGCAAGGTCAATAATAATGCCAATAAAACAAACAAAAATGTTTTAGTTACTCGCTTGCAAGATTCTGTCGCATTTCCTATCTTGCAGTAACTCAGTGCAAGTAGCTGCTCTGCAGTAAGTTAGCTCGTACAGTCTAGTCAGTAAAAATCTCTTTTCTTGGAATCCTTGTGTCAACCTAGATCAATCAAACTCAAATCGCCTTCCAAAGTTCAAACCTTTTTCTTGAGGGCGCCTGTTACAGCACATTTCTATCATATTCAGTATTTCAGTGCCACGGTGTAATCATGCTATTTATTTATTTTTGTTATCTGATATAACTGTAAAACTATTTGCTAATGATTGGATGTTGCCATTAGGGCGAGGAACATGCTGACTGATTGCCTCAAGCTGACACCACCTCCTCCTCAAGTTTTCATCTGGTGGCAGAAGTTGCTGTGGGTTGCTCTGTTCGGGGCGATGCTGGCGGTAGCGACCACAGGCAACGCAATAGTCATGTGGATTGTCCTTGGTAAGTGATTTTAATTACCATATTTTAGCCTTAAATTGATTATAGAACTATCTAGCAGTATTCCTACTTCTAGACTATTCTAGTACTAATTAATTAATTTTTATGCATTCATAAATAAAATAAAAATCTATATAAATAAAGATGAAATTCTGTTTGTTTATTTGTTCTTTATAGAAATCCATACGTTTGTCCTGAATTCTCCAAATTTCGCTCAGTGGTTCTTTCATACCAGGTGCGAACACCTGTCCATATTAAAATTGCATAACTTTAGCCGATATTCTTTATTTTTTATAAAAAAAATCTGGTGCGTGCGCGCAACACACAACTTTCACTTACCAACTTACTTAGATTAGAAATTAATGCGTTTTGTTAATTGCCACTTCTCAAATTAACAGAACAGTTAATTATAACGCATTGGTTTGTCATTAAAGGCGTACGGCGCATGCTTGAGCTCAAGGTGTTTTATGAGTTGACGGAATATTTTTCTTTTTTTCTCCTGTATATGTTTACTTGATTTTCTTCATATATCACATTTAGCCGTTTCTTATTTTTAAGCGTGATGAGAGACAGATAATTTCCCAATATAAACTAAAACAAAGGTACTTTATAGAAAAACAAAAAAAGCCCCCTTCCCCATTTAAACCCCCTCAGAACATTTTAATAATGATAAAGCTTACCTGATATTAAATAACAACTAATTTTCATTTAACAAAACGAATTTGATAAAAATCGTTAAAGCCGTTTTTGAGATAATCGATCAAAAAGGTCAAAATTTATTAAGTAAAGTCCCCCCTCCTGTTGATCAATTTTGATGAAATTTTTACAGTCATATCTCGGACATATAAATACACCAAATACCAAGTTTGATCAAAATCGTTAAAACCATTATTGAGTAAATAAAAAAAACACGTGAAAATGATACAAAATTTTTTAAGTAAAGTCCCCCCTCCGGTTGATCAATTTTGATGAAATTTTTACAGTCATATCTCGGGCATATCAATAGATCAAATACTCAGTTTAATCAAAATCGTTAGAGCCGTTTTTGAGAAAATCGAAAAAAACTTAAAAAGTTATTAAATAAAGTACCCCCTCCCTTTGAGCAAATTTAATGAAATTTTTGCTGTCACATCACGGGCATATACATACTCTAAATACCCAATTTCAGGTTCGCACGGTTTATAGTTTTTGAGCTAGTCTGTTCACACACACACACACACACACACACACACACAGACACACAGACACACAGACACACAGACACACACACACACACACAGACCATTTCGCGGGACTTGGTTAGTTTGACATAGGGGACCCCAAAACGTGTATTTCCGTTGAAAACCGGAAGTCGAAAATTTTCACGATCGCAATACTTCCACTTACTATATATTTCATATATAGGTAAGTGAAAGTAAAAAATCAATAACAATGGTTTTTTACGAAATCGACCGTTTCATTAGAAACATGAAATTCCCCGGGTGAAACCGGGATATACAACTCTAATCTATCTAAATAAAGATGAAATTGTGTTTTTTCTTTAAAGAAATCCATACCGTTTGTCCTAAAATCTCCAAATTTCTCTCAGTGGTTCTTTTATACCAGGTGCAATCACCTGACCTTATTATAATTGCATAACTTCAGCAAATCTTCAGCTGATATTGTTTATTGTTATAAAAATCGTAATTTACATCGCTTTACTCGCTTTACATTTGTTTTTACGAAATCGACCGTTTGAGTCGATAAAAGTCTCACTTTATAGATTCAAAAAATGAAATTCTCCGGGTGAAACCGGTATATACAGCTAGTAGGTCTATAAACAGAGGAAATAGAATAAATAAATGGCTATGTGTAAGATTTGTTTGTAAGAATAATAACTTAAGTATTTAAATAATGCACTTTGGACGTATGATAATGCTTTTTTCAGGTGCACCTTCGCCTATACTATATAAGAACATCAGTTCTTTTATATATTTCAAGATGTTTTATTGCACGCCCAAATCTGCTTAGCCACATCAAAACCACATATCATTTTCCCTTTTTGTTGTTCAAATATTTAAACAATATGCGAAAGAACTTATGGCTGCCTGAATAGTTTATATTATGTTGTAATCAAGCATAAATATCACTGTACCATCAATTGGAGCAATCGAATACAAATAGGCCTATATACAGAGAAAATAGAATAAATAGATGGCTGTCTCTGGGATTAGTTTTAAAGAATAATAACCTAGTATTTAAATAATGTACTTTGGACGTAAGATTAATAAAAGATTAGCAATCTAAATATATTCTGTTTAGGCTAGCAAGATAAACAAAATGATGTATAAAGTCTGATCCTATATGTGTGGGGTTGTTCTAAAAGCATATTAAATCCCATCTACGCTCTACCTCTAATTCCTTGCTTTTTAGAGAGATGAAGCGGATTTCTGAAGTTAATTGTGAAAGTATTAATCTTCGGTCGGGCGCAATGCAAATCCTAACACGTTCGGGCGCAACTCATCTGTGAGATTAAAAAGAAATTTCTGGTTAGAAGTAAAGGAAAAATTCATTTTACTCAACTATTCAATTTAAAATCGTTATATTCTTGTTTTAAAACAACATTACAAATAAAATCATATATAATATTCATAAAAAATTATTAATTTACTAAACAAAGAAAACTATATTTAACTGATTGGTAACAGTGAAAATAACATTTTTTTGACATACTTAAAAATACAAATACAAGCTTGTTATAATTAAAGGAATACAGATTAATCTTACTCGCAGTGAACTTAATTAAAATCATTGGGGGAGCACCAATAAAACTTTTGAATTCAAACCTATTGACTTGGTTTGGTGTCCCTTTCTCTTTCGTAATTTACCTTTATTGTCTCAATATAAATATTTGTGTATCTCACAATCATTTCAGTTATTGATTCTGAAAATATACATTTCCAGCATTCATATGGTGATTTCGCCTATCTGGCATCCCCAATGGTGCTAGGCCAACGCAGCAAGACATTGTGTGCTTCTCGTCGAACTTTCGCCGAAGGCTTGTTTTTTGACCACTTTGTAACTTTGTCTTTGCCCAAAAAAAAATCTTGGCCAGGTTCTTCATTATCAGAACTTTCAGCATCTTGGTCAGTCTCAGAATCTTCGTTTCTTTTCTGAATTTCCTCTTCCATTTCGGTGTCTTCTTCGTCTCCATTGTCTTCCCGAAAAAGTATATCATCTTCAGCTAGAAGAATTTCGTGGATAGCTACTACATCAGCTGGGATTCTGCAAGTTAAAGATGCGTTGATTTGATTGTTTTTGACTTTGATTGGAAGAAGCCATATTTTTCTGAACAATCAACAAAAACAAATGTTTAGGCGACATGATCGGGCGCAATTAATCTCGCAGATTATTTACGAAAAAACAACAAATATCATTGAATTAGGGACAGAAATATACATATACGATTACAATAAGTAAATAAATAAGTGTTTTGAGAAAAGACTTTTTCATTTCGGAAATCAAAAATACTTACGTAATCGGGCGCAACTCATCCAGTAGATTAAAACGTCAATCTTGAATATCATCAGTGCACTAGAGAAATTTGAACAATACCCTTGCTTCAGGGGTGTGGAATCAGGAAGCTACTCTGGCCCGCCACCATTGTTTACAAACTCCGCCGGTAAACACACCAAAAAACTAAATACTTCATCTCACAGATTAGATGCGCCCGACCGAAGGTTAAATAAATGGACGAGAGATAGCAACGTAAAATAGATTGCAGAGACACCGGTAGAATTAATATTTTCCTCTATGAATTACAATGCTTTTAGCTTTGTGGGATAAATCGTATCGAACTATATACTAGCAGTCTGCATGCTAACAAGATTTGAACAACATGTTAGGATGCTGTTTCTTAAGCCAAGAATAGCCAACCGGTATCTGTCTTTTTAGTTTTACCAACGGGGGGCTCAAAGAACACATAGCTTTCTTTTGTTGTTATTTAACTCTAAAACATTTCTTTAATTTATTTCATGAGATTACTATATTTACTAATTTATAAAACTTTGAATGTAAAAAAAAAAAAAAATAGAGGGAAATGAAAGTCATTTTTCTAGGTAATCAGAAATGTAATTTCCATGTTTTCTAAAATTCATCATTCATGATATTGAACTAATTTCTGAAATCATTTTATCAAGTATAGTAAAAAAATAAAACAACGTTAATTGTTTGAAATTTATTATCAATGCCTTTATAAAATTATAGTTTCATAATTCACTCAAGTATTTCTTCTGGATATACAATATTACAGACGGATTTCACTTCATGTTCACAATGATTTCGAATGTTTTTCTGACAACTACCATTTTTTTGTTCAGATTTTTACTTTCACTTACCTATATATGAAATATATAGTAAGTGGAAGTATTGCGATCGTGAAAAATTTCGACTTTCGGTTTTCAACGGAAATACACGTTTTAGGACCCCCTGAGTCGAAATAACCAAGTCCCGCGAAATGGTCTGTGTGTGTGTGTGTGTGTGTGTGTATGTGAACAGACTAGCTCAAAAACTATAAACCGTGGGAACCTGAAATTGGGTATTTAGTGTAGGTATATGCCCGCGATGTGACAGCAAAAATTTCATCAAAATTGCTCAAAGGGAGGGGGTACTTTATTTAATAACTTTTTACGTTTTTTTCGATTTTCTCAAAAACGGCTCTAACGATTTTGATCAAACTGAGTATTTGATCTATTTATATGCCCGAGATATGACTGTAAAAATTTCATCAAAATTGATTAACCGGAGGGGGGACTTTACTTAATAAATTTTGTATATGTTACGTATGTGTATATTATGATGTTTGTATATGCCCGAGATACGACTGTAAAAATTTCATCAAAATTGATCAACCGGAGGGGGGACTTTACTTAATAAATTTTGTATCATTTTCACGTATGTTTTTTATTTACTCAAAAACGGCTTTAACGATTTTGATCAAACTGGGTATATGATGTATGTATATGCCCGAGATACGACTGTAAAAATTTCATCAAAATTGATCAACCGGAGGGGGGACTTTACTTAATAAATTTTGTATCATTTTCACGTATGTTTTTTATTTACTCAAAAACGGCTTTAACGATTTTGATCAAACTGGGTATATGATGTATGTATATGCCCGAGATACGACTGTAAAAATTTCATCAAAATTGATCAACCGGAGGGGGGACTTTACATAATAAATTTTGTACCAATTTCACGTGTAAAATATGTACAGTTAAGTTTTTTTCGATTTACTCAAAAACAGCTTTCACGATTTTGATCAAACTGGGTATTTGATGTATGTATATGCCAAAGATGTAATAGCAAACATTTCATCAAAATTGGTCAAACGGAGCGGGCACTTTATTTCATTTTTTTTTTTCCAATTTTTACCTTTTTTCGATGATCTCAAAAACGGCTTTAAATATTTTTATCAAATTCGTCATGTCTAATGAAAATTAGGTGTTCTTTAATATCAGGTAAGCTTTATCATTTATTAAAATGTTCTGAGGGGGCTTTTTTTTTGGGGGGGGCCTTTTTTGTTTGTTTGTTTCCTATAAAGTACCTTTGTTTTTGTTTATATGGAGAAATTAACTGTCTCTCGTTACGCCTAAAAATAAGAAATGGCTAAATATGAGATATGATAAAAATAAAGAAAACATAAAGAGGAGAAAAAAAGAAAAATATTCAGTCAACTCATAAAACTCGTTGAGCCCACGCATGCGGAGTACACCTTTAAGGACAGACCATTGTTTATAATTAAAGCCGTTCTGTTCATTTGAGAAGTGGCAATTAACAAAACGCATTAATTTCTAATCTAACAAGGGGAGGGCACAGCTATGGGGTCGTCGATCGGGCCCATTTCTTTTCTGGTGATTCTACATCGAAAAATAGTCGACACGTGTCCGAGCCTTCCGTCCAATGGGCTTTAGGTTTTGAGAAATAAAATAAAATACCTTGAAAATCCTTTATTTTTTATCTTGAGTTTGGAAAATGATATCGCCATGATTCTTTTTTTTTTAATCTTTCCAAAATTTACTTATAGGTTTTTTTGATTGTCCTCAAAACGAATCTGAAAACTGTTATGAAACAAATGAGCCGAGTAACAACCAAAAACAATACTAATAATTTAAAAAAAAAATCCAAGAATGAATAAAAATAAAAAGTTAGTCGATCACTTTGGGAGAGAGGTTTGTAAAAGTTTTCAATAACAAATAACAATTAGGAATGATTCACATCCTATCAGTTTTAAAATCCCCCACCTACCCTCAATTTCGTTAAACATTTTAGTTCGTTTGAAGTTCAAAATCATTTTTTGTAAGGCGAACGTGAAACAATCGGGATGAACCCATTTTCTCCTAGCCGACCAAGAAAAACAAAATAGGCTCCGTAAAATGAATTTACTAGTGATAAAAACATCTTGAAAAGGATGGAAATAATTACTTTTTAGAGTTATGTTGATGGAATATTCTGGCAAAATACTGACATTAAAAAATCATTATGTGCAAAACTGTTTTTGTTTCATAACAGTTTTCAGATTCGTTTTGAGGACAATCAAATAAACCTATAAGTAAATTTTGGGAAGATTAAAAAAAAAAAAAAATTAAAAATTACATTAAAAGTTTCGCTAAGGCTAGACCCTTACAATTTCGTTAAACATCCAAAAATCCGACCATATTTCGGAGAAAATTCTACCGATTCTCATCAAATTTATAGGGTAAATAAAGGCTCTAGAGTTACACATTTTTACCTAATCGAGATATTTTTACGTGTTCAGGAATCAACATAATATAAAGAAAAGTTTGAATTTAATTTTTATTTTGAGGACCATTTTTTACAAGAGTTTCCCGAGATAATACAATAGTTATTTATATGGTTAGAAAAAGGAAGCTTTCTTCTATGCAACGAGCTCAAGAACGTAAAAATCGGATCAGCTCAACACGAGATGCAGACTTTTGAAACTACACATACAATTTTGCTGAAACATTTTTAAGCTGCTCCTGACAGGAAAAACAATTTATTTTTTGTTTTGGATGATATTTAAGACATCAGGGTTTCTTGAGGTGCTGAACTCAATTCTGCTATCCTTTTTTATGTGAAAAAATTTATAAAGCTAGTTTACTTGAAAACTTGAAGCTTTTTTTAAATTAAATTGAAGAAATATGAATAATTCTTTAACGATTGTATTTTTCCTTTAATCTACTCTCTAAAATAAATGAATTAGTGAAAGAATCATGGCGATATCATTTTCCAAACTCAAGATAAAAAATAAAGAATTTTCAAGGTATTTTATTTTATTTCTCAAAACCTAAGGCCCATTGGACGGAACGCTCGGACAGGTGTCGACTATTTTTCGATGTAGAATCACCAGAAAAAAAATGGGCCCGATCGACGACCCCATAGCTGTGCCCTCCCCTTGTAAGTAAGTTGGTAAGTGAAAGTTGTGTGTTGCGCGCACGCACCAGATTTTTTATTAGTTAATTTGGGTACGAAACAGGGTGGAGATCTATTAATGGGCTCCAAGACCTCCCTCTTGATAATCATTGGGTTTAACCATTAAAATTAAAGTTATAAGCAGTAAAACTACATTTATGGTTAATTAAAATTAAGTATATTAAATATTTTTAAAATGCAATATTTATGTCAACAACTGAGTTCGAGTAGTATTACAAGTGGAATAAAATTCCGATGCATTGAATTATAAATATTACATATAAACTTAAAATATTGTTTCAAATTTTTGACAAAGGTGGAGGCCTGTTCCTTCCTCAGTAAAGTGATGAAGTTTCGGATTCGCACTAGGTCAATTAAGTCTATTTCGTTGCGGACCCAGGAAATGAATTTTAAACTTATAGCCCTGGTTAGAATAGTTTTGGTTACATTTCCAAAGTACCTCCGCCCCCCCCCCCCACAAACAACGTATGCCATAAATGTTAGAGGCAGAGGAAAAAACGCATTCTAATTAAACACCAACAAATAATAATAAATAAAAAGTTCATAGCAATGATACTCTTATTTTTTTTATTTATAATATATTTCAATAAGATTATCTAAGTAATAATTTTCCTTTTTAATTGTTCTCGAAATATATATTTCATATAACAGGCAATGGAGCGTTTGCCGGTGATAGAATGCAGGCCCTACTACACCATGCAGCTGACAACCGGCAATATTTTAAAATTTATTTCTCGCTTTAATGATACTTTTGTGTTATTTATTTTTTCGCAATATATCAACTGCCCTTAAGAGAGGAAAAGTACTTCCCAATGTGGGATAGATATATAGATATAATTCCCGAAGGGATGTTATTTTATTTTGTATAATTTTTAACTGCAATAACTAAATTTTGTTCCAGCTGAATTTCAAATCTAATGTTCGATTAAATTTTGTGTGTTTAAAGAATCGCCGGATTGTGAAATTTTTATTATTCATTGTACATAACACTCATCTGTCCTCCAACTATGCTAGAAAGTTTTTTTTTTTTTTTGCATGTTACCTTAATTTTTGTTTTCAGTAAATTTCTGCTTTTCTACATTATTTAAGGTATTTTTATTACACCAAAGTAAGAAACACTTAAACACACATAATTAATTTCGTGTCCTTACATAGTAAGGAAAAAGTTGCTAATTAGCTATCTCTGGGTTATTTATTTACTACATTTATAATTAAGATCAGAAATCCGCTTCATTTCTCTAAAAAGCATGGAATTAAAGGGTAGATAAGATTTAATATGCTTTTAGATGAAGCCAACACAAATAGGATCAGGCTTTATACATCATCTTGTTTATTCGTAAACATAAATAGTAGGTATATATGTAAGTGCTAATCTTTTATTAATCTTGGGTCCTAAGTACATTATTTAAATACTAAGGTTATTGTTCTTCAAAATTAATCCTACATATATCAATCTATTTTCTCTGTTTATAGTATTCAATTGCTTCAATTGCAGGTTCATTGATATTTATGCTTGATTACTACAATATATAAACTATTCAGGCAGCCATAAGTTCATTCCCACATGTTTAAATATTTGTACAACAAAAAGGAAAAATTATGAGTTGATAACCTATGAATTGTTGATGTGGTTGAACAGATTTTGGTGTGCAATAAAACATCTTGAAATACATAAAAGAACTGAGGTTTATGCTGGAGTAAAGAATGGACTAGAAGCATAGGCGAAAGTGGTCCAGAGAAAAGCCTCTATCCCCCTTAATTTTTCATAGTGTCTAGGAATCTTTTTGCTCCTATTAGATTTTTTTTTCTTTTTATCTTCATAGTTTCTAACTACACTCATGTCAGCAACAAATATCAGTGAATCATTAATATGAAAGAAAACGACCAACAGTATCTGCTTCCGGACTTCACACAAATTCAGGGTTCGTGGCCTCCAATCGAGCTTCTTTTAAGACGCATTTTTTTCTAACTGGCGTGTCAGCAGTAGACATGTATAATTACTGTCTGTTTTTATGTTGGTGTAATTTAATACTAATACGTGAAAGCCTGTTGATCGATAATAAGTTGCTGTAAATCTTTATATCCCTAAAATATTGTTCCTTACTTCTCGTATTAGGCTTAAAAATCTTTTTTGAAAAGTTTATAATTTTTCATCCTAAATTATGCATACTTTTTACTGATTCGAAAATCACAAATGGATTTATGTAAATTTGTGTATACGCCAGTTTCTGTTTGATTATCAATTTGGATGATTTGGATGAGTATAATTTTAATGTTTAAAGTTTATTTTATGATATGAAAAATAATGCAACATATTGGAAAGATGTCTTAAAACTTTTTTTTAGTCTGGTGCGATGCGCGCAACACACAACTTTTGCCTACCAACTTACTTAGATTAGAAATGACGTGTTTTGATAAATCTGTAAATGCCATTCAGCAACTTCACACATTTATTTACTTATTTTTGTTTGTATCCATAATTTATGGAGTATTAAGTTGTAATGCAAAACTTGAAAGTTTACAGAACTTGTCGGTTAATCGTTGTTTATTTCCTTTTCTTAAAGGGCTTCATCAACAGTCAAGTTTTTTTTTACTGCAAGTTGTTTTTTGTTTTTTTTTGGTAAATATATCTTGATGCAGAATCGATAGTAGCTGTATTTACGGCTCATAGTAAATTAAAAATAAATTTTAAAGTGTTTGTCTCTTACGCCTTTCCGGAAATCGATAACGACTACTGTTCCTCTAAAACCATAGAAAAAACGTTGAAATCTCTTTTGCATGAGCAGAACGCCTTTAATTTAAAAAAATGGTCTGTGTTTAAAGGCTTATTAAACATACGTAGGTTCAACGTGTTTTAAGAGTAGTAGGCATATTTTTTTTTATTCTCAGGTTTATTCGATTTTTTTCGTATTTTTTATTTATACCTTTCTTATTTTTAAGCATAAAGAGAGACATTTATTTTCTCCATATAAACGAAATCAAATGTACTTTATAGGAAAACGAAAATTTTCCCTTCGCCATTTAAGCCCGCTCAGAACATTTCTTTGATGATAAAAGCTCCCGGATAATAAAGAATACTTGATTCTCACATGATATGAGTTTTACCAAAATCGTTAGAGCCTTTTTGAGAAAAAAAAAAAAAAGAAAAATCTATAATGTAACATGAATTGCCGCTCCGTTTGATCAATTTTGATGAAATTTTGGTGCCACATCACGGGCTTATACATGCAAATACTCAATTTCATGTTCGGACGATTTATCGATTTTGAGCTAGTCTGTTCATATACACATAGACCATTTCACGGGACTCTGTTATTTGGACTCCAGTGACTCCAAAGCGTGTATTTCCGTTGAAAAGCGGATCAAAATTTTTCACGACCGCAATGCATTTTATGTTTTACTTTTACCCTTACTACATATTCCAAATGTAGGTAAGTGAAAGTAAAATAAAAAATGCCATTTGCAATAAAACATAATGTAAATGAATGTTTTATACATTAAAAAATATATTGCTAATAAAAAATAAAAATCTGGTGCGATGCGCGCTACACACAACTTTCACTTACGAACTTACTTAGATTGAAATCGACGTGTTTCCATAATATGTAAACGCCAATCCTCAACTTCACACATCGTATATCTCCATAAGTTATAGAGTATCTGTATAGCAAAATTTGATACTTCTCAGAACTTTTCGATTCAATATTGCTAATTTATTTATGAAGGGACTAATTTCATCAACAGTCGAGTTTTATTTACTGCTTGCTTGTTTTTTACTACGAGTTGCTTTTTGCAAATACATCGTGAAGGTGAATCGATAGGTGTTTTTACGTCTCTTATGCCTTTCTGTAAATCAAGAACGATTACTGTTCCTCTAAAATCGCTTTATATTGTTTTCAAAAATTTATTATGGAACAAAAGTTTCTAGACTAAAATTTACCTATATTAATTATAAACTATTATCTTATACCATATTTTTACACACCGGCGATGGTTCAAAACTTTGAGCATCACAATTCACTCTCTTGAGTATAATTGATCTTTTAGTAATAAATAAAAGTTTTTATTTTCATAATACGGTTAATAAAATTTTGGCTGTCACAAATATATATATTTCAAACACCAAGTTTGATAAAAATCTTTAAAGCCGTTTTTGAGTAAATAAAAAAAACACGTGATAATGAGACAACATTTATTAAGTAAAGTGCCCCCTCCGTTTAACCAATTTTGATGAAGTTTCGGCTGTCGCATCGCGGGCATACAATAAATACACCAAATACCGAGTTTAATCAAAATCGTTAGAGCCGTTTTTGCGAAAATCGAGAAAAACGTAAAAAATAGACAAAATTCTTTAAATAAAGTACCCCCTCTGTATTGCTGTCACATCGCTGGCATATACATACACCAAATACCCAATTTCAGTTTTGTCCTGCCTGTAGTTTTTGAGCTAGTCTGTTCATACACACACACACACACACACACACACACACACACACACACACACACACAGACAGACCATTTCGCGGGACTTAGTTATTTGGACTCAGGGGCCCCTAAAACGTGTATTTCCGTTGAAAACCGGAAGTCGAAATTTTTCATGATCGCAATACTTTCCTTACAATATATTTCATATATAGGTAAGTGAAAGTAAAGAAGTATATTGGAGGACGGAATTCCTGCATCAGAAATGACAGCTAAAATTATTGATAAAACAATTTTCACCTGAAGGTAAAGGATCTGCCGGTTCTGTGTTGGTAAAAAGCACACATTAGTGGAGAACATTCTTGGAATGGAAGAATTTAGAGAGGCCTTCAGAGTATGTTGATGTTCCCGAGAAACGTTCGGAGAACTCTAAGCTTTGTTGCCAACAGATAGAAAGGTTAATGCACTGAATAATACCTCGCCTTTGTCTAAACGTAAAGATAAATCTATTTCAGTTGGTTCAAGCTCGCCCATATTTGAGTCGGATCAAGGAAAGCTCGAACAAACTTTATTGAATCCAACTTTTGCTCACCCACTATATAGCCCAAGCCTCTTTTTTCATTTAAATTATATATTATTTTTTGTATGTTGCATATCACTTTCTCAAAAAGGAAAAACACTGTAATTTGGGGACACCTGTGGTATAGTGGTAAGCATGGCAACCTACAATACTAAAGGTCGCAGGTTCGCGCCCAGCGGTGGCCCTAGGAATTTATAATGGGAGTAAAAAGTCCTTAATTAAATGCCGTCCCTCAGATAGGACGTAAAATGGAGGTCCCGACCCTCTACGATGTCAGGTACTCGTTAAAGATCCCTATCCTAATTATACCTGGATAGGCAAAATTTAGGACTCCCACTATAGTATCGTCCGATTAACCTTTGTAGGCATAAAGTGACGTTAAACAAACAAGCATCAACACTGTAATTTTGCAGTGGTTTACATCAAATTACATTACAATATAAGCTGTTCAAAGTAATACTACAAGCTTGGCATCCAACGATTAGTTTAAGTCCATCACTATTGCAAAAAGGATTATTGGTAACATAGAGATTAAAGTTGCAAAACTGAATATTTTTAAAATTTTAAAGCATGGAACATGTAAAAGAGATCCTAAATATTTTAAATATCTAAGGGAGACGTTCATAATTACGATGAGTAAGGCGTTATGCGGCAAGGGGGTGAAAATTTCCTTAGCTACTAGGGCAGGTAAAAAGTTCTCCGCCTGACAATGGAGGAGGGAATTAATATAAAGGACTGATCCCTTATCATGTTTACCTATTCAACAATTGAAGAAGTGAGATGCAAATCTCGTTCGTTCCACCTGAACACATTTTCCAGGAAACTCAAAAAACTTACCACATCTTGTAGAGTGCCCTGATAAAGATAATTTTTTTTTGCCTTCGAAAGGTGCAGCTACCCTATGTAAGTGAGCTTGGAATAAATTTTTTTACTGATTTAGAGGTTACAAAAAGAAGTAACAAAATATAAAATGAGAAAGTTTTGCAATATGGAAAAACTTAAAATTCCGGCGATTAGAAAACAATTTGAAATTGAACTCAAGAATAGATTTGATGTATTAGAACCATCGACAGAGAATGGCGAAGACATTGATCAATTGTGGGAAGGGATTAGGGATAATATTAAAGAGGTCAGTAATTTGTGTCTGGGCAAAAGGGAAAATAATAAGAATAAACCATGGTTCGATGAAGAAATTAAACATTTCTCGTGTGAGAAAAGAAAAGCCGCTAAACTCAAAGTTTTAAATAATCCTAGCGAAGACAATCATGCCTACTTTCGAGGCATGAGGAACGAAACGACTAAATTGCTTAAAAATAAAAAAAGAGAATATCTCAAAAACAAAATAATAGAAATAGAAAATAATGGAATCCAAAATAACGTTAGAGATATGTATAAAGGCATAAATTTATCACGTAAACGTCTAGGACCAGTTACGACTGGTATTAGGGATAATAATAATAACATCATAGCGGATCCGGTAGACATAGTAAGGAAGTTTAAAGAGCACTTTGATAGTATTTTGAATCCAGAAAATACCCGTCTATCACCACTTTTGGAATTTCAAAGTGCTGAACCGTTATTAGAAGAACCGAGTATAGGGGAAGTCGAAATAGCTATCGGAAAATTAAAATCCTATAAAGCAGCGGGGACGGATAATATTCCTAGCGAACTAATCAAATCATGTGGGGAAGCTGGGATTTCAAAAAGACATCTTTTGATTAAAAAGATCTGGGAGTATGAGAAAGTACTCGAAGAATGGAAAGAGTCTATACTTATACCGATTCACAAGAAGGGGTCGCGGACAGACACTAATAACTACCGTGGGATCTCACTACTTCCGGTCTGCTATAAAGTATTTACGTCAATACTGACTAGCCGAATAACCGAATACGCCGAGGAAATTATCGGAGATTATCAATGTGGTTTCAGACGGAACCGATCTACCGTAGACCAAATATTCTCCCTCCGTCAAATATTAGAGAAAAGATTAGAATACAATGGTATTGTTCATCAACTGTATGTCGACTTTAAAAAGGCTTATGATTCAATAGACCGCAATAAACTGTATAACATCCTGACTGAACTAGGAATACCGAAGAAGTTAGTAAACTTAGTAAAAATGTGTATGACCGAAACGTTCAATAAAATAAGAATCGGTCGTTATTTTTCTGAGAAGTTCGAGGTTCACTCTGGTTTGAAACAGGGGGATTCGCTATCCCCTGTTTTATTTAATTTAGCTCTAGAATATGTCATTAGGGAGGTGATAAATACCGGAAAGGGTTTGAATCTGGGGGGAAATATATCCGTACTCGGTTACGCTGATGATTTGGTTTTGCTTGGCGACGACGTGGAAACGATAGAACTAAATACAAAAGCATTGATGGAAGCCGGAAAAGAAGTAGGGCTAGAAATAAATACGGAAAAAACAAACATATGGTTAGTTGTAGAAACGGTGACAATTTTGGCGATATTGAAGTAGAAGAGTAAATATTCGAAGCCGTTGAGAAATTTAGATATTTAGGATCTACTGTAACTAGAAAAAACGAAATCGAAGAGGAAATTAAGGCTAGATTAAAGGCGGGAAATGCTTGTTATTTCTCGGTTGCAAAATTACTTGGGTCACGCCTTTTATCCCGAAATTCAAAAATTAGGATTTACAAAACTATAATTCTTCCGACTGTTCTTTACGGTTGTGAAACATGGCCGCTTACAGTAAGGGATGAGAAACGCCTTATGGTGTTTGAAAATAAAGTGCTGCGTAGAATATTCGGGCCGAAGAAAGATGAGTCAACAGGAGAATTTAGACGGCTACACAATGCGGAATTGCGTGAGCTTTACCCGGTTAATGTAATCGAGTCTATATCTGCGCGTCGGTTAAAGTGGGCATGCAAAATGGCGAGTCTTAGTAGTGAACGAATTCCTAAAAGATTGATAAACGCTTTGCCGACTGGAAAACGACCGAGGGGTAGGCCTAGGCGAAGGTGGGAAGATTCGGTGAAAGCAGATCTTGTGAATTTGGGATTGGACGGTGGTAGATGGATGGAGGTATGTAGGGACCGATTGGTGGTGTCGGCGTCGGGCCTTCGGGTCCGTTAAGCCTTATTGTATTGTATTGTATTGAAAGTTTTGCAACAAAATGTATAAAGGAAAAACTTTTTTTGCACAGCACATTGATTTAAGTTCACAACTATTTTATAAATGAATTCGGTCCCATTTTGCAAAATAATACCACCCACTGACTTAAAAGATTTTTTTTTACGAATTTTTCAAAAATATCAGAGTACTCATATAAAACATCTGACTACAAAAAAGTTACAATAAGACTAGATCCTAAGGCTATCGTCTTCTTCAACAATAGCGACCTCACCATCAAGTTGTTCGTTGTTTCCCTCGTCTGTGGCAGATATATTGAGAACTCGTGTGTAATAATTCAATGAATTATAATTTGGTGACGGGTGGAAGGCCAATAATTATTGGCCTTCCACCCGTCACCAAAATGCTTTTTCAGCAGATTATTAACGTATTTCAGCTTGTTTGAGCAATCGAAAAATCAATTATTAATATAGCTAGGTAAGAAGAATCGAGTATAAACTGAAATAAAACACGCGAGTTTAAGGAGCTTTCGATACTTTGTTCAGTCTGAAAGAGTAACAGAAACTGCTGAAGTGAACGAATGTAATGGGTGCAGAGAGAGAAGCGATTATTGGAACGAAAGAGTTTTGCATTAAAACGAGTAAACGAACCAGTTTTAAAACACAATGGGCTATGGAACGAATCAGTTCTGCAACAAACGGCTATTTTTTATAGCAAAAATCTATAAGGAATAATAAGTTTTGCTTCAATCTGATGAGATATGTTGAAAGAGCGCTAAAATATCTTTCAGAATCCACTATTATCTCAATTTTTCAAAAAAAGGGAACGAACGAGTTTTGCACCTCACCTCCTCAATTATATGTACACAAACTTTTATAAACATTTATAATAAAATGAGTAACATTTAGTACAGAGCTGTGATGAAAATTTTATTTAAAGAAGGATAAAGCCTTTTTGAACGTCTAAGGAATGGGTATGGGGATGTATACACCCCTGTGCACAGCTCTCGTCAAGTGACACCTTGGGCTTTGATGCGATCAACCATCCACCCTACAGCCCAGATCTAGTCCGTAGAGACTACTTTCCATTCCCAAACCTCAAAAAGGAGCTCAGGGGGAGCGATTTGAAGTTAAATAATTTTGTCATTATTTGTGTGGTTTAGAAAAATTAATAAATATATATGAAAAGCGGGTAAGTATCGAGGAACATTACATTGAAAAGTAATATAAAATTTGTGTTTTTATTTCATTCCCTACTAAGGCAGGCCGAGAGATTTTTGACCAGCTCTCGATGTCCATCACTGGTTCGATTAACCTATTCCTCTAAAAACAACAAAATATGATCAGATCCTGCCTTGACTTATGGTTGCCTGAATAGTTCATATTATGTAGTAAGCAAGGATAAACATCAATCTTCACCTTTAACGATCCCACCCCCAGGTCTCGCCACATTGCAGCGAGTAGTCAGGAGCTGGCCAAATGAGCATGTGATAGGGTCTATCATATTAAAACATTCTTTGTTGAATAGTAGATTGTTATTATATTTAAACAGTCAATTAATAGCTTTTAAATATTTTTATCCGAGCAGAAAAGATCGGACGAGGCCGGGAAACGAAGGCTCTGCATCTCAGTTCCAAAATGACACGACACGACAACCGTGTTTAGCACAATGGTTCAGACAGCTGAGATGCAGAGAAGACCCATTGGATATCCGAGAGGCCAATTTTTCTCTTGCAATAAAATTATTTAAAAATAATTTTTTTTTTTTTGGGACTTCAAGGCTTCCAATAAAGCCCTATACTGCCCATACTAACACCCATGGCACTGGGTGATACTTCTCCTACGAAAGAAAAGCACCACCCAGGGCGGGACTCGAACCCGCAGCTTCGGCATGGGAGTACGGCGCTTTACCGCACAGCCACACCGGGCCCCAAAAAAATAATTTATTATTTTTTTCAGGTATAACTAATGCGTTTTAGAGTCTCCTGTACTTTTTCCTTTGATGGCAAGAAGTTATAGAATTGATAAAGTGTTCCTGAATCATCAACGAACAGCTTGAACACGAAATTAATTTATAAGAAGTTTCTAAGGATCATTTGTGTTATTGAAAAAAAATGGCTAGAGTATTCTCTTCCAGAACAAAGCCATATCGTAACTCTGAATCTATTTGATTGTTCTTAAACCACACGGAAAGTTCCGAACTTTTAATGTCTTTTCAAATGAAGTCTCTTGTTCACTAACCGATGGTTGCTTTTTCATACAACAGTTTTCGCCCTCTTGATACGAGACACTCAATGCAGCTTTTTAGTATTTTTTTTTTAATTTATTCATAAATGGGGCATTTTCCCAGAAAGGGCAAATCGCTGTCCCCGATAGTCAATTGTAATTGTATCGAAATTTTTTCATTGCGTTCAGGTTTTTCTCCGCTTACGTAGTATTTTCGTGTTTTGTCAGTTTTAACCTTTACAGATGACAGCGGCTTCTGGCTAAAAGTAGGATTACATCTCGGGTAACTTATTTATTTATTTATTTATTACACCCTTCCTTGCCTTGAAGGCCAAACGGGTTTGGCAGTGGTGACATAATCTAATGAGTACGTCACTCCTGCAAGTAAACTTAAATGTCATTTCAATTCATATTATGTTTCCTGTCTTCCTTCTTCAGGGTTGCCTTCCTCTTCCTACCCTTCGGGATAAATTGAAATGATCACATCCAACAGCAGCTTTCCACCCGTACACAAAGGCCTTGTAGTACGGGTAGTTGGCTGATGTTACGAGCTCAGGAAATTCTCTTTCAGTTAGGACGTACAGTCCAGTTTCTCTTCGGAGTTTGGTTCTTAGTGCCTCATAGGCGGTGCAGGAAGTGATTATATGTTCGGCGGTTTCAGGAACGCCGCAACTAGGGCACAAGGGGTCAATGTCAAGGCCATGCATGTGGAGCTTGGCACGAAATCCGCCATGCCCTGTGAGGAATTGGGATATCCAGTAGTCCGGGAGGACCCAATTGGCTTCTAGACGTGACCGGACGGTGGGGAAATACTTTCGAAGAGTAGCTCCTTTAGGACTTGTCACCCACCGCCGGTTCCACTCTTCTATAGTGTCCTCCCGGATAATCTTTCTCCAATGCCGCGGATCCTCATCAATCCTCATCCGGATATTTGCTGGAAGAGCCGCTGAGCCTTCTCTCTTCGTCTCAAATTTCAAAACGTCTTCTCGCAGGAGGAGATCGAGAGGTATCCCTCCTGCTAATACTTGCACCGCCTCATGGGACACTGATTTGTAGGCCCTGGTGACTCGTAGCAGAGCTAAGCGCTGAATTGTCGCCAGCTTGTTCTTCTGTCGGTGTGAGAGATTCCTATACCAAGCAGGAGAGGCGTATCTCAGTATACCTAATATGACGCCCTGATAAATTGTCATGGTAGCTGGGTATCTGAGGCCCCATAAAGCACCTGCTACGCGGTTAAGTCCGTTTAACGTTAGGGTTACCCTATTTCTCAAATTATCCAAATGAGGTGTCATGTCGAAGTTTCTTCGTATCTTCACTCCTAGATAAGTGACTACCTCACTCAGATGGATTCTTTCATCTTGCACGTTTAAGATAATAGGGTTCGCCCTACACGTCTTACCACGCAGCAGGATAGCCTGGGTCTTTGCTGCAGCCATCCTCATCTTCTTTCTCTCACACCATTCTCCAACCAGTTTGGCGCAACGTTCAGCTTCTTGTTTTAGCATAGCTCTGCTATCGGCCGCCACCACGACTGCTAAGTCATCGACGTATGCAATTGCGGGGAACCGCTGTTCTTCGAGAACTCCTAGAATGTCATCGAAGACAAGCTTCCATAGAGTAGGTCCCAGAACAGAGCCCTGTGGACAGCCCCTCTCAATGATGTCCTCATATTCGTAGAAGCAACCCCTTATCTTCACGTGGCGTTCATGGAGGTAGCTTCTCATCAAGTCATATAGGTTACTAGGAGCCTCGTACTTCTGCAGCTGCTGCAGCACACATGGCCACCAGACACTATCGAAGGCGGATGATATGTCAAAGAGAAGTAACATAACATATCTTTCCGCCTTCTCAATCACGTCATGACGTACTCGCAGCAGAGCATCAGCGGTCCCCTTTCCTTTCGTGGATCCGAACTGCCGTGGATGGCTTGCTCTCCGTAGCGCAGGCTGTAGGCTCTTTAGTACCAGGTTTTCCAATACCTTACTCATGACTGGTAGGAGACAAATAGGCCGATAAGACTTAGCCATTTGCTTGTCCTTGCCTCCTCCTTTGTATATAAGTCTAACATCGGCAGTTTTCCATTGTTTCGGAAAATATCCCCTATCTAAACAGTCATTGAAGATAGACAAAAGCAAATCTTCGATCAAAGGGATACTATTTTTAAGAATTGCCGCGTCAATGGCATCTAAACCTGGTGCACGTCCTGGCTTCTGCCTCTCCACGGCAGTTCGTAGATCCCATATATCCCATGGTGGGCACAGGTCTGTTCCAGGAGGATACATTGTGGTGCGTCTAACAAATGCATCAGCTTCATTGTCTTGGGATGGGTTATCTCTGGGGTATGTGACCTGAAAGAAGATCTTTGCCGATTCTTCTGGGTTGGTTGCCTGGGTATTACCATGTTTAAGAGCTGCTACCATCTGTAAGGGAGTTAGCTTGCCCAGAGCCACTCTATATGGGATACCCCAGGGGTTCTTTGCCGACTCCTCCTCAATGAAGTTGTTCCAAGATCTACGCTTTTGTGACCGCACCTCATTTCGATACATCCTGGCTTTTGACCTGTACTCGTTCCGAAGTGCAGTACGCCTCTCGTCGCATCTGCACCTCTGGTACGAACGCCGGGCCTTATAGAGATCTCTTTTCATCACTGTTAAAGCCGGCGTCCACCATGGGACAGGTCGAGCCCTCGCCTTTCGGTGCTGGAGGGATTCTTCAGCAGCGTTACGGATGATATCAGCAAGCCTGGAAACCCTGTAGTCAAGATCATCCGTACAGTCCGTCTCCGCCGCATCCCAATCTTCATCAATAAGTTTCCCCTCCAGCGTTGCTCGAAAGGCATTCCACTCTCCTCTGCGCGTAACGTAACCCATGTCAATGCCGTGGGAACAATCCACATTCTGCACTACCCCAAACGAAATCGCATTGTGGTCGGAGCTCGTCTCAGACCTGAGAGTCCAATCGACAATGTATCTGATCAGTGTTGGAGAAGCCATTGTCACGTCAATCCAGCTCGGGTAACAACTCTCTTTGCCGCCAAATGTTTTCAGTCCCTGTGGAACCGTCAGGATAACAACGTAGGTGCTGCGGCGGGAGCGGCATACAACCCGTGTCATTGTCCCGCCCGTAGATACTTAGAAGGTAATTGTATGGAATTTTTTTCATTGCTTTCACCTTTTAGAGCAAGTTGATACTTTCTGACGGTCTATTGTTGTTTAAAAAAATGGCTGTATTTAAGTAGTGAACAGAAAAAAATGGATGATCATACAATACAATATCGGGTGTTTTTCTCCCGCTCAAGTGTTCTCGGAGATTAATTGTATCTAAATGTTTTCGTTGCTTTTAGTTCTAAAGCTAATTGAAATGTTTCGAACGGTCTATCAATTTATCAAAAATCTGCTATATTTAAATTGTAAACTAGAAAAAACTAGATAGCCTTCAAATTCTGATGTCATTATCCCGCCTCTACGGAAGTGGAAAGTAATTGTATCTAAAATTTTTCGCTGCTTATTACTTTAGAACTCGTTGGCGCGTTTCCAACAGTCTATCGTTTTGTCAAAAAGCAGCAGCATTTAAGTAGTAAAAAAGAAAAAACTGGATGGTCATAAATATCAGGAGTCATTGTCCCCTCTGTCTCTACCCCAAAACTAATTGCATCTATATTTTCTCGTTGCTTTATACATATAGAGGTCGTTGAGACGTTTCCGATGGTCTATCATTTATTTCAAAAGCATCTGTATTTAAGTAGTAAACGAGAAAAAAATGGACGGTCATAAAAATTTGTGTAATGGCTGATAGATGGCTTAGGATTTTTGTCAGCTATCTTAAAAAATAAATTAAAAAATAAATAAATAAAAAAAAACTCAAGAAAAAATATATTTAAACGAAACCTTGCATTGAAGTTCAACCACTGCTATGTAAAGAGCATCCCTAAATATTTTCCAGACGTTAATTCGACATTTTCAATTTCTAGAATTCCGAGTTCAGATTCTCCCTTTCAGATTTGGGAGAATGACCCACATACGAAACCATATTCTGAAAATAAAAAGGTTTTAAACATTGTAATAATGGAGAATTAAGAGAGAAATTTATCATTACCTAAATAAACATTTCTCTGAGTATGCCTTGAAAGGCAATGAATGGGCTATGAGAACGGTCTATTGTAAAAATAGAGCAGAAAAATAAAGTACATTTGTTAGGAGGTGAATGGCTTTGGCAGATAACGGACGATTCAGCAATTCTATCACTTTAGTCGTCGATTCGATTTCTCTTTTTTGAGGTGATAGTGGATAGGAGGATAATATTTAAAAAAAAGGTGGAATAAAATCGATTTGGTTTAGTACATAAGATATTAGTACAGTTTATAATAATATATATAATAAATCATTTTCATTATATATATTCTGCCCTAAATGAATATAATTTTTCAAAACTTAATTATGTTTGCAACATCAACCCAAGATTATCATGGGGTACTCGACTTACTAGTTTTACCAAGAGGAAGGGGGGTAAGGCATAGCTTTCTTTTATTGTTAATTAACTCTACATTTTTCCTTTTAAATTTATTTCATGAAGTCACATGTTAATATTTACATATCTCTATAAATAGAGGCTTTGTCCTGACTGACAGAATCAACGCAGAGCAAAAACTACTAATGATAGGAACTTGAACTTCGGAATTTAGATTTTAAACGCGATGTAGGTAACCACTAAGAAAGGAATTTATAAAAAAATATGATATTTGGACTCGTTTTAAAGATCTTGATAAGACGAGTTGAACTCGAAAGCCCATAAGGTCGAAAACCATGTTTTAAAGCCAAAAAATAAAGCGTTCAAGAAGTGTATGTAAATTTATTGTTTCGGCGGTTTTAGTGAACTCTCTCCTTTGCGCGTCTACCTCTCTTCTACCGGTAGTTTCTCCGGTAAATTCCCCCTCCAATATTCCACCAACCGGAAGCTCCGATTCTACTAAATCTCCTTGACTTTAGTTAACAATTCATATTAAATCAATACCAAGATCATGATCACAGAATAGATTTTAAAGGCTCGCGGGCAAAGCCGCGACGGGGAATGCTAGTTTATAATAATTTGGATGAAAACATGAAATATATGGAGGGAAATGAAAATCATTATTCTAATTCGTCATTTATGATATGAGTATAGGATATTTAACAATTTTGCACTATCTAAAATTGTGTTTTAAGGTACAGTAAGAATTCTGGTACATTAACGATTCCTTTATAAAATTGTAGTTTGATAATTTTAAATTATATCCGCAAGCCCACAAGCTGTTATTTTTATTATTTTTTTTTTTGATCAACTATTTTTTCTTGATATGAAATGTTGCACACAAATACTAATTTTTTATTTAATAATTTAGGTGCGAAACAGGGTGGAAAATTATTAATGGGCTCTCCAGAGCCCTCCTCCACCCTTGGGAATGCTACGGTTAAATTCTAGAACTCACAGCTAGATATACCGAAGGCATATATGAAGACACAGACATGTGTTTTTTTTTTATGTCATTTTACATATGATTAATAAATATTATGGTTTTTCCTTTGGTACTAGGCACTAAGTATGAGATTATATGGTTTTTTTTTTTTTTTTTTTTTTTTTTGCTTCAATTCACACCTGTCACCCAGCGTGACAATCAGCGAATGTGTTGTTTACAATGAATGAACTTAGGGCATTTTGGGAATGATGAAAGGAAGGTGCCCAGCAGTTCCTCTTTCCGGGCTTGATACCTTACGTGAGCAGGTCCCTCATCCAGCTTCTTTTTAGCTGCCTAGCTACAGGCATATCAGCCGTGGCCATGTTGTTAATTAGTGTATTGTTATGTCCGTGTAATTTAACAAAAAATCGTGAATAAAGAGTTCGTATGTGTTGTTCGATAGTAGGTTGTTGTAAGTCTGTATGTAGAGTTTTATTATTTACGTACCTGGGAGCGTTCGTTATTAGTCTCAAAACTTTTGATTGAAAAGTTTGTAATTTTCGTAAGTGAGTCCTCTTTCTTGAGCCCAAAATCTGTGAGGCGTATGTCCAAATGGGCTTAAGTAAGTGTATGTGTTCAGTTTATGTTCTATTTTTAATTTTGATGATTTAGAAAAAAGAGAGAACAGTGTTTTCAGTCGTTTGTTAAGAGTCTATCTTTTCATTTTTACGTGTGGGCCCCAAGTCATCCTTCTGTCGAACAGAAGTCCCAGGTAGCGTACTGAGTCTGTCTGAGGTATTTGATTGTCTCCTATGTAAACTGGTGGGCGTGTGTCGCGTCGCAGTGTGAATGTGTTATATGTTGAGATTTTTTATGGTTTAATTTCAGTTTCCAAAGTGAGTACCAATTTTGTAAATGTAGTAAGTGATTTTGCAAATTTAGTGATGCCAATCTTGGGTTATTATGTATTGTTAAAATTGCAGTGTCATCGGCGTAGGTTGCAGTTAAAGTCTCAGAATTTGTCGGTATGTCATGTGTTTATATAATGTATAATAATGGAGCAAGTATTGACCCTTGTGGAACCCCTGCCGAGATTGGTCTGACTGACGAAGTCTCAATGCCTTTTCGGATAGAGAAAAATCGCAGAGGTACGATTGAAGTATCAGGTAATATGTGTGGGGTAGAATGGTCTTGAGTTTGGTTATGGTTTAGTTATGGTTTTTATGGTTAGTTAGTTATGGTTTTAATTTTAAAAAATTATTTTCTTATGATTGAAATTTACAGGGCATTAAATTTCTGCAGGGAAGTGTCATTGTAATAGACAATTTCCTTTTCATCATGAAAAATCTCAGCTTCGTGGAATTTTCAAGGAGTTATTATGCTTTAAGAAAATGTGAGGATCTTTTTTCACTCTTCCTTAACGTCACCATTTTTTTTCGAGGTAGATGAAGAGATTCATTAACTGAGCCTTTTACAAGAATATTTTGTCTCTGAGCGGGACAGGAAGGGGTAATACTATAATCTGTATTGAGGACGCTGTCGGGTATTTTGTTACCATGTCCATTACCTGGTATTAAGTTCCATCTTACGCTTTTCTAACTTAAAGAACGCCGGATTTTCTGGAAAATATCAACTAACATGACACGTTTCCCGAGCACTGTAATATACCTGGCCATCAAAGTTTGGCTTCCCCAAAACTTTTCTAATATTTCGACTAAATTTATCAATTAAGGACGAATTAAAATAAAAAATAAATGTTTATACGTTTATAAGTATATGAATTTCAATAAATACAAATAAATATAAAAATGCATGAATTTACGTTAAATTTTCATTATTTTAATTTACAGGTAGGTATATAGAAATGATTTCTACTTTCTTAACACTTTGGCTGTCATGACACCTAAAATCGAGTAACTGTTCTCTTGTCAGAGAATTAAATATTATAATTGTGTCGAAACGAGAGCTTGATTCTCAGATATTCTTTTTCGGCAGTCAAAGTGTTAAACATCTAATTAGTTGACCGAGAAGGCTTTCTAGTGTGAGCCACCGGTGGTACACGCCGTCCGATGGGGCAGTCAAGTGTGAGCCACCGGTAGTACACGCTGCCTGATGCGGCAGTCAAGTGTGAGCCACCGGTGATACACGCCGGCGTGAACATGTTAAATTGTAATATAAAACAAAAACGTGTTCTAGACATTTCGTTGGAACATTTACAAACTGATCTACTACAAATTCTTGTATGTCCGAGAATCTTCTACGATTATCGGGAACCTTCTAGACTGTTCTTATTCGGACTAAATACGATATAAGGAGCGATAAACTGGAGATTGAGTCTCGCTCAGAAGTTCGAATCTTATGGTTAATTTTGTGTTACTGCGTCGTTACAAGTTTATACTTTTTGTAACCTTGTTAATAAACTCAGTTTGTATTGTTTCTTCTTTGTTTTAACGTCACTTTATGCCTACAAAGGTTAATCGGACGATACTATAGTGGGAGTCCTAAATTTTGCCTATCCAGGTATAATTAGGATAGGGGTCTCTAACGAGTACCTGACATTTTACAGGCTCGGGACCTCCATTTTACGTCCTATCCGAGGGACAGCATAGACTCGGATATTTTACTCCCATTAAAAATTCCTAGGGCCACCTCGGTACGTGAATCCGCGACCTTTAGTATTGAAAGTTTCTATGCTAACTACACTACCACAGGTGACCCCTTTGTATTGTTAGTCTGATATTGTGAATTATTATTTTTGGCTAATAAAAATTATTTAAACCAAGGCTAGTGTTAAAATATTTTAAGCATTTAAACTATTTAATACACAATTTTATTACTAATATTAAAAGGCACGGAATAAAAAGGAGCTGGATGTGAGACCTCCTCTCTTGGATAAAGAGATGATGTGGTTTTTTTGAGACGTTTTCAATGATTTTTACCACTTAAATGTTAGTTTATTGAGTACTAAACTTTTATATTACTTTTGTAATGAACATATATAATTAAGAGTGACTTTTACTACATTTTCATTACTATCTATTCATTGCCAAATTACTTGTAAGAAAAAAACAATTCGATCTCCTATCTATTATATTCACCATTTCAATTATATTTTAGTTTTATATATAATTAGTTAGGGTGCCCGGCTTCGCTCCGGTAGTTGTGTGGTAGTTTTAATAACAGAGATACTTTAAAATTAAAGGAAATATAGAACAAAATTAGCACTTTAATCAATCTTTTAACATGGTATCAATATTAGGATTTGAGATCTGCAGAGTCAGCCCAAAGAAGGAACCGTACATACTTTATTGAGGGTTGAAAATGGTAAATGAACAGTTAATTTTAATGCAACTTTGTCGATTTATGCATTGTTTTTGATGGTTTCTGTGATTCTGAATCGTTTAAGCCCATTCCAAACAGTCAGCAGATACTAACTTATTAGATTACTGTTAAAAAAATCTGATATCTTAGTTAAAAATATTATATTTCGAGTACAACTTAAGCGCCGACTACTCTGAATCCTATTAAACTTTTTATTTTCGATTTATATTCAGTCATTGTCTCTTTTCTTTATACGCTCACTGTACTACTAAGAAATAGTCACTAATATTGCATTAAATCTACTTATATATTATATATTGATTAAATGTAATGTGTTGATCAATTAGCCTCTTTATGAGAAAATTAATTTTTTAAGGAATCCAGTTGATTTTCTAATATATTGCAGAAATGTAGAATTATTATTTTATTTTTAAAGCAAAGGATTAACTAATCATTATCACTTAATTTTTTAGTAATTTAAGAAGAACAGCTGAAAAAATATATAACCTTTACAAACTGAATAAGATTAATGAACAATAATCATTGAGTGAAACTCACCCAAGTGCTTCCTGGTAGCCTGGACTAAATTTTTCATTCATAAACTTCATAAATATCAATCTCAAATAGGCTAATTACATTGTGCGAGAGGCTTAAAATTCCAGCCCTTTTCTCTTCAATTTTACACCCTTAAGAGAAAAACAGAAACCTTCTCCGTTAGCGGTTATATGGCTACACGACGACATAACTTATTTAATCGTACGTGTAAACATGTTTTTGAGCCTTATCGGCACGCACATTGTACACTTTGCTTTATAATATATATTGATTTACGACGGTCTATTTATCATTTTTTTTTTTTTTTTAAGTTTGGTTGAGATAAATTTAATTATTTATGATTTTTTTTCATTTTAAAAACTCTCATTTAAATATCTCAAATATCAGCATGTAATGTTTAATATTTTGAGATTCCTTAGATAATAATCATTCTGCTTAACGAATGGAAATTAATAACATTCCAGCATTTTTTTTCAATCCGAAATCGGATCGTATATCTTCCACGTTCCCTACATTCAAATATCGTGTGCCCTCTTTAGATTTAAAACACACACATGTGGATTATTAAATATTTAATATTTGGGCCGATAACATCTCTTTGATCTTTCTCAATTTCGTTCATTCGAAAATAGCGTGATCTGTGGATGTTGCATGAACCCAGTATTCGTGAGACCGCTCAGTTAGATTAACCCCTTTGCTATTAATAAACTAGAAAAAAAAAATTAAAAAGTATATTTAAATAATTTTTGTGTTGATACATCCAATAATTAATGAATTGAATTATAAAACCAAAAAACAGGATACACCACGATATAACTTAAATTTATATAACTCGTTTCTCAGAATTTACACTGTTATAAATAAATGAAATGGGTTCAGTGAATTGACAAGCCATAATCCTGTTGAAAAACTCATAACCAAACATTAATTTGAATAAAACCAAATGGTTGGAAGGGGAGGGGGTGCTTGTGATTTATATAAATAAAGATGAAATTCTGTTTGTTTGTTTGTTTATTTGTTCTTTATAGAAATCCATTCCGTATATCCTAAATTCTCCAAATTTCGCTCAGTGGTTCTTCGATACTTTCATACCAGGTGCGAACACCTGTCCATATTAAAATTGCATAACTTCAACCAATCTCTGGGTATATTCTTTATTGTTATAAAATTCGTCATGATCGCGTTATACAGTGGATTTTTTTTACGAAATCGACCGTTTGAGTCGAAAAAAGGCCTAAAAAATCATTTTATAGATTTTGAAGAGGCCAACAAGGCCTGGTAAGACCGTCCCCGTCGAGTTCTGGGATTTTTAAACCATATGTTTTTTTTTTAACATTACAATACGTTTATTTACATGTATGGTGAATTTATTTTTTAAAAATGCCTCCTAAGAAGCGAGCTTCAATAGGAGTAATGAGCTCAAAAGCTACATAAAAAACAACGTCAAATTCGAGCAGCTGAAACTCTTGACGAACATCAAAATAGGATTGAACAACAGAGGCTTAGACCGGCAGAAACGCGGGAAACTGCGTCTGCCCAGGAATAAGAAGCCCGCCTTGAGCCACAGAGGCTTAGGCAAGCCGATTTGCGAAAAGCTGAAACTGCAGGGCAATATTTCTGTTTGTTTGTTTGTTCTTCATAGAAATCAATACCGTTTATCTTAAATTCTCCAAATTTCGCTCAGTGGTTCATTTTATTTTGAATTGTATGAATACTAATTAATTTGTATGAATAATAGTTAATAAATATTATTAAATTAAAATATTTAATACCATGTCCAATACAAAATAATCTTTTCGGAGGCTAAGTAAAATAAAAAATCTTCCAAATGACATGTTATTGATTAAGATTTTATTAGAAAACGGTAGACATTAAAATCAATAGATGGGAAGAGAAAATTCATTTAGAAGATGTTAAGATTTTCATAATTTCTATTGAGTAATACCTTTATGATAAACTTTTTTTTTTCGCTTGATAAGTATATTGAAACGTGAAACACAAACCATATAATTGAAAAGAGTTCTTGTAATGATACCATATGATTGTTCGAGAATCTTCTACGCTATTCGGATTCAGACTAAATTTAAGGAGCAATGGACTGGAGTCTTAGTCTTGCTCTGAAGATCGAATCATATGGTTGTTTTTGTGTTACTGTATCGTAAAATTGTTAATAATTTGAGTTTTCATCGTTTGTCTTACATTGTGAATTATATTTTTGTCTAATACAAATAATTTGTACCCATAATAGAGTTACTATACTATCTTTTTATTCAGTTTTGTTTTGTTCAACCATAGAGTCGACTTACCATTCCTGAAACAGTTTTTTAAAAATTAAATTTCTGTTTCTATTCTTCTATACGAAGAATTCAAACATTAAGAAAACCCTAACAGTGTATCCAGAAATAAACTGAAATATATTCTCCTTACTTCAGTTTACATTACGTTTACATAGAGATTACTTCTTTATTTTCTAAAAGGATCGAGTAGTGAATAACGAGTTTCTTCTACTTAAGAGATATTTTATTTTACTTTCCAAGAGTTGTCAGTTCTTTTATGTAATATTTTTAGGTTGTTCGATTCGCAAAAAATTGGTAATACTTATTCTAGAGAATTGAAATATCCTGCTTAACTTATCGTGTTTAACTTTACCTAACGCTTCCATTGCTTGTCAATTTTATTTTCACTCTGCTTCTATTCCAACCAATATTTATAAGATAAGCAAAAACTTTATTATTCATGAAGGAGGTTCAAAATTTAAGTAGATAGGGTCTGAAAATTTTTTCTGTTATTGACCTTTATACAATCAAAGTCATATTGTAATCATGTTGACGTTTTGCTCGACTAAGTATTGTTGTTTAGTCATAATGTTTTTTAATTCTAAAATTTAACTACAAAGATGTGATTTTCCCTTGTTTTCGGTTTTTTTTTTTTAGTCGTAAAAATATTCTTAGTAGAGCGATCACATTTTCGTAGTTAAATTTTACAATTAAAAACATTATGACTAAACAACAATACTTAGTCGAGCGAAACGTCAACATGAATACAATATGACTTTGACTGTATAAAGTTCTTTTATTGAAAAAACATTTTTGAGACCCTATCTGCTTAAATTTTGAATCTCCTTTAATCTTTTAGTATATTCTTCAGTCTTCTTCTATTAGAAGATTAATACTTGATTTATTATTTATATAAAGATCTTCGCCTCTACAGATTTATTGTGTTTGGAAATCATTTCATTTTTTTCTTGTTAAGTTTAAGTTATTTTTCCCCTATTTTAATCTCATTTTGTTCTAAATTAGAATAATAATACTGCTATTTTTAATATTTAGAGGACTATTTGAAGAGGTAAGATGCAAAACTCGTTCGTTCCACCTGAACACATTTTTCAGTAAACTCAAAAAACTTACTACGTCTTGTAGAGTGGCCATATAAAGATGATTTTTTTTTGCCTCCGAAAGGTGCAACTACCCTGTGTAAGTGAGCTTGGAATAAAAAAAATTACTGATTTAGAGGTAACAAAAAAAAAGTAACAATATATGAAATGAGAAAGTTTTGCAACAAAATGTTTAAAGGAAATACTTTTGCTGCTCACCACACTGGTACGAACGAATTTTAATTCACACAGCGTAAGTTGATCTTCTTAATAAGTAATATTTATTTAGGTTCACAAACATTTTTTAAATGAATTCGGTATCATTTTACAAAATAATATCACCCACTGATTTAAAACATATTTTTTTTACGAATTTTTCAAAAATATCAGCGTACTGTTATAAAACATCTGACTACAAAAAAGTTACAAAAAGAATTGATCCTAAGGCCATCGCCTTCTTCAATTATAGCGACCTCAACATCCAGTTGTTCGTTGGTTCCCTCTTCCGTGGCAGATATATTGAGAACTCGTGTGTAATACTTCAATGAATCATTGGCCTTCAATTCGTCACCAAAATGCCTTTTCAGCAGATTATCAACGTCTTTTAGCTTGTTGGAGCCATTGAAAAATCATTAATCAATATACCTGTGTGAAGGAGAATCGAGTATAAACTGAAATAAAACACGCGAGTTTAAGGAGGTTTCGATATTTTGTTCAGAAAGAGTAACAGAAACGGCTGAAGTGAACGAATGGGATGGGTACAAAGTAAGAAATGATTATTGGAACGAAAGAGTTTTGCATCAAAATAAGTAACGAACCAGTTTTGAAACATCATGGGCTATGGAATGAATCAGTTCTGCAACAAACCGCTATTATGTATAGAAAAAATCCATAAAAAATAACATTTTTTGCTTCAATCTGATAAGATATGTTGAAAGAGCGGTAAAATATTTTTCATAATTCACTGCCATCTCAATTAAAAAAAAAAAAATGGAACGAACGAGTTTTGCACCTCACCTCCTCATTTATTTACTTATCATTTAATGAAATATTAATAGTCAACTGTTTTTCTTTACGATAGGATGATTAATAGTCAGGATTTTCAATTACACATCTTTTATTTTGAAAAACCAACGTTTCAATCCCTACATGTGGATCCCTATCAGGGCTTGTTAAGTCTAGAGTAATGCAGAGAGTCCGTATTCCTTCTGGACTCAAAAAAACCCTGATGAAGATCCACATATAGGTATCGAAGCGTTGACTTTTCATAATAAAAATGTTTAACTGGTAATCCTTATTATTAATCATTCTGTCCTATTTTCAATATGTTTATAACTTCTGTAAACATTGTATACATTTTTTCATTTATTACTACTACTAATCAATATATATTATAAAGCAAAGTGTACAATTTGCGAGCCGAAAAGGCTCAAAAACGACGACACCTACTATATGGAATGTTATGTCGTCGCATTGCTCTATTGCCCCTAACGATGAAGAAGGTTTCAGTTTTCATTTTAACTGAGTAATGTTGAAGGGACAAGGGCTGTAATTTTAAGCCTCTCGCTATATGTAATTAGCCCCTCTAATGAGCCCAGGCGAGGTTAATGAATGAAAAAATTTAGTTCGACTTTTGGAAGCCAGGAGCGCTAGCTAAACTCAATTCATAAGGTTATCGTTCGTTAGTTCGCTTTGTTATGGTTTTAGCTTCAGCTGTTTTCTTTAAATTACACGAGATTATGTATAAATAATTATTTTTTTCCTTTTTATTTTTAAATAAGGTCATTACATCTCTGCAATGAATTGAAATTAAAAACAAAACCAAGCGCATTAAGTTTTACAGAAGAGGAAAGAATTGGTCGAAACATTGCCTTTAATCAATATACAATATAAGAGTAAGTTTACAACAAAAGAAAAATTGCTTATTAGTGTAGTGAGCGAATAAAAACTAACATTGAATAAAATAGATAACCTATAGATAATATGAATAAAAAATATAACCTAATGGAATATATATCGAAAATAAAGTGTTCATATAATATTTCTGTTTAATAGTTCTGTTATGTTCGTAAATTTTCAACCGAATTCGAAAAAGCAGAAGTTACTTGATAAGGATTCGGTATCAATGGTCTCAATGGAATCAGAAAATAGAAACCACAAAAAAAACGGTACATACCAGGACATATTTGCTGACAAAATATTTTTTCTTAATCGAGAAAAAGGAAGAAAACGCATTAAGAGAACCGCATTAATAGGGTCTCTTATACCCAAACCATACATTGGCGGACTCTGAGGTTTCTAAACTTACCACTAATACTAAACTGAAGTTTCAGGATGGTACAAACTTTGTTTTAATCATGATTAATTTTCGTCTATTTTTCTGTACTATTGCATTTTAAAGTTATTCTTTCATTCCACCTATTCCACAAGTCCCTGAGCGAAGCCGGGCCCCACAGCTAGTAATAAATATAGCTGAGACAGACTTCATCATTATTCAAATTAAAAAGTTTACTAAAAAACATTTATGTTTTTAAACTATTATGTTTTAACCGAAAAAAATTCCAAATAAACTATAAGTTCAACATTTTAAAGTAGACTGCTTCTAACTATAAAATCAACACATTGGTATTTTGTTAATCCTTTTTTTTTTATGTTCAAATAATCTTATTGGTCCAATGAGATGGAATACTGCTTAGTATTCCATTACCACTTGAAGGAACGCAAGTCGGTTGCTTCATTTATCCCCAACTTAGACTTCCAACTAAGAGAACTTAACCCTCATCGGCTGACAGGGTCTGAGAAACTATGAAGTAAGAATTGTTTTGTAGCTGGGTGGTATGTGTACCTCTCACGTGCCTACACTCAACTATTTCACGATAAATAGTCAAGGTAGAAGTTAGCTTGGGCACAACTTGTTTTAATTTATTATTTTCTAACATTTCACTCGTCAACAGTACACAACCACTTTTTAAAAATAAAAAAAAATCTACCAACAAAACAATTCTTAAGAACAGCAAATTAAAGTTTCCTTTGCGGTCACCTGTGGTCTAGCGGTTATCATAGCAACCTACAATACTAAAGGTCCTGGATTTGCTTATAGTGGCCATAGGATTTTACAAAGGAGTAAAAAAAAAAAATGCCGTCCCTTTATTAGGTCGCACAATGGAGGTCCCGAGCCTGTACCATGTAAGCTACTAGTTAAAGTTAATTATACCAGGATAGGCAAAATTTATGACTCCAATTGTAGCATCGTCCGATTAGCCTTAGTAGCATAAAGTGACGTTAAACAAACAAAAAATAATGTTTCCTTTCTCTAACAGCTTTAACCGATTATTAGAATAGTCCAGGAATTACCAATATCGCAGTATATGAGTAGTCTTTCACACAGAAATAGTAGAGGAAAATTGAAAGATAATTAGTGAAAAACCAAAAAAAGTACAGGAAAAATTCGATTTTTACTTAGACCAGCATTGCAGGAGAAAAATGTGATAGAAGTTTGTTTTAATAGCCTTCCCGTTTCCCATATTGTTTTTTCAACTGTAGTTTTATTATTCGAAAATCAAAAGGAATATTTACAGTAACTAAATTAACTGTTTGATAGTACTTTTCTATCATTTTGTATACCCATGTTAATTACTTACGGGTATACAAACTTTAGAATCGAAAATTACATTTGGAAGCGAAGGAATGTTTGTGATGAATGAAAGAAGTGCAACAACACTTTCCCTGTGCTTTTTTTTTTGTTTTAATTACACAAAAGTTTGTTTTAGGTGTAATAAAGGGAAAAGAGGGTAGTTAAAACAGGAAATGAAAAAGAGCTCTCTTAAAATTACAGTTTTCATTCGTAGCGCAAAAAGGTTGTGTTTTAGGTTGGCAACGGTTTTTGCTATCCACCTCCGAACTGAATTAGTATATTATTAAGCACCTATTTTGTCTCCGATGGCCTCTATTCAAAAAAGAAAACATGAATAAGTAAATTGATTAAAATTCTGGTCCCGTTGGCAAGGAATTATTAATACCTTTTAATACTAAAAGAAGACATTTCTTACATAAAGTAAAGCGTATAGTACAATAATTAAGTATGATAATTATGCTTGGTAAGTATGCCACTTTGGGCTACTAAGGCTAATCGGACGATGCTACAGAGGGCAATGGGAGTCCTAAATTTTGTTTATCCGTGAATAATTAGGATAGGGATATTTAACGAGTAACTCACGTCGCACAGGCTCGGGACCTCCATTTTAGGTCCCATCCGAAGAACGGCATAGTTAAGGATTTTTTACTCCCTTGAAAATATCCTAGGGCCACCACGGGATACAACCGCGACCTTTAGTATTGTAGGCTGTGATGCTAGCTAGCCCTTACATCACACGTGACCGGAGCGTGAAATTAATAACTTTAAGCGAAATTTTTAAGAAATGAAAGCCATATAAAAATCGTGCAATATGCAAAAAACCCGACGTCTTAAATCTCAACACGTGCTATTCAAATATAATACACTCAGATTACTCCTACTAATTATACATATAAATAACGCAATATATCACAGTAGTGAACTACCTACTCATCGATCAGCATAAACTAAGTTACGCATACCAGTTAAAAACCCAAGTAATACCAGAAGGTTAGGAAAAACCCACTAACCTTTTATCCTATTCCTTTACAGTCCAGAACTTGCCGTAGTTAATTAGAGTAATTTAGTTTGTTAGTCTCTAGTAATCTATGTGGTTTATATAGCTATATCTATCAACAACATTGTAGGTCTATTCATTCTTACACCTATATTTTGTTTGTTTGTTTAAAGTCCATTTTTATGCTACTAAGGCTAATCGGACGACACCTATACTTTGTTTTATATAATATTATTCATAAATAACCTAAGTATTTTTATATATTTTTAACATTAGTCTAACATTTTACCTTATACGTAGGTAACTTAGATATTTTCATCCCAACCTATACGTTCGTCGTTGGACATGATTCTGAGACCTACATACTCTCCAATAAATAGTTGCCAATTATTGACTGAACCTCAAGAACCCTGTTGTATGTATATATAAAAGTTAAGCCTTAGAATTTTCTGATACAGCCCACGCAGGAATTCTTGGTGATATTGTATTTTGCCCAGTGGAAATTTACTGAGACTATTTCGGAAGGCTGGGATAATGGATGAATGACCAAAGGATCCCATTTCAAGCTCCGGTTACAATAAGCATCACATTACTCAGTGAGGACTTCCACTCAAGGTCCCCCGCTACAAATGAAGATATGTGTAAGTCCAAGTGGGGCAGTTGGTCTGTTAAATGTTCATTTAGTCCTTTAATGGCCCGAGAAATAAGGATAAAGTAAGGACTTCTTTAAAAATAATGTACAATTATCCAATTTGTATTTCTTATGTACAAATAAAAATCGCACATTGTGCTATAGCAAATGTTTATCAGTAGGTCACGGGTTCGTGGTGACCTTAGGATTTTTCTTAGGATTTATTAATCGGAGTAAAAAATCCTTGGCTATGCCATCCCTGGATTAAACAAAAACACTACTTAACGAATTTATCAGAGTTTAAAGAATCGAATTTAATAAAATATAAATATAAAATATTAGCTAACTACAGCACACTATATTGATTGATTATACCCAATTTCTCCATCTGATACTTTATTTTCACAAATTGGCAACGTGTTGTTCTTTTAAAAGCTTCGTCAGGCCTCTATTTGATGAATTATATAATTTTTATTTCAGGTTGAACCTCATCTTTTTATGAATTCTGTAAAAAAGTTGAATCTCTCGAATCGGTAAAGCAGCTTGATACAACTTTTCATTAACTCGATCAACTTTATAGAAGTTGATGGAAAGTAGTGTCCAACCGAAACCAAAATTTTAGCCGAAAACGAAACCGAATTTCGGCCATAGACCTCGTTTCGGCCCGAAACCGAAACTTATTTACGTGTGTGTATAAAATACATGTAAGTGTGTAATATGTCTAGTTTAGCAAAAATATCATTGAAAGCTTATAAAATAACAGTAATTTAACTCAATTATTCATATAATACGTTGGCTTGGTATAGAAGAGTGGTAAGACAGGTGTGCTCGTTAGGTTATAGGATCGAATCCCGGCCCCGACTCTTTAGTAGGGCTGGTTCCCGCGGGATGTTAGACCATAACCACTTAACGAGAACTGCCATAAAAGTTGAAATAATCTTGAAAGAAAGGACTGATAATAATTAAAATTCATATTATCATGTATAAATAATAAATAATTGAGTAAATCCTTGTCCTAATAAAGCCGATGGAATACAAAATGACGGCCTATTGAATACGGAATGCTTTATCTGAGAAACTATTTAGTCTACTGAGTCAGTTTTGGTCTCAAATGTCAGAGGATATAATCTGGTTTGAAAATGTATAGAATAGTATTTGGTCGCAAACGTGCTTCTCTATGGTCAAAACGGAAAAATGTTTTTGGGATGTTATTGGTGCCCGGTTTGGGAAGGGGGCAGCCAAGTTCGAAAAATAGGTTTTTGTATCTGAGTCTCATTCCATACAAAAACAAAGTACAAAACCTACTACCACCATTTGATGAAACTTGAGCCACCTTTTTATAACAAGGTTACTGACTGAATTTTGAAATGAATCTGTGGATATGTCGGGGTTCTCCAACGGCTAATTTAAGTTTAAGTATTTAGAATATATATTCTTATTTAGTGTTAATCTTATTATTTTTTAAAATCAAATTTCATTATTAATAATCAGAGATTATTATAATTTAAAGATAATCAAAAGCAAAAAAACAACGCTCAAGGTAAAGAATATAAACTATTCTTTACACTCAATGTAAAGAATTCCGTATGAAAAGAATATTTTCATTACATGTTAAGACTTGAAGTAATTTACTAGGCATATCTCTGTTAGTTACTATCACATTTTTGTCTCCACATCCAACTTAGTGTTTTCGATCAATTAAAGATACCAAACGAATGATAAAATCTATGTTTTATCAAAATAAAATACAAGATTAATAAAGTAAATCTACTTCGCGCTTATAAATCCAAGCTTGTTAAAGGCCATGAAAGAGATCGAGCTTACAACTAAAATCGTGTAGTCCTACTTCCTTCTAGAGGGTATCAGACAAAAAAGCTAGTTTCGGCTTGGCCGAAACTTCGGTCGGTCACGAATGGAAAGCAATGTTATTAGAAAAAATGATCAGCTTGGATAAACTTGGATAAAATTCAATGAAATTAAATGAATTTCAGCCCACATCCTTCAACATGAAGCATTAGCAACAATCTATGCTGTAACTGAGCTATAAATTGGCAATAAATTAAGAGTTACAAATACCTTTAAAGTAAATCGTTGGAAGATAAATTAACTATCACAACAGTTGTTTTTAGACGTTATTGCTTAACTTTTAGCATTTTTAATTGCTACCTACACTACCTAGGAGGTAGTTTATTGCTCCCCCCCCCCCCAATAATTTGGTGCTGGTGACATACATGCCTCGGATAGAACGTAAAATGGAGGTCCGGAGCCTGTACGATGTCAGGTATTCGTTAAAGATCCATATCCTAATTATACCTGGATAGGTAAAATTTAGGACTCCCACTGTAGCATCGTCCGATTAGACTTAGTGGCATAATTAATCAAACAAACAATGCTTTATTCTTCGGAAGATTGTATGTTCACCTAGGTTTATATTAAATCAAAACATGCAAAACCTAACATCTTTGACAATTACCAAACATTTCACTCTTCAACGTCACTTCTCTCTTTAAATCACTCATTCTTTCACTTTTTCGCTTTATTTACCAGTAATTCCAAAGTAAGCTAGTGTAACGTTAAATCAATAAGCAAATAAAAAAAACATATGTCGTAAACTTCCAGACCGTTTGTTGGAACAAAACAAGCGGTTGGAACGAACTGTTTGGGTCTAGATCTTTCCGTGGCCTAGTCCACGAAGGCGTGGTACCACGCCCACATTGTTCTGGAACATTCCAGACCTGGCGATTAACGATTATATATAAGGAGCCAGTGAATGGACGAGTTAGTCAGTAGTATAAGTCTGTGTCTTGACTATGTAGCCTAAGTCATATGATTGTGTGTTATAACGTTATCATTTTTGTAACCTGCTCAAGTATTTAAGTTTTATAAATTCGTTGCCCTTGATAACTGTATATTTTTGTTGAATAAATATTTGAATGGATCCGCTGAAAAACGTTCTAAGTGACAAATATGTAATGTTGAGTAATCAGTAAAATAAAATCATAGTCTAAAGTTATTGTTAGTTCTGTAGGTGAATTTTTTTTCCCATGTAATTTGTTATGTATACATGTAAAATGACATAATGGAGCACTAGATCATACTATGACGTACTATTATACATTTTAATACATTCACCCAAAAGTGCCACTTCGGCAATTTTGTCGCTTAGAACGTTTTTCGGCGGATCCATTCATTTGTTACCCACATAAGTGTTACAATACTCAAAGCTTATTACGAAAAATTGAACAATACTTTTACAGATACCGGCAACTCTTTTACGTTAGGGGGAAGGTGCAAATTTATTGAAAAAATAACAAAATATTTTGGTAAATAGTTCTAAATATCTTTCAGTTCTCTCATAACAATTTCCCCACCCTCGGAGGAGAGCGGAAGTTGGTCCTGGCTGAGTTGGATCCGATATATCCTCGTGTCAATTAGTGCTCGGTCCTAACTCCCACGAGGCTTCCGAGTTTTCTTCTTCACTGCCCCCTATATCAACAGTCCCAATATTGGAGCCAATCATCCAGTTCCCCTCGTCTTTAAATTGAATTGCACATTAATTAATAGAAAAAAAAATGATTGGAGGATACCTGGATAGTCAAAGTTTAAAATAACATGCGCTTCTGTTCGATAAAATTCAACTTATTAGGCAGTATTAACTTATAACTTTAAAAGCTAAAGTTACTAGTCTGCCAATAAGTACAGTGTTATGCTATGAAATGTTTTTTGATAATATTATCAGCTGTTATCATTATCCAATATCAACTAAGGCCAATAATTTGCCTAGCAAATCAATCAGTGGTCAATAAACGACAATAATTTAACACATGTTTTACAGAAAAGGGAAAAACAATTGCCTCCAAAATATAAAAAAAAGTAACCCTACAAAAAATAAAAAGAGGCTGTAACTTTGTAATGGTCCAATTTTCATGATTTCCTTCTTCTTCTTTTTTTTTGTTTTTTTTTATTCACTTACCGATTTATGAAATCTACGAGGTAAGGAAAAGTATTGTGATCTTGCGAAATTTCGACTTCCGGTTTTCAACGGAAATACACGTTTTGGGGTCCCCTGAGTCCATATAGCCAAGTCCCGCGAAATGGTCTGTGTGTGAACACCCGATGTAAACCATGCGAACCTGAAATTGGGTATTTAGTGTATGTATATTCCCGCGATGTGACAGCAAAAATTTCATCAAAATTGCTCAAAGGGAGGGGGTACTTTACTTAATAAATTTAGTTTCATTTTCACTTGTTTTTTTTTTTATTTACTCATAAACGGTTTTAACGATTTTGATCAAACTGGGTATTTGATGTATGTATGTGCCAAAGATGTGATAGCCAACATTTCATCAAAATTGGTCAAACGGAGCGGGCACTTTATTTCATATGTTTTTTTTTCAATTTTTACCTTTTTTTCGATGATCTCAAAAATGGCTTTAACGATTTTTATCAAATTCGTCATGTTTAATGAAAATTAGGTGTTCTTTAATATTAGGTAAGCTTTATCATTATTAAAATTGGGGGGGGGTTTGGGCCTTTTTGGTTTGTTTGTTTCCTATAAAGTACCTTTGTTTTTGTTTATATGGAGAAATAAAGTGTCTCTCGTCACGCCTAAAAATAAGAAATGGCTAAATATGAGATATGATAAAAATAAAGAAAACATAAAGAGGAGAAAAAAAGAAAAAGTATACAGTCAACTCAAAACTCGTTGATTCCACGCATGCGGAGTACGCCTTTAATGACAGACCATTGTTCATAATTAAAGCCATTCTGTTCATTTGAGAAGTGGCAATTAACAAAAAGCATTAATTTCTAATCTAAGTAAGTTGGTAAGTGAAAGTTGTGTGTTGCGCGCACGCACCAGATTTTTGGTATTTCAAGTTAAAAAAAAAGAACTAAGTATTTCCTATTTGTGATTTGAATTTCAACTAGTTAATATTTCATATTGTAACACTTACGTGGGTTAAACAATTTTTATTGCACGAAAATAACAATTTTCATTGCCACACAAATTATGAGAACACTAATATTTAAACAGGTTAACAGAAATAAACATATGACATGAGCTTCACAACAAAGGCTATCTCTCCAGTCCATCGCGCGTTATAATTATTCGTAAGCAGAAGAGTATAGAACCTCTTGGGCCGGCGTAGATCGTACTCCATCCAGGTAATGTCACAAACACGTGCTATGACATCTTTGTTTCAACTGTTGGTTTGTTTCAATAATTCTGAATCATATGTTTTTATTGTTATTGTTTAACATTACAACATGGTTATCGATGGGTTTTTTTTCTTTATATATTGTACTAGCATTCCCCGTCGTGGCTTTGCCCGCGAGCCTTTAAAATCAATTCTGTGATCATTATCTTGGTTTTGATTTAATGTAATATGTTAACTGATGTTAAGGAGATTAAGTAGAATCGGAGCTTCCGGTAGGCGGAATGTTCGAGGTGGAAGCTGCCGTATCGGTAGAAGAGAGGGAGACGCGCAATGGAGAGAGTTCACTAAAACCGCCGAAACAAAACATTGTTTACTCGTCGTGAAGGCTTCATTTTTTGGCTTTAAAACAGGTTTTTTTATGTCCGTAGGGGCTTTCGAGTTAAACTCGTCGTATCAAGATCTTTAAAATGAGTCCTTATTAGATATTTTTTCTCGAAGAGCAAAAATAGGTGTCCGTTAGAGTTAAACGACAATTTCGCCATTTAAAATTAGGGTTACATTTTTGGAATTCCTTTCTTAGTGCTTACCTACATCGCGTTTAAAATCTGAATTCCGAACTTCAAGTTTCTATCATTAGTAAGTTTTGCTCTGCGTTGATTCTGTCAGTCAAGACAAAGCCTCTTATATATAGAGAGATTTATCCACATAATTGTTTCTGTTTTTTTTTTTTTAACTCAAATGTTATTTAATATTGGCCAAAATGATCTTGAGGTTAAAGGACCTTTGTTTTGTTATTTAATAAATATATTAAGTTATTAAATAAACTTAAAATATAAATTACTACGTAACGTACTTATATGTTATAAAAATCCGGATTGCACTCTTAAAGGAATGTTTCAGAAAAATCGTGTACATGGCAAATTAGAAAATATTTTCGCAGATAGTGGGATTATGAAATCGCTGTTAAAAGACATTTCCTAATACCAATGTATATTTTTTTATCTTATAAGAAGTAGAGAAATCTTTCATTATGACATTTACGTAATAATGGATAGTTTTTTAGATAAGAGTCAATGAGTTTTTATTTTATTCATAACTTTTTCGTATAAATTTCTGGTGCATCTGTAGCAATAGTATTATTAATTGAAAAAAATAATAAAGCAATAAATATTTGTATTTTGGCAGAGATTGGAATCTGATTCTGGGCTAAAATACTGATTACGGTGAATAATAAGACTATACCTTATCCACGTGAAGCAGGTAATCTTCAAGATGATGTCAGAATCACTGATATTAACATTGGTATTATTTCTCATAGACAAATACTCTGAATGTTTTGTGTTAATAAGTTGAGGTTTTGTGCTAATTATTGGATAATCTAAATTCAGACACACCGGATAACCTGAACAATGCTAGGACTTAGAATAGGATTGCGGTGCGCTCTGCCTTTTTGGATAATTGGTCCGAAATCGTTCCCCTAAAATGTACACCAGTTCATTACGAAGCTAAATTAATCTTAGCTAAGCTGTGTTGGAACAGCTGCTAGATTGCTAAATGGGATTAGATTCTTCTTGGAAATAAGCACAAAGGATAATTTTCCTAGCTATGCATTGTTAGAATTTCCAAAGTTCTTTTAATTATCCAATTCAATGAAGAAGACAAACATTCCATGTCCAACCTGAGGCTAATAAGAAATCATCATCAACTTTTGAAAAAATCATTTCGCAGTAAGTAGGTCGACTAGTGGACAGTTTTTGATTATTTCTACGTCTCACAATCGAATGACGCCATGAGTTAATAACGTTTTTTTTTCACAATGCAGTTCTTAATATTTTTTTTCTCCTCATGAATATCAAACTCGTCGGGAAAAGGATACTAAGGGTAATTGGAATGACAGAAATAAATGAGGAAACGCTGAGATAAGGTTCAAGTTAGGGCTAAATGAGAAAACTTAAAATAGTGCGATTACCAAGGAATGAGAATGAAACAAAGAAAAAAAAACCTTAACGAATCGAATTCTGAGGCCGTCTTATTTAAAAGCTTAACAACTGCTCGAGAATAAAATTTTAATCTTTATGATATCTCTTGGGGAAAAAGTTTTAATTGTTATAAAGAGGAATCATCCTGTAAAAGTTGGAAGTAGTAATGGATAATTGAACAAGTTTCTTGTTTTAAATATAACATCATACTTTAAAACATAAAATTAATTAGTCAAGTTTTGTTATGATCCTTTTGTTCACCTCAAATTTTACGAAATTTTTTTCAACGTTTCGGCAATTATCAAGATGAACTTCAGCGACAAAATATTTTAATAAAATAGGCTGAGTGCCCTTGTCATAAATTTAAGAGTTGTTATTAGTTTAAAAAAACAAAATATATTCCTTTTCTTTTCAAGCTACAAACGTGACTTTGTTGCTTGAGAAGAAAAGGACTATAGTTTTTTTTTAACTAATAACACCTCTTTAATTTATGACAAGCGCATTCAGACTATTTTATTAAAATATTTTGTGTTCACAGTTCATCTTGATAATGGAGTGAATAGCCGATACGTTGAACAAAATATTGTAAAAGTTTGAGTTTAATTAAAGGATCATAACAAAACTTGACTTATATCTGCTTAGCCTCAAATCAGTTAAGAATTAACATAATTATCAAATTAATTTCCACCCACGCTTTTAGTATTCTTATTTATAAGCATAGAGATGATCTTTTGTATTTATTTATATCAAATTATCAGATTATTTATTAGATACTTGTTATAATATTATTTAAATTTTTTATGGCGCATAAATAAAATATTCTGCTGTCGTTTTTTTGTAGAATATTGGTGCACAGTGACAGGAAAAAGAATGTGTATATTGGAAACTTTAAGTTGGTTAAGATATATGAAAAATGGAATAGCTTATAAATTATCAGGCATTCGAATACACTTAGTAAATTTATGTTTGTTTGAATAATTTTAATTATTACTAATTCATTTCTTCTAAGAAGTATGAAATATATAATAACACTTGTTTATATTTACCTTATATTTTTAAAAATATACTATTTTGTTAAATAACATTTTGAGTGTATTGTAAAAAGTGATATATAAGTTAAAAAAAAAAAAAAATTGAGAAAGCATATTTATAAGTTTTAATCAGTAGGAGTTATAAGGATTTCAGGTGTTTTTATTTTGCATGTGGGTCAATCCATTCGAAATGGTCCAGAAAAAAATAATTTGGTTGCTCGACAATTTTAGAAAAATTCATATTTTGACCACCAATTACGTACTGAATCAAAACAAATTTTTAAAAAATTTAGGTCAGCACTTTAAAAAAGGCAGCCATCTTTGTTTCCGATTTTTGAGTTTTTAAGCTCTTACGGTCATAGACTAATAATTCAGACACGATTGTTTTCCTTACAGTCTGCTCTGTAACTAGCTTATCTGTTTTATTCTCTTTATTTTTTTAATATTTTGAAGTCAAATACTTGAAAACTGCTATTGAAAACTACTGCTTTAATATCTCAAAAGACCGTTTTGAGTATAAGTTGAAGTTTTGGGTATAAGGGGATCTTCGATAAACCTGATTTTTGGCATGATAAAAAATCTAACTAAGAAGCTTTCATTTAAAGTACTCATAACCCTGATATTTGTTACCTTATTTTTTCTTTAAATTTTTAAACTTCGAATTTTTTAATTGCTCGTTAACTTTAGGCTCTAATATTTCAGGTAAATGATTTATTTATAACAAAATGGGTTTTTCAACCACTTGGGTCATTTTAGCCCCCATACAACATTTGAAAAAGAAAAGAAAAGTACAATTATAAATACAATAGTAACAAAAAAATTATGGGTGACAATAAGGAATGAAAACAATAAAGAAGGTAGTAACGCTACAAGAATTTAAGTGTTGTTTGGGAAGAGAATAAAGGATAATATTATAAATGAATAAGTTGGGAAGAGAATAAAGGATAATATTATACATGAATTATAGTGAAAAACAAAAGGACAATGAAAGATAATAAAGAAAAAAAATACATTAAAGTTTGACATAAAGATTAATTTTTCGTAAGAACATGAACAATTTTTCGGCCATCTTCGAGGTGTTACTTAGTATCTCGCCTAAGTCGGTTCCAGGTCCCACTTCTCTCCGCTCTATTTCGTAAGCATAACACTCTGTGAGGATATGCGACACCGTCAGAGGAACACCGCAGGTGATGCATTGAGGCGGGGATTTCCTTGTCATGAGGTACTCGTGTGTGATCCTGGTGTGCCCTATCCGTAGGCGGCTGAGAAGTACTTCCTCTCTTCTGTTTCGCTGCAGTTCTTTTCGATTTGGAACTACGCTGGGTTCTACCACTCTTAATTTGTTGTCCCTCAGTCTGAACCAATTGCCTTGCCATTTCTTTCGCGCCTTTTGCTTTACTAAGGCAATTACATCTGTGGCAAGTGCATATGTTACCGGCTCTCCTTCTTTAATCCCTTTTTTCGCCATAGTATCAGCAAGCTCATTGCCTCTGATACCACAGTGACCTGGTAACCACAAAAATTGTACCTTATACCCAACAGTTTCCAATGATTTCAAGTGTATTAAGATATCAGTTACTAATGTGTTCTTCGAAAATGGATTTTTTATAATGATTTATTAAAAATCTTATTTGTTTACATGTTATGATTAAATGCAGGAAAGGAATTAGGGATATCTACGATGGGTGCAGAGTATCATCTAATGTATAAAAAACACCATCGAACGTTAAGTATGTAAACGTTGATGACTCCATCAAACTAATTCAGGCGGTGTTCAAGGCTAGAGGGGAGCTTTTTAACTTAACCAGGGAAATCGAAGGGCTAATTTAGGTAGCGCTTCGTCGATGAGAAGAAGTGACTTAATTATCGTTTCAAGGATACCACATGATCATGTAAATGCAGTATTTATTGCTACGTTACCGGTCTCCCGCTTTTCTAAGGCGGGTGGGGGTTACCAGAAACGGCATTTATCTAATTGATATTGTAATTAATGTACTTAATTCACCTTAATGTAAAATGGATACTTTTCCAAAGGTGACGTGTTTACCAATTCTATTTTGATTCTAATAAACCTGTGGCATGGGGTAAATGATAATAAATAAACAAATCTAGATTGAACTATATCTTTAATTTTATTGACCAATTAAGTAAATCATTTATACCCCCTTTAATATATCATATAAACATATTTTACTAGCACAAATTAGTTAATGGATGCTGACTGGCAATTTAACATTATTTAAATAAATACTAACCACACAATATTACAACTAGTACTGTATATGTATTAACCTTATCTGGTGGGCACTCTCTGGTGTTGTCTCTGGCCTGTCTGCTGGATCAGTCCCTGCCATCTCTGACTCAGCACAGCATCCCATCTCGGTCTCTCTCGGAAATCTGGACTCTCCGCTCCTGCCTATCTGGTCCTCTGCCCTTCTCGTTCCACTCTCGCCCTCTTGGCACACTCCCCCGACCTCTGTCCACCTCCGAACTCACTCTCCACCCGAACTCCCCGAGCCTCCTTCTTCACCGTATAAGTCCTCTTTCCCCCACTCTCTTCAGACTTCTTCTGATTGGCTGGCTGGTTGGTTCCAGACTTCGTCTGATTGCCTAAAATTTCCCTTCCTTTCTATATTAAACGTGTTTCCCAGCGGCCTCTTTGCCGGGGCAAAACCAGGGTTTATGGCTACAAATTTCTCTAGCAATCTTCTTAGGTATTTCCCTAGGTGTTTGTCGGCAGCATTGTCGGTCCTAAGCTTTGCTTATTTTGAATTTCTAACAGAAGGTTTATTGCCCCAATAACTTACAAGGGGTATTTCCAAGTCCTAGCCGCCTTAAGGTAAAACTGACCACCGGGTTGACCATATACAGTACTTTACATATTTTGATATTAAATTATTAATTCAATTTACTTTTCTTATCATGGCAGCATCCACAATACATAGCATTCTCCTAGTGTCAAGGGAAAGAAAAATTAATAAACGTACGTTTATTGATTTTTCTTTTAACATTCTTTCAAAAATATTTTAAATAATCAGTTTAGAGCCATAAAGTAAAATAATATAATACAATAATAATATAAGTACAAAGTTAACTGTTTAGCATCGAATAAAATAATTACAAACATGAATAAAACCCTTTAGTAAAACAAGATACGATAATAAATTTACAATTTACATAACATAAACTAAAATAAAACAATTTTCAATATAAGTTTTCTGTGTACTATCTAACAACATTTTGACTCAACATTCAAAACTAAATTATACAAACACAAAATGGTTGTAGAATATAAAAAAAAAAACTTGTGATCTTACAATTAATTGACTTCTTATTTACGATAGTTCTACATTAGTACCTTTTTAACTTTTAGTCTTTGAACTTATCCATACCATTATTAAAATTCCATGTATCAAGTATTCACATGATAAAATCTTATTTTTCTAAACAATTGCTAGAAATCTTACATAGTGATCAGAGTTCTTCTTTCTTTATTTCACATCCTGAAACACTTCTTAATTCACAAATAACAAAAACAAGTATAATGTTTATACAGTAACATTTTATTGTGTGGCAAGCATTTTTAAAAAATAAAAAGTATTCTACTATTTGGGATTCTTTCCCACTCTAGTTTTAAAAATCATTTTTGTTAGGAATCTTTATATTTTAAATAATTGTTTGATTTCAATTATTTTCAGTGTTAATTTTCATAACGTCTAATTCGGTATTTATATTTCCTTTCTTAATAGCACTTACTTTTACAATAATCAGTTGTCCTAGTACCATCCTGGGTTTTCTTATGTCACAATCAAGGATTAAGGATTTGCACATTCTATTAAATGAATTTCAGTTCTTAAGTATGATTAAAAGTTTTTAAAATTTCATCAAATTTCTAAATCTTGCCTTTATCCAAAAGATTTTTAAATTTCCTATCCGGATGTTCGGATAAAATACATTATGAGCCCCATCAATTATATAATAATACAAGTTTTACAAATGGATCAATAAAGCAATAAAAATGTTGCCTCAGTATTCTGGGCGTACTTAAAGATTTCAGTATCTTCTCAAAAATAATCTTAGGGATACCTGGAGGCGCTACGGCTGCTCCACATTGAGGGTTTTTCCCTACTAGACACAATTAAAACAATAACCCGACTTCAGGGGTGATGGAGGACCTCTGTCTACTCCAAAGTAGAAAAGTATAATAATTGCTCAAAATAATCCAATTAGGATATATAAAATTCAAACTTGATCCAAGTTATTTAAATGTTATTATTGGGGGTTGCTCATAGTGACTAAAAAATTGAGGCAATTTAAAATTATTATTTACCAACAGTTTTCGAATATGAATTGTGACCTATGCAAATTTAAACTTGAACATTTTAACTTTCTCATTTATAGATAATGTATCGTATCTCTCACTTTGCATTAATCAATAAAATCTCAATTGGAAATCGTTTAAGAACATGTCACTTTTATTTTGAATCATTCTACTAAATGAATTTTAATATTTTTTTTAATTTTCAATCAAAAGAATTAACACTGAGATCCACTTAACCGTTCATTATTAAGTTTGTGTAGTTGAAATCCTAAAACTATCAATTCCTAAATTTAAAAAGAAACTTATTTACATAAAAATACTTACAATTATATTTACAAAAATTATTTACATTGATCCAGAACGGGTTGATCTGACGACGGCTTCGCCAGGACCCTTTAGCTCGTCAACGGAAGGGACGCTAGATGGAAACCCTTTTTATCCCCTGGTCTGGGATAAAGACTACCGTGTCTTATTATAACACTGTATACGCTTCTTCTTTGCATGGTTCAAGACCAAATAATTCATATGGAAGCCAAATAGCAAAAACAGGAAGGTGATTGGCTCCGTTGGCGAATCCTTAAGATATATATATGTTCTGGCTCGATAATTGGCATTTTCTTTATTTCCTGGGAATTGCTTTATAGTCATACTAAGCGGGTTTACGTGATCTGCTCTTGGAAGTGACTTATAAGAACTAATTAATTTTACAAATTCTGTGAGGTCTAAATAGTACTCTTCGTTAGCAATCGCCATGGGTCGGTCCTTCCCTTCATCTTCAACCTTTTCATGGGTCATATCAACTTCCTCGCGTACTTGGCAAGATTCAAGAGTTTCTACCTGAGCTTGAGGGATTGGTAAATTCTCTTGAATGGTTTCTTCTTGAAGATTCTTCGTTTCATCTTCAACTTTAAAAGAAACCTTATCTTGCCCGTCGGAATTAGTCTCAATGTCACTACTTTCTGATTGAGTATGAGGAACTGTTCCTTCCATCGGAGATTCGTCACGAATAATTTCCACATTTTCCAGAGCAGTAATCTCGTTCGGTCCAGTTTCCATACAATTGGTCGCATGGGGTTCATTAATATAATTTTCTACTGTTTTATGGGCATTATCTTCTACACTCTTATTCATCTCTTCACTTTCAGCTAGGGGTGGTTTCTGAATTTCCTCATCAGGTTTAGTATAATGTTTTGCAGATGCTTCCAACTTCAGATTTGTTGTGTGAAAAGCTTCATTTATTTCCTGGAGGTTTTTATTATGCTCTTCTATTATTCCCTTTAGCTCTTTATGTCTATCTTCTTGCTTTTTCTGCATCTCTTTTATTAGCTGCCATATTAACATTACTTCTGGGCTGAGGCAATTTTCTTCTGTTTTCTCCCTGGTCTGTGGCTGAGGTGCTTCTGGATGTGGGATCGCTATTCTTTCAGCCAACCCCGTATTCGGCTGTGGTAGTTCCTCGTTTTCTACCCTCAAAGCCATATCAAAATGTCGTGCGCGTATATTATCCTTTTAATATCTATTGAAACCTCCGCGGTAGGGTTAAACGCAAGCACTGATTAAATATAACACAAAAAACAAGCCACTTATTATAAGACCGTACAACAAGAAGTATAAGGTCACACATCACTACTTTAACACTAAGGCAAGAGAACACGAGAAAACGAAGCAAAGATTTAAAGCGAAATTCTGGAGAATTTTTAGTTAAATTAAAGAAATCATCAAACCTTATAATATTCACCCTTATGCCACTTTGTATAATTTAACAAGAAACGTCATCTAATGATATAAACAAATTGGTAAGTAAGTCCCCACAAGGGATGCCATTTTAATTGCTACGTTCCTGGTCTCCCGCTTTTCTAAGGCGGGTGGGGTTACCAGAAACGGCATATATCTAATTAATATTGTAATTAATGAAGTTAATACACCTTAATGTAAAATGGATACTTTTCCAAAGGTGACGTGTTTACCAATTCTATTTTGATTCTAATAAACCTGTGGCATAGGGTAAATGATAATAAATAAACAAATCTAGATTGAACTATATCTTTAATTTTATTGACCAATTAAGTAAATCATTTATACCCCCTTTAATATATCATATAAACATATTTTACTAGCACAAATTAGTTAATGGATGCTGACTGGCAATTTAACATTATTTAAATAAATACTAACCACACAATATTACAATTAGTAGGTACTGTATATGTCTTAACCTTATCTGGTGGGCACTCTCTGGTGTTGTCTCTGGCCTATCTGCTGGATTAGTCTCTGCCATCTCTGACGCTCTCTCAGTCTCAGTACAGCATCCCATCTCAGTCTCTCTCGGAAATCTGGACTCTCCGCTCCTGCCTATCTGGTCCTCTGCCCTTCTCGTTCCACTCTCGCCCTCTTGGCACACTCCCCCGACCTCTGTCCACCTCCGAACTCACTCTCCACCCGAACTCCCCGAGCCTCCTTCTTCACCGTATAAGTCCTCTTTCCCCCACTCTCTTCAGACTTCTTCTGATTGGCTGGCTGGTTGGTTCCAGACTTCGTCTGATTGCCTAAAATTTCCCTTCCTTTCTATATTAAACGTGTTTCCCAGCGGCCTCTTTGCCGGGGCAAAACCAGGGTTTATGGCTACAAATTTCTCTAGCAATCTTCTTAGGTATTTCCCTAGGTGTTTGTCGGCAGCATTGTCGGTCCTAAGCTTTGCTTATTTTGAATTTCTAACAGAAGGTTTATTGCCCCAATAACTTACAAGGGGTATTTCCAAGTCCTAGCCGCCTTAAGGTAAAACTGACCACCGGGTTGACCATATACAGTACTTTACATATTTTGATATTAAATTATTAATTCAATTTACTTTTCTTATCATGGCAGCATCCACAATACATAGCATTATAATACCTTATCTTTCATATCTTATGTACATTTACACTTTTATCAGTAAGAAAGAAATAATAGTGTAATTTATTTACTAAAAGTTATGGTTCGATTTACGCAAAACTCATTGATTATTTCATACAAAAAACCACAAAGATAGTGTCACAAAATTAAATTTGCCAAAGAAATAATGAAAATGTAAATAGAATAAATAAACTACGAAAGCATATCAATAGGAAAACACTACACTACTAACTAAACAGGAACAATGAGTTACAAATAATCGGAAAATTTTCTTAAATGGACTTATAGTTAATAAATTTTCTCATTAATTATTGATACTATATAAGTCACAGCCTTCTATTACATTCTGGACATAACTTTACAGTATGCTCTCCACAAATGCACTTTCCACTTATAAAATGAGATTTTGGTAGTGTTCTCTTCTGCTAAGGACAAAATTGACACATTTTTCCATCTAATTTAAGAAGATTCAATAGGCGTCTAAAGGTAGCACTCGTTTCCAAGACTAACACAAAGTTAGATGTGAGGTAGTGCTTCATTTTGCCGACGTCGTATCTTCAGAAAAATAAATTAAATGATTGATTATAAGTAGTAGTAAGTAGAGGTGGAACTCCCGGAAGGAGCCAGCTAGGGATTGGAGGTTCACCTGTAATTAACAGAAATGTGCGGTCTCTTCGTCGGTAAGGCGAACGCTACCTTTCCCTGGTGAACCCTGGGTAGGGCGCGGTGAAGGATCCTCAATATCGGGTCGTGGTGAGCCTGACAGGCACATTTTACAAAAAATACATAATATCCATAAAACACCTTATTAAATTAAACCAAAATTTACCAATGATCTTTATAATGCAGACAAAAAGGGAAAAAATAAAATATAAAAATATTATGAGTATTTATTTCTCTAAACAAAAACAAACCCAGGGAAATACAAAAAATGCAGGAATAGGTCGAGAGTCGATGTATCCCAGTTTCCACCGTGCAGTCACAACATCTGGACCTCGAGAGCAGGCTAGAGGTGATTTTGGACGATCATTAGCCGGAAGGAATCTTTTGAGGCTCATTTTCAAGTCTGTATGAAGGCCCGATGATTGCTGGCTCCTTCGCTGGAGTTGACCAATAGTTCATGTGCTAACCCTCTGAGGAAACTTCTTCTGGCCATTGGGTCTAGTTGATTCCCGAGATAAATAACCATGGAATTCCTCCCCCCCCCCCCAGGTTCAACATAGTATAAAAAATTACCTTAGGTTGCTGGGTATTTCTCTGACAACAAAGGCGCAGTGAGCCTGATACGCGCATGCTCATATAATGCATGGTAATGCTAACTTAGAGGAAGAGACCCCATAAAAGGGTTAAGGAAGCTTAAGTGAAATAGTTTTTGTAATTTAAAAGACGAAAAAACTTACCTTGGTTGATAACGTCATTGGGCGCGGTGAGCTTGTCAGATCAAGATGGCTATTGCACAACTCTCTGATGACTGGTGACAAACTGACTTTGGGTATTAGATTCAATCCAAAAAGATACCTGATTACAGGCCGTGGCGTGCTCTCCTCGACCCGTTGAAGAGAGCAACACCGGGAAAACCAAAGCCTGTGCCTGTCAGATTAGCCCCGCCCTACCCAGGGTTAAACTACAAACCAGGGTTGAGAGATATAGTATACACGTGCTCCATGTGCAATGGTAAAGAGGATGGAACCACGTTTCATGTTCTTGGCAGAGGTCCAATTTTAAACTCATTAAGATAAAAATATTTAGGAGAAAACACCCTAACAGAAAACGAGGTGATAGAAATTGTTAATGGAAAATGATGGAGAGGCAGTTACACCGGATGGTTGGTAAACAAACATAACCCCCCCCTCCTTCTTCCGATGGCAGTCGATCACCGACAGTTCACTCGACAGGTACGTTTTATTTCTTGTTAAATATATTTTTAGACTTCTACCCATCTCTTTTTCTATTTTTATTACTATCTCCTTTTCTATTATATGCTACATATACCTTTAGACTTTTACCCATCTTTTTCTATTTTCACTTCGCACATATTCCTTCCGCTTCCTCGTTACATCTATTCCGTATCCCATTTAATATTGTTATTCTTTCGTATATTATAGGCATATTGTTCGATATTGGGGGCCTGACACATGCCATATGGCCAGGAGCCCTTTTCTCGATAAATTTAAGTTCTATAATTTTGGTGAGGGTTTTATTGAGTGAATAATTTCTGCTATTTATAACTCCCTTTATTGACAGTTTAAAATCCCTGAAGGGGCATTATTGTTAATAATTATATTTACGGATCTCGGGGGGGTCCTGTTCTCCTTATTCCGCCCTGCTCTGGCCCTCCTAGCGATGGGCTGGTTCGAGTCTCCGTGCTCGCGTCGCTGGCGGTAGCCGTGGTGTGCGACTGGAGGTCCTCTAAAGTGGATGCCGTGATATGCCGTGTACACAGGCCGTCTTTCTCCCTTGCTGGCAGCAGTCAGAGTCCTATCTCTTCGTCGTGGGGACGGCTAAGGTCCACGCTGACGGAGTGGGGGTGGCCACGCATGGGCCTGCTTAGGTGTTGACGGGGCCATCCGTAGGGGGGTATTATTAGTAAAGGGGCCCCCTCCGATGATCAATATATTTTTGTATATTATCCACCTTGGATTTATTTGTGTAAATCCAACACATATTTTTGATTTGTATAGCTTTCCATATTTGACAATTGTATTACTTAAAATCCAAAAATTTTATTCATATTCTTTTGTTAAATATCTAATTCCACACACAAAAATTATATTTAAAAAAAAAAAAAAAAAAAAATTATTATTCTATTATGCAATTATTTACTCATTTTCATTTCTTCATGCATATATATGTATATAGATACATATATTACTCATTATTTTATTTATTTGTTATTTTTCTTTTCTTCATATTTATTGGTTGCTATCTTGTTTTATATTTAGCCCTGAAGAAGACCTGAATATCGGGTCGAAACGTCGGCACAATATATATGTTATTTCACATATAGTGTTTTCATTTGACCGCACCCCCAACCATTTCCATCTCATAATCTTCTACGGTCAACAAATTTCCTTCATTATGAAAATGATGGAATTCGTTATTTTTGTACATATAGGAATCTTTAAATTATAGACATTTTATAATTAATGAATTTAATTATAATGATTAAAAGACGATTAGACCAATTAGGACAAAAAGGTTATGTGATTATAGTTATATAAAAATATTATATTAATATTGAGTTTATTATAGTTTTATTGTATTTTGTAGGGTTAATTGCATCAAGATTATTAAAATTTTTGGCTAATTAAGACCAAAGGTTTGTTTTTTCAGTTAGGTAGACCAAAACAAACTCAAACAAAGAGGAAAAGAATACTGCAATTAGTATTTCGGTCTTTAAACTGATTCCCTGGCAAACGGTATATCCATGCCGATTGAATTGAGTGTTTTGTAGATAATATAAAATGTATAATTTATCTATCTATCTCTCTTTAGAATTCAATTATCTTTCTAGTCATGGTGACTTCAAAATTCTTATTATGATTATTCTTATTATAAATATTTATTATAAGAAGAGAAAAGGCCTTGGACGGGATTTGAACCTGGATATCCGCATCACTAACATGGCGTTCTTGCCACTCAAGCCACCAATCAAATATCCAGGTCAAGTCAATCCCTTTTCTTCGCGACCTCCTTTCACCCCCCTCCCTTATCTAGCATATTTAGCGAATCAAACGTGGAGTGGACTATTGTGAGGTCTCTTGGCCAATGCGAATATTTTTTTTTATATTAAAAAAGGAAAAGTAAAGATATTACAATTTTTTTTTTAAATTTAAATGAACATCATATCACAAATCGGGTGGTGATCACACTTTTTACAAATATATTTCTACTAAATCAATTGGTTTCCTTTATTTTAAAATTCATTTTTATAAATTTAACAAAATCTTAGTAGCATGCATCAATTTCAAATCGTGAAGGTTTTTCTTTTTAATAACAAATTAAATTTTAAAAGTATTTGTGTCTGAAGTTTAGTAATCGAACAAATGCTATTTCTTTAATCACATTCATTAAAAGTGAATAAAGGTAACTGTCCATTAAGACCTCAATCATTGATGAGTTCTGCTTAGAGCTCATTAAGAGAAATTCTATCCTTTAATACTTTTTCAGTGAGGTGATTAAGAAATAAATTGTTTGGTGTAAATGGTCCTCTAATCATCAGTGAACTTTATATTGTTTTGTTTATAATTGTTTGTTATAATCTATATAAATAAAGTTGAAATTCTGTTTGTTTGTTTGTTTATTTGTTCTTTATAGAAATCCATACCGTATGTCCTAAATTCTCCAAATTTCGCTCAGTGGTTCTTTGATACCAGGTGCGAACACCTGTCCATATTAAAATTGCGTAACTTCAGCCGATCTTCAGCTGATATTCTTTATTCTCCAAATTTCGCTAAGCGTTTCTTTCAGACCCGGTGCGAACACCTTATCATATTAAAATTCCATAACTTCAGCCGATCTTCAGCTGATATTCTTTATTGTTTCAAAAATCATAATGATCTCACTTTACAGTGTTTTTTTTTTTTTTTTTTTTTTTTTTTTTTTTTTTTATTTTATTTTTTTTTTTTTATGAAATCGACCGTTTCTTTAGACAAATGAAATTCCACGTGATATACAGCTATAATCTATGTATATAAAGATCAAATTCTGTTTGTTATTTATAGAAATCCATTCCGTTTGTCCTAAATTCTCCAAATTTCGCTCAGTGGTTCTTTCATACCAGGTGCGAACACCTGTCCACATTAAAATTGCATAACTTCAGCCGATCTTCAGCTGATATTCTTTATTCTCCAAATTTCGCTCAGTGGTTCTTTCATACCAGGTGCGAACACCTGTCCACATTAAATTTGCATAACTTCAGACGATCCTCAGCTGATATTCTTTATTCTCCAAATTTCGCTCAGTGGTTCTTTCAGACCAGGTGCGAACACCTGTCCATATTAAATTTGCATAACTTCAGCCGATTTCTGGGTATATTCTTTATTGTTATAATAATCTTTTTGATCTCGCTTTACATTGGTTTTTACAAAATCGACCGTTTGAGTCGATAAAAGTCTCAGTTTATAGATTTTATAGATTTAAAAATTGAAATTCTCCGGGTGAAACCGGGATATACAGCTAGTTTGTTTATAAGATTGTTATAATTTGTTTCGTCAGGGATCAGAATCCCATAATATGTTGCACTTATTAATAATTTGCATTTTTTTTCAGTTATTTATGATTTTATTGTATCATTCTCACTTATAATTTTTTTTATTTTTTTTTAACGGCATGTTCAGGACTGTAATGAAATAGAAGGCAAATTGGTAAAGGGTTCGTGGGTTTTCCCTGAACTTTTGGTATTTCATGGAATTTCATTAGATGCTCAAGTTATTAAATTTTATACACTCAGATTAATTTGACTAATTATACATTTCAATATTCGAATACGTCACAGATTTAAACTATTTATACATTTTAATATATTTTTTTTAGCTTTATCGTTGATTTATTTATCTAAAAGCAAACTACGTACGTTCTTGTATCGTGAAAGGAAATCGATGGTCTAACGGCATATAACACATGGAAACTTCATTACAGAAGTCATTATATTTTACAATCGCAATAGTTTCCCTAACTATATATTTCATATGTAGGTAATTGAATGTACAAAGTGGTAAATATCGCTTCTTGATTTTATATATTAACTAAAAGTATGTTTGATGTTTTCCGCGCTTGTCACAGGTTCCCTAAATAAACTAATTTATTAACGAATTAAAGATTAAAGATTTAATTTGATCTTGCTAATATATTTTAATAATAGGTTAAATAATTATCAAGATTTTCAGTTAATTTTTACTTTATTCTGCAATGCCAACGTTTCGATCCATCTTGTGGATCTTCACCAAGGCTACAAGAAAACATATATATGAGTATCTATGGTAGAGGATGACAATAAATGAATCCTTTACCAAACTGATAATAATATAAAAGATGGTAAGCATTATACGTGAATATTTAAATACGTGGCTGGTTAAGATAAAATAAAATCTGATATTTACCTTCTGAGTCCAGGGTGATACAAAGACTGAAGGTAAAATAAGGTGAGAGGTAGTGGTAGGTGGTTAGTTTCCCGACTTCAAAGGTTTATGACGGGGAAACCCAACGCTTTTGAAGTGAAATGCTACATGACAACCGAGTGAAAATAAAATATTAAAAACTAACAAAATAGATGATACTGAATACAAATTGTTATGTCTGGAGCCAATAATAACAACAAAATTGAGATAATACAAGGACAAAATGCATACGAAATTTAAAAATATACAGAAGCAAGTTATACAATACTAAAGATAATAATAATACAAGAGCTACATGGATAACTATGAAATCAAAACTAGGATTTGAGGATGCGGAAGATATTAGAATAAGTGGATGAAATTATCTCTTTATCTGTTTTATGATTTATAGGGTTATTTTTTTCCAGATGGATGAAAATGGATTCTGAGAGGAGTCGTTTATCGTGATTTGGTAGAGTAGCTAATATGGAGGGGTTCTCAAAGTCAAAGGAATTTAACCTATCGTATAGAGTAACGGTTGATTATCTCTCACCTCTATTTCATTAATAATTTGCAATATTTTATTTGATTATTTCTTTTTTTTTTAGCTTTTCTTGCTAAATACGGATTACAACTTCAGGGTGATGTTAATTGAAGAACCGATAGACTTCCGCATGAGGAACTTCGAACAATTCCAAGTAGCTGGAAAACGGTTAACTTGAAGGGATTGTTTGACTACACTTAGTTGATTAGATTTCGCGGGTTTACTTCTTTAGTAGTAATGTATTTGAAAGAAGCTCCCCCTTTCCTGATTGGTTCACGTTACGTAATAACGTTTCAGAAATATTTAAAAAGTAATACTTTATTATATTTTATATAATATCGTCCCGCCATCGCAGTCTAAGTCTGCCTATTTCTTTTACTTTATTCTGACCCCGATTTTGATGGGTTCTTGAGTTGTGAATTCTTCTTTGTTTGGGCCAAATATTCTCCTTAGAGAAGAAAATCTCTCCCATGTGCTCAGTATCTCTGTTTGCTGTTTAGGTAGGGTTCATACGTAAAGGGTAGGGTTCACACGTTAATACTGGACCGACGACATTCTTACATATCCTTAATTTAAGATTTTGGGGAATATCTTGATTTTGAAAATAAATTTTGATGTGTCCAATAACTGTCGTTACCACTCTTAATTATCTGATTTTATGTTCTGTTGTCGTTGTAATGTGTTTGTTGTGTCGAAACGCTTAAATTTTTCAACACTTTAATTCTACCTACCTTTCTTCTGCAAGGAAAGTCTTGAAAAATCCTAATGGACACCATCCCTAACCATCCCTAACCATCCCTACATTGTTTTATTTTCGTTTGTTATGAACCCCTACCTTTTGATATTTGTCAGTGATGTAAGCAAAGTAAGCGTAATCTAAGTATTGGGCCATATTATTGAATGCTCTCATCTTATCATAAATGCACCCAAATAATATTTATTTTTTTTTGTTAGTTATAACATCATTCAGCCATATTATATGTTTTTTCACATATGATCTAAGATAAATTTGAGCCTGTTAACTGTCTAGTAACCATATAAATTGATAACATTTATGTATTATGATGCCAAGTGGGAGGATTAGAAACTGGGCCTTCATGGTGAAAATCGAATTAAAACGGTTACGTTTGTTAAAAAAAACAGATTCATCCAAACTTCCTTTCCCTGGCCACATTGTGAATTTAGTAACATTGTAAGGATTGAGATTATTTGAATCAACAGGTTAATATTTTCTTTAATATTAACCGGCTGGTTTCCCCGGATAAAATTCCCGAAATATTTCAATTTTTCGTTTTTGGATTCAATCAAACTCTTTTAATATTACCTACAAAAAAAATATCTATAGTGATATATTTCTATTATATGTTTAATACGAAACATCATTAAAATGATTTTATGTTTTGGATCAGCTGTGTGACCGGAACCACAAACCGTTTCGCCCAAGCTCAATACGCTTCTATAAAACTTTGTACCTTCCAAATGAATTTTCACTTAAAAACAAAAAACAAAACAAATAACGTATTTCTGTATTAATTTAACTATATTTCTATTTTTTTTAAATACTCTCCATTCAATCACCCATCTTTTTTCAAAATCAGCTTCATTCAAAATATAAATTCTCAGAAATCTAAAACTTCTCAAGTAGTGAACTACCTTGAAATAATGAAAAACATCAGTTATGCCGACACAAATAACAAAAATGAATCGAAATTATCAGCATTCAAAAGGAAAGGTTTTTGTTTTCTCGAAAGTTTTCTAAATTTGGATGGAGCTGGTCTCAGTTTTGACGCTACACGTCTCATATTTATAATATCTTGTTACTACTAAAAATTAAATATTCATAAGCCGTGATAAGTGGTCAGATATAGTCAGAAACACGCAAATCAAAGAAATAAATAGCCTTCTCCTCACAAAAAAAAAATCATGTTTTATTTAAGTAACAGACATAACTCAAATATATGATGATATAAAAACAATTTTCTGGTCTGAATGGAAAAATAACCTGAAAAACAAAAACAATTTAGCCTTTCATCTCACTGGTTGGCGAATTGGATTCACCGCGCTGTGCCCTAGTCAAAAATTACCTTCCGAAAAATGTATTCTGTTCCATTGTATATCATTATTTATTGGATGATTGAATGATTATATTTCTTAAAAAAAAAAAATAAATAATAGATGTATGCATAAATATGTATTCATAAAGACATATGGTATAAAATCTATATTAATAAAGATGAATTTCTGTTAGTTTGTTCTTTATAGAAATCCATACCGTTAATTCTAAATTCTCCGAATTTCGCTAAGTGGTTCTTTCATACCAGGTGCGAACACCTGTCCATATTAAAATCGCGTAACTTCAGTCAATCTTTGGTTATATTTTTTATTTTTATAAAAATCTTTATGATCTCCCTTTACAATGGAGACGAGTCGAAATTTCGGGGTTGGAAGTCCCCGGTGAAAACGGGATATACAGCTAGTTAGAAATATATTTCGATCGTTTTAATTATTTCCATTACCAAATAATAATACCATTTGTAATAAAACATTAGCACCATCATACAATAATTTATTACTTAACACATCAGGCTAGGATATTGATTCCACTGTCCACTTTTCTGTATTTCGAAAGCTAAAAGAAAAAAAGTACATCCAATTTGTACCTACTACTATTTGTACTAGAAAATATGGAAACATTTTTTTCTTTAGTTTATATTCCATCATTTTTTAAAAATCAATCTTCAGCGCAAAATTTTTTTTAAATCGGATTAAAAATAAAAAGAAAGTTTTATCTTGATTCAGTCACAATGAATTGACCTGGAATATGTTGTTGCAATGAGAAACATGGATGACTTTAATGTTCATTTATTTCTAATTACATAAATAAATGTCAACATTTTTATTCGGCCAAAAATAAATCAAGATATTGCAGTTGGAACTTCTACAACAAAGACATTTGAGCACTATGATGGGAATATTTTATCGATAAAAGATTATATAGGTAGCATATAAAACTAAGTTACTAAACAACAAACAAGTCCAACAAGGAAGCTTCACTTGACTTGGCGACTTTTACTTCAAAGATTTTATGTCTTGATATGGCACACACCTACCTTCAAGTTTATCTGAAGAATTCGAGTGAATACTTCTTCTCCAGTAATCAAGTATCTGATGCAGTAAAACTTACTAACTTTAAAATAAAACTTTGAAGCTTATAAAGTTATAGTTGACTTTCTTTAACTTTTACTTAGCCCAGCATAAGATTATGTTTCACAATTACATTATTGTAGGTAGATTAAAAGAAAAATGTACTGTGTTTATGTTTACCATTACTGTGTTTAAATTTTTTTTACATAGAGCTAATGCTCTTGATCCAAACAGAGAGAAAAAAAATTAAACATTGTTCGTTTTCATACAAGAATAAGCTGTTCCCTAAGGCTTCAATGTGTTCTAGTTGACCTCTACAAATTGTTATACTGATGTAAAACTATAATATTATCGAACTATAAACTATAAACAATAATATTATCGAAATCACTCTGCTATAGGCCCTCCTGAAAAAAATTCCAGATACGCCACTGTACACTATCGATATTTTAGAGTTGATAGTATCGAAATTATCGATAAGTAAAATTATTGATAGTTTTACATCACTAAGTTGTTATTGCAAAGATGTTTGCTAAATTTTGTTGTTATTTAATTATCATTTTATATTTAGCGATTCTATATAGCTCATTTGGAAGAAAACTGCCAAAATCCAAAAAACTCAAGTAGTATAGGAGAAGCATATGTTGAGATCATTATGGCTTTCTCTTTACTCTATGAAGACTGCTTTGGCTGCACTAGAGCGTTAAGTGTTAGATTTAAAAACCTAAATTTTTTCTCAAAAAAAAAACAATAATACGATATAAAGTTCTTTAAGAAAAGAAAAAAAGAAAATATTCGTATTGATTCAGAATTCTTCTAAATGAGTGATACATTCTGACGATGCTTTCGTTATTCAATATGTTTTTAAGCTCACCACAACAGTTAGTTCCAATTCAATAAGAGACTGAAACCTTGATGTATGGTTATAATTGAAGCTCGGAATTCCGTTCAATAAAAATTTGAAAACGGACAATAAAACATTAAAAACGTCTATTAAAAACTTCAATACGTGCAAAACCATCCAATAAAAATGTATCAGACATTAAATTATTTTTGTGAAGAAAAGATAGCTACTTTGGAAAAAGTAAGTAGCGGAGAGTAATTTGAAATAGAAACTCTTTTATTTTTACAGATTATTTTTATAATATTGGTTTGGGTATAATCACTGAATTTTGGATCTTTTCTATAATAGTATTGATATATTTTTGAAAAAAGTTCCGGTAAAAAAATCGGAACATAAAGTATTTACTTAAAATAGTAACAGCAAGATGTGGAATACTGAGTAAAATACTCGCATGTGAGCTGTAATTAGATATGTTGGAAACAAGTAGATCTTAAACAAGGAAAGATACTACTCAAATTATGGAATCACTAGATGCAATATCCGGTGCGGAGGCTTATTTTTAAATCACTCTGGTGACACGCGCTACCCTGTTACCGTTCTAGGGTTAAAAAAAAAAAGGTAATTATTCGTGCTACAGCGGGTATCAATTTGTGTTTTCCTCTCACATCCAATTTTTTCAGCACAAGATTTACGGAACACTACATAATCATCCCTATTGAGTTCAGGATATTTTTCGATTCATCCCGCAGTTTTCGAAGACACATACTGACAGAACGATGGGAATTGAGAAACAAAATGTAAACATCCAGGAACTGCTGAACCCTTAGTTCTTGGAAATTGGAGGTTTGTGTTGGTTTACATCTCCAAGTACCCTTTATTTTTTTCCCTATGATATTCACATTTATTTTCCCATATTGTTTTGTTGTGTATTAAAGAAAATTACAATTTGTAATATTTTTTTCTACAAAATATCATTTCGTGCACGTTCATTAAAACATCAAAAACTTCATTAAAAAATCCCATGCTTGATTCGGACAAGTAACTTGAGTTCGCTCTATTCTGACTTACCAAATAAAATTGCACGGGAATGCGAGCTCTATTTATAATATTTGAAAGGATATTCTAAGGAAATTATTTTAAGCATTTAATTAAATATAATTTAAATTCTCTAACTAATTAATTCAGTGAAGTGATAATTTCCTTTCAACCACCAGAGTGAAACCATTGATAATTTCACTAGGTAAATACATCTTCTGTGGATGGAGACTGTCATGAACAACGCAGTAAAAGAGGAACGATTTCCGACCTTAAATTATGTTTACTAGCAACTTTCCTCAGTAAACAAACTGAGTGCTCTTCTAGAACTAGAAGGGTTTTGTAAATTTGTACTAGTCTACTTCGGAAACCGGAATAATATTTCATTCAAAAGTGAATTTCAACATGGCTGACATTCTTTAAACTATTGGCAAGAAGATTTTTTTTCTCCTGATTTTGCCATTTTTTTTGTCTCATTTATAAGCGTTAAAAAAGCATAATACGATCTTATAGGGGAAATAATGCGGTAATGATACATTAATATTCTTACCGAAAGCTTTTTAATTTTCGCTTGATTATATTGCTACAGCTTATTATTTAAGTTAAAACAAAAACATAGGATACAGATGAGCATATAATTTTTATATGTCACATCCATGTAATGATCAACCCTCCAGAATATTAAGGCTCCGGCTTCATCAAAAAGAAAATAACGAGCCTTGAAACATAAATTTTAAATTGCTTTTACTGAAATGAAAAGTAAATAACTATCAATTTGTAAAAATTCGAATATGAAAAAAAAAAAAAAATCTGGAAGAAATACATCTTCGTAAAGATGAGAAGAATAATTACTCCAGGATAATTAATGAAATGAATTTTACAATTTCTAATGCATTCTTTATCAATCAATCTTACATAATTTGAATATTAAAAATTAAATTTATATACAGAAATATTATACATAATTTTATTTAATTTTGCGGTGACCTAAGTAAATTTCATAACATTAGAATTGTATTGTTGTTTGCTTAACGGGTTTTTTTTAGCTGACCATTTTTGTTTTTAGCTGAGATATCTTGAAAGAACCACATTTTTAGAAGTATTTTTATAATTTAAAAGATATTTTGGGTCCATGTTCTAGTGAAAATATGGAAAAAATCGCTGAAACGGCTATCGTTTTTGAAACTAGTAAATATTTAATTCCAATTTTAGAAGTAGTTTTTTTCTAGTTTTTTTTTTTTTTTTTAATGTGAACTGTAATATTTCATAGGGGGTGGGGGTGGGGGAAGAGGCGCCATTGGCCTTAGGAAAGATTTTCTTCCCTGCTTCTTAAGGTGCCTTTACACTCAATGAACCTCACCTTCGAACATGTTCTTCCCCGAACCTTGCCGAACTTGCGTTACACGAACAGCCATTTATACTTCACGTGACGTTAAGCGAACCAATATGGCTCACTAGGGAATGCAATACCGTTTAAAATTTTCGATACCGGTATTTCGGTATTTTCGCTTTTAGAACCGGCAATACCGGTAAAATACCGGTATTAGTATTATTTTAAAAAATGTAAACAAAATTAAAATTTACTTGCTATAGGTTATGTTATCATTTAAGGGGGGTACAAATATATGTCAAAAACAACTAAACAACAAAAAATTTATTTTTAAGAATAATTTAACAAAATTAAATCCTTAGTAATTAAATCATTAATTTGTACAAGTGTATTATTTTTCATGCAAATTGAAATGTGATTTCAAAAAACATATAAGATCTAACGTACCGTCGTCTAACCTCGATCTCATTTTTGTGGTTATATGTTGAGCAGCCGAAAAGGCTCGTTCTGACTCCACACTTGTTGGTGCTATTGTTAATAAGTATTCATATGCAAGCTTTAGGTGCACCCCCCTAATTCCATGCTCTTCAAAAAATTGTAATTCTTTTTTTAGTTTATTTTCTATATCTAATCTTTTGTTTTGTTTCTTTGGGTTTGGAACATTCGTCATTGCTTTGTTAATCACATTCTCCAATTTGTTTTTTAAGGAAACATTTGCAGTATTAATAGCGGAGAGAGATGTAACTGGTGTATCTTCATCTTCAAGATCAAAATCTTCACTGTCTGGTACATTGCTTTTAACTCCTAGGCGTTTTATAAGAGGAATCAATATTTTTATAATAGAACCTTTTTTAAGTTTAGGACATAAATCTGTTTCCGTTTCGATTTCGTTTTGTGAAGCGTTGTGTAAATATTGCAAAACTTGAGATATGTTTGTTCGTCTTTGCATTATTCTATACTTCAGAGCATTTATCAATTCAATACTTATTTTACTTTTTTGGGCAACAAGCGTGTCAATCATAAATTTAAACGTCGCGTCTGCAACAAGAAGATTAGAATCTCTTCTGCATTGTGCTTCGACTGCTAATTTAATTGGTGACAATGCATCAATGATTTCGGAAACTAATAGAAACTCCTCTTCGGAAAATACTATGTTTGATTTTAAATCAATTAATGCTTTTTGAACACAATATCGTAATTGGTAAAACCTTTCCAACATAATAAGTAAACTATTCCATCGTGTTGTGACATCCAATTGCAAATTCAATTCTTTTCCAAATTGTAGTTTTACATATTTTTGTAAATATTGATCATTTTTTGCTGGAGATCTTCTGAAAATTTTAATGACACTTCTAATTTTTGTTACCAGCGGGGATAAATTTGCATAATTCAAATTTATTTCAGTGTCAACAGATCCAAACTCTAGGACAACACCATCATCTGTAATCTTTTTATCTTCTTCATTGTCAAGTTCTATGTCATTGTCATCATCTACATCACTGTCACAATCGCTAGATTGGGATTCAATTTCATCATCAACGGTCACTAAACTGGAGTTGTTTTTGTAAAGGACATCTCTAACAGCTAGGTGGATGCCATGTGCAAAACATAACTGATGTTCGACTTCAATTAAATGCCCAAGTTTTACCATAACTGACGCACCATCTGTCGATATACAAACAATGTCATTTGTTAAGTTGAGATCAAATTCTTGTAATTTTATTTTTAAAATCTCCAAACATTTTTCCGTTGGCACTTTTCCATGTAAACGGGCTAGTCCAATGTTCCGTATATATCCTCCATTAGAATGTACGTTTATGTTTAAATACCTCCGATTGCGAACCGAAGTCCATTCGTCGAATGTTAAGCTAAATCGGTTGCCTTTCGATTTTAAATCGGACATTTCTTTAATAACTTCTATTCTTATCTTGGTGCTATATTCAGCGATCATAGATTTTATTGTTGCAGCAGATTTTGGTAGATCATTATATCCTCTTGCATGCAGCCCTTTTCTTATATCCTCCGAAGAGCAGAAAATTCTAAATGGTAGTCCATCCCGCGCAACCATACGTGCCAGGATTTCACATAACTGTTCCTTCTTTTGATTTTGAAAATAATAATTTAATGTTTTTGGTAGCTTTTGAATAGAACAAGACGCATCATTTTCATTATCTGCTGCTACGTCGCTTTTAGTTTTTAAATTTATGTTATGTCGAGTTTTCAAGTGGGTGTGAAGGCCACTTGTGGATCCTCCCTGACATTTGATTTCTTTTGTGCATTTCTTACATTTTGCTACTTGCCCTTGATTACCAACTAAATAATAATGCCAAACCGAATTAACGTCGCTCCCTTTTTTGTGTTCTTGAAATATATTGGATTCCAAATTCATACTTTTGATTCTAAAACAATTATTTTAATTAATTAATAATTTAAAAAAAGTAAATCTAAGTTATTAAGGAACCATAAAATAAGTTTTATTTATAGGAAATTTATTTATCTGCAGCATATTTAATAGTGCTGGCGTTTATGTATATAATAGTTATTGGTAAAGCTCAGAATTCCGTGCAGTAAAATTTTGAAAACGTGCATTAAAAACTTCAAAACATGCAATACAAATGGATTGCTTGAACCATAAAATAAGTTTTATTTATAGGAAATTTATTTATCTGCAGCATATTTAATAGTGCTGGCGTTTATGTATATAATAGTTATTGGTAAAGCTCAGAATTCCGTGCAGTAAAATTTTGAAAACGTGCATTAAAAACTTCAAAACATGCAATACAAATGGATTGCTTGAAAATCAAGCATTTTTTAAAACAAAAATAGCTACTTTGGAATAAAATAAGTAACGGAGAGTAAATTGAAATAGAAACTCTTTTTGTTTACAAATTATTTTTATATATATTTTTTTATATACGTTTTGGTAAAATGAATTTTGGATCTTTTGTATAACACTATTGATCTATTTTTAAAAATATTTCCTATAGAAAAAATCGGAACATAAAATATTTACTTAAAATAATAACATCAAGATGTGGAATAAAGACTAAAATACTCGTATGTAAAATGTAATTTTATTGGAAATAGGAAGATCTTAAAAAAGTAAATAAGTTATTTTTATCACTAGATATACAAAACACTGCACTACCATCCCTAATGAGTGCAAACTATTTTTCAATCCATCCCGCAATTTTGGAACACAATTCCTCCAATTTTTGGCATTTTTAGTAACAATATACTCGCCAGAAGCTAGTTTGATACTAACAGAACAATGAGAATTAAGAAACAAAACGTAAACATCCAGGAACTACTGAGCCCTCAGTTCTTGGAAATTGGAGGTTTGTGTTTTTTACATCTCCCAAGTTCCCTTTTTTTCCCTATAATAATCACATTTATTTTTCCACTATTGTTTTGATGTGTATTTTAGAAAATTAAAATTTGTAATAATTTTTTCTTCAAACTATCCAATGATGGAATTTCGTGCAATAAAACTTCAAAACGTGCAATTTCGTGCAGTATAAAACTTCATTAAAACATCCCATTAGGCTTGATTCGAATAACTAACTCGAGTTCGCTTTATTCTGACTTATCAATAAAAAGTTGCAATTGCACGGGAATCTGAGCTCTAGTTATTGGTTATTGTAAACACATAAATTTACAATCAAAATAACCACTAATATCCTTCACCAGTGCATGTAGATATTTTTTAGAACAAAACGTAATTGCAAAATGTTGCGAATCGAGCAACATATTAGTTGCTCAATTTACAAGACAAATATTTATTTAATCTTATCTAGGATACACATATTTCATGGTACTTAAACTCTAGGACTACCAAATTTACTTACATATATTAATTATTGCACAAGCACAAAACTAACAACTTTCACACTCAATTGGAGTTCACGTACTGAAAAAACACTCCTCACTGAACTAACAGCCTCAGCTACAGTAGACGGGATCTCATTTGATTCTAAGTAAGTGGGAGATTCCCCGAATCAAGCTTCCGTGTAACCTGTATCAAGTAGCGCTAATGTTCCAATACCGAAAATACCGGTATTTTTAAGGTGAATACCGGTATTAATACCGGCGAAAATTTGGACGGTATCCCGGTTTTCGGTATACCGGTATACCGGTATTGCATTCCCTATGGCTCACGCACCCAAAGCTAGCTTATTATAAAGAAAAAAATCTCCATTATCGATATATTTTATGATCAGTTATTAATTTTACTCTCCTCTTCTTGAGACTCTCCAATTGATTTAAATTGAGTATTAGGGCGACCAAATAAGTCTCAACACTTTTTTTCCTTAAAACTTTATAGGCAATTCACATGTCGGAAAATATGAAAAATTCCATAAATTTTAAGACAGACTCCAGGAACATAAACCAGTTCTATGGTGATGTACTAGAAAAATGAACAAATCGGAGTTTAGATTTTTTTTTTTTTTTTTTTTAAACATTTTGGATAGTTAGAAATATGAATGTTTTGCTGTGGGGACTCTTATCCCTTGATATTGAACTTTGAGCATTGGAAATCTTACCCATGGATGTAGATTTGATTTATGAATGGCAGATAGGGTAGTAGGTCTAGGGTAGTACATGCCTATTATTTTAACTTTTTTAACTATTTTAGGACAAACCACAGTTTGTGGATTTTAAAGAAAAAATTGTTGACTATCAATCACATTTCAGGTAATTTTAATAATTTATTAGTACATATTTTTGGATTATATAAATCATTGAAGTTTTTAGCATAGAGATTAATTTATTGATGTTGAATTGTGGAAAAAGTTCATTTTTGTTGAATGAATTGCTGTTAGTTTATCAGATGATTATTATACAGATATGTTAATTTAGTAAAAAATTGTATTTATCTAGTAAATAATATAAAACCTTGATGTTGGCTTACAGCACTGATGATGGCCGAACAGCCGAAACGTATGCTGGAATAAAGTTTTAAGGAAAAAAAATGTTGAGACTTAATTGGTCGCCCTAATCCTCAATTTAAATATATTTTATATTATCTGAAAAATAAAAAATAGGGGACGAATTACAACGTATCACAAATTACACTAGTATCACAAACAACTCCTGTCATTTAGGAAAAACCCAAATCAAAAGTGACACTAGTGCTACCACCGAACCCAGTCGAACAGATGAAGTACCTAGAAAACCAGAACAGTCGACTTGAAGGCTTCACGAAGGTTGTTCGAGGGTGGTGTTCGAAGGTAAAGCTCGTAGAGTTTGAAGGAACCTTTGGAGAGTACAGTCGTGTCAGGTTTATATCTCTTTAAAAAAAAAAAAAAAGGCATTATACTCTGACGGTGCTGTTCAGCGTATAGCTAATCTGATTCGACCATTTTGTGTGATATATATTTGTTAGTAAGTGTCCTTAGAGCATGGAAGCGCTAGATAGGGGCTATTTCTAGGGTCTAATCCTAGCCATCATTCTTCTGAAAGATCACCAAGGGATACGGAGATATCCCGTTCGAGATTGGATATGCAAATGATGCAGGGACTCCATAAGGGACCGCTCGATCATATCATATTTTATCTCACCTTATTCACTAGATACATCGATGTCTCCTTCTTAATTTATTTCGATTTTGAATACAATTTTTTTTCGAAAATGCTATGTACGTTATCCAGTAAGCCTTCTATAATATTATACTCGTTACGAAGAATTTTTTTTTATTTATTAGAAAAGAGAAATAAACATTCGATGGATCTTGTAATACTTAAGCAAATATAGATAATGCATTTCGCAAACCAATAATATTCTTAGCGACTATAAAACATCTCAATAAACGAAATAGGATACTGTGACGTGAAACCATATCATTTACGCTGTACAAGTTCTAGAATTGCGTGGAACTATTACAGTCATGTATCAGTACGTGATCACGTGTTTGGATGGTTCTAGACCTTTTTGTATAGTTCCATACCGGACACGGAAGGTTTAAGAAGCGATCGAATACGTTGAACATCGAAATATACCTTTTTTACTTTTAAGTAAATTTTTCCGTTACTGCCTCTTACTTTCTGTAACTTTTTTACTAATTTAAATTGTAATTGTTCATTTACTATTGACGTAGAATTATTTAAACCCACATGGGTGTCACAATATATTTGGGGAGATAATTATATCACATAGAATATTAAACTTTATTAAAATGTCACTCGATTTTCATATAATAATAATAATAATAATAATAACAAGTTTATTTGACAAAATATAAAAAATTAAACAAATTAAATATAGATACAATAAACAATTAAGGCATGGGAACCGTTTGTTTGTTTGTTTGTTTAACGTCCATTTTTATGCTACTAAGGCTAATCGGACGATGCTACAGTGGGAGTCCTAAATTTTGCCTATCCAAGTATAATTAGGATAGGGATCTTTAACGAGTACCTGACAGCATGGGAACCGTCTGCCGGAGTTTAGTTACAAAAAGAATGATAATTTTGAAACAACAAACACTAAAATTAAACATATTTTGAGTAATTAAAAGAAACATGTTAGTATTCAAAATAAAATTCATCTAAATTACATTTGTACTATTAATTAATAGGAAATAAAAAACATAACTGATACAATTCCATTAGTAGGCATTGAAATCAATAGATGGGAAGAGAAGATCCATTTAGAAGATTTTCATAATGTCTAGTGTAAAAAATTTTAAATTTTGCGCCGCCTTCGAAAAGATTGTGTTGTATTGAACATAGTATTTAATATTTATATTTAATAATCTTTATAAACAATTAGTGTGTATTTGTACAAATCAAAATAAAATTATTCGTCTTATTGCATTTTTCCACTTTTTATACCATTTTCAAGTTAGCTGTGTATTCATAAAAATCTGAAGGTAATTATTTCATACTTTTCAGTGAATTTATTTTTACTGGTTCCTAGGTTTCGAAGTCGGTTTAATATTTTTTTTATAAAATGTTTATATTTCACAATTTTTAGTTGGAGAAGATAACAAATGTAGAAAACCGTACGTTGGTTTGACAATTTCGTTGGTAGTTGGTCGTTGGTAAAATAAAAATTGGTTTAAAAATTTCGTAAAATCTTTTTAGGCTCTACCACGTATGTCTTTCTCAGGTCTTTTTATTATACAATAATTGTATAATTATTATCAATATCCCTATATCATAAATCCGGCCATTCCAAGATTAAGTAGATACGTCACTGAACAGTCGAGATTTTGGCCGGTTTTAGACACGATATCGTTAATGGAGAATCGATGAGGATGGTAATATGACCTACAGTAAATATGAAAGTAATTTTTAAATTTTGATTGCTTGAATATTATTATTCTCCGTATTAGACTACTGACTTAATTCCAAAGGTTGAGTAAATTATGTTAGTAATTCCTTTCGATGAATTATTGACTAAATTTATTACCGAAGTACTATGCATTATATCCTTCGTAATAAAACATTATTCAGAAAATAAATTGCTAAACACTGTTACTTCAATTCTAGTGGCGCAGCATTTATCATAATTTTTAACAATCATTTCCATGACTGCCAAATTTTTATTGAGCGGACTTTCAAACAATGAGGTTGTTTTCGGGTCAGTCCCCGATCAAGACAATATTCTCAAAAGAAGATTTATCCAATAAATTTCTAATATTCCTAAAATCCTCTCTCCAATTATCTAATGTAATATAAACAGGAAGTATACAGACAGTAATATTATTTTATCTATATATTATAAAATTAATATTATCCACCAAATGAAAACTAAATCCTTCTGTTAATAAGCGGGAATTTATTCCAAACAAAGCACCACCTTTAGCTCTACCGTGTCTTGCCTGTTTTGAAGCGCTGACCCATCTAAGTTCATATCCATTAAAAAATTGTTTATAAATAGTAAAATCCTTTTCTACTACAAACGACTCAAACATAAAAAAAAATATCATATTCCTTTATAAAACTAAAAAAATCCATCCTACATATTTTATTTTTTATTCCGGCTATATTATAACTTAACAATTTTATCTCACATTCATTAAACGTACTTTTAGCATTATTTAAACCCTGGCAGACGAACTCTTCCCATAAATATTTATGAAGTCGTGGCAGTTGTTTGTTGTCTTCTGTTAATCCTATCCAATTGCGGAGCCTAGTCACCAGCTGAGATAACCCCACTCCAGTCAGTGCCTCGAGTGTGCCCAGTGCATCATTGCCTTCGTGAAGTAAACCTTTTTCTTCGGTCCACGTAAAGATTTTACCATTCAATAAAAGTTTGTCACCTCTTACTTGAATTCTTAAGTCTTTATTACCACTTTTCCTTATCTCTCTTCTTATTAATAGCAGCTTGGACTGTTTTACTCTAGTGCTCGGCGCAAGATCTCTGGATATGTTGATTCCACTGTTTTTTAATTTTTTACTATTATATAATACATTTCTAACATCATATTTTGTTTGAAATTCTACCAGCAAAGGTCTGTATTTTAATTTCGGGGATCCTAAAAAGTATGTTTCGTTAATTTTAACTTCATCTAATCCCAAAACATTTCTGCATAAATCGTTGATAGCATTCGGGGCTTCTTTATCATTTTCAATATGCAATCCTTTAAATATCAAATTTTTCTGACGAAATCTATTTTCGATGTTTTCAATTTTTTGTTTCAATTCTGAATTTTCTCGTCTAACAATTAATATCTCCTGCTGAAGCTTTATATTTTCTTCGGCATAATCTTTAATTTTTTTTTCCAATTCAATTAGGTCCAGTTTGGTGGCCAGATTTTCAAATTTTTCATTTAACTTACGATCCAATAGATCGGAAATTTCTTGTAAAAAACCTTCAGAGCTACCTTCGATTTTGTATTGTGAATCGGTCATTTTGAACTTTGATCTTCTCACCTCTTTTTCCTGATAAGTAAATTCTTATAAATATAATGGTGAAAAATAATAATGGTGGGAATGGTGGATGGGAAAAAAAAAATAATGGTGAAGACTTACTTCTTTGCCTTTTACTTCTCGGCGTGAAAAACTTCTCAATTGAGTTTTTCTTGTCAACAGGCATTAATCAGTAAGAATATTAAAAATAAATAATTTCCGAATAAATTTTTATTTTTTTAAATCACCTCACGCTTTATTGAAGAGTTAGATTAGTATACCAATCCAATTATCACTCCACAATAGCACTAATTACAACCACTACACCCATTAACAGTTTATATTTCAGTTTCACAACACTTTTATAGTTGGAGACTCAGGACCCACACAATTTGCGACTGTTCTCTATGGCGGCCAAGAGACAACTCCTCTATAACACTGGCCAACTATTAAGGTATAAATAAACTTACAATAAGATATCGTACAATAAGACATATTTTGGCAAAATATGTCATTAAAAAAATTTTTGTCTCGTCTTCTTAAAATTCATAATTGACTATAATTTATTCGTTATTCATAATTTATTATAATCTCAGTTGAAAGAATATAGTTTCATTTATTAATCTGTGAAAAAGAAATACAATATGAAAGAATTTATAATGATTTTCAATACCTTGGTAAATCGTTTTTTAAGCTTCACATTTCATGACTTAACCCCTTTTGACCAAACACCAGTGATATAACAGTGTGTATGTTATCATGTTTTTATATTATAATTGTATTTTATAATAACCAAATGCTATCACAATATTTTATAGATCACTGTCATGAAAATGCTTAAACTTTCAAAACCTTAATTTGAGATAGTTATATTTAAAATTTATTTTGATACATTTTGTGTACTAAAATAAAATTTTAACCTTAATAATATTTTGATTTCTCTTTTAATAAAAGAAATAACAGTTTTATCTTACATGTAAACTTGTGTAAGAGCTATAAAGAGTAGGCCGGGTAGGAACAAATTTTATTAAGCTTCTAAAAATGTTCATAAAAAGATATTAGTTTTGGGCCTCTTAGGCCGCACCTGCCATCCTTGCCAACTTGGAATTGCTACATTAACTGTTTTGTTTTTTTTATAATTTTTTTATTTTTACTCTTAAATATCACCGATCTAAAGACTTTATTGCCCGATATTTTATTATATAACTTTTTGATGTTTATATTATCAAGAATTTTTAATCTATCAAATTAGTTAAATGATTAAAGGCATTTCTAAGAATAAGATTCCTAAGAAAGTATTCTTTCTATCTTTTAATTCCAACAAACAAAACAAAATAATATATAGACATAGGGCTGGTATATATAAGGATTTCAACTTTTCTTTTTTCCCAAAACCAATAAAGTTGTAATAACTCAGCTTGGGACCTCCTATCCATAGGAGATCTAGGGCTTTGTGAACTTAACAAAATGGCTCAAATCTGACCTCTGTTAATAAAGAAAAACAAGACATTTGACGACACTTAATCTTGAAGTTTGATCCCCTGTAGGGGTAGCCCAAACCTCACGTTGCTGCAAGCCATGTTCACCATGGTGCAACAGCAGACTGCCCATAACTCCATAACCAATCCCATTGGGGCCAATTTAGCAGTGCCCTTCTGACCGATGGCGTCAGCTCTCTCGGGTTCAAGGACAGTGACAAACTGGTCTAGGTCCTAGGATTATGGCAGCCCAGAGTCAGCAGGGAGGACCTATATTTCTTTCCCTGAAGCATACCATCCTTGTACCAAACCTCCGGGTGGTTACTGATATCCTGGAAAAACACACCACGATTCTCGCTGAGATACACGGGGAAGGTACAGCACTACTACGCCCGGTCGGTGTGAGTCGCCTCCAGTAGGCTGACTGGTCTCACATACCCGAGGGCGGGGGTAGGCTAGGACTGGGTGGCGTTCATTGGCGGGTGGTCACCCGCATGGAGCGGTCACCCATCCAAGTACTAAACACGCTGGACGTTGCTTAACTTTGATTACCTATTGCAAGCGCCTTTGTCCACTCGGCCATCCCGGCCCCTAGCAATACAAATCCATAACATTGACGCATTACATCCAATACCCCATTGACATCCATTTCAAGCTAACCCTCCCCCCCCCCCCGCCCTCAAAAAAAATATATGTATACAGAAAATAATTGAATAACCTTTTTTTTGGATGCTAGTTTGACGAAATCCTAAGACATGCATAAATTACCTTTCTGCCAAAAGTCACCAAACATATTTTGGTCGAATTGGAGCTTGAAATAAGTTGCGCTTTCCCTTTTTTATTCAGAGACTTGTCTATCTTCTGAGTGTTTCTTAGATAATTGTATATAATTATGATAACTGTTTGATAGAGTAAATTAAATCCTGTTAATTCTTTGTTTGATATTTGTTTTTTTTTTTTATTTAATGTCACTTTTTGATGCATATGCTGCAGTTCGAGACCAAATGTTTTTGTCTATCCAGTTATAATTACGATATGGATCTTTGACGAGCAACTGACATCGCATAGGCTTAGTATCTCTTATTGTTCTTCGGTCGCGAACCTTCAGCGTATCCGAACAACGATGACAAACGACAATTGGAAGATGATGGACCTTGGGTTCGCCATAGAGCAGTTGGATTGAGGTCCTTGACCCAGGTGCGAGTTGGTCCCTTTAATTAGTTGCCTAATGTTCCTTAGACCAATAACCCTTCCTCGATACCTTGCCTCTATTCAAGTCCCTAGCCTCTGTATAGCCCTCATCCTAAAGCTTTTCAGGAGGCCAGTTAATTAGTCCTTTAAGACCCCGAACTGATCTTGAAGCGAGTATAAGCTATTGGCTCCAATAACAATAGATAGTTATAAGCCATAAGTATAATTATATAAATTGTAAGAATAAAAAATAAGTAGGCCAAATAAATAAAGCAATAAAATAAGTAGGTATAAATTGTAATTACCTGCAGTAAAAATATAAAAGCTTGCAAATATGGGAAATAATAATTTATTATTCTTAAGAATGGTGCATTATATTATTTTTGTGAACAATAATATAAAAAAATAATAATAATAATAAAGTAGCTAAGGTAGTAGTAGGTAATATGGCGCCGCACAGGGGTTCAAAAGCGGAAAAAAACCTATTTTTTGAAGGTGTTGGATATTTTTTTATTTTCATCAATTTATTCAGAGGTATTTGAAAAATGAAAACGATCTTTGAAAAAGTTTATTTTTCAACGAAGAAGTTACAATGTAATAATTATTTTTAGAACTCACATTTTTATTTCTTGGTGCGATTTCCCTTCATATACTACCATTAAAATGATTTTGTAATACATATATTTTAAGGTCAGCCGAGCGCAGGTTAAAAATCCATTTTTTTTTTTTTTATAGAAGAAGATACCTCCAAGGAAATATTAAAATATATTCTAGCTGCGTCCAGCAGCGTCTATACATTTGTGTTTTCTTTTTTACTGAATCCTGTTTTCGCTACCTATGTTTAGTCTCATTTTATAAATTCAGTCTGAATCATTATTAGGTCAATGATAGATAACTTTTTCCACCTATCGTGATTTTAGTAAGTATTTTAATATGACTTCGGATAACTTGGTGGAAATAAACCGATTTCTAATGAAAAAATTCTACAGAAAGTGGAGAAAGAAACTTGTTAGTCGAAAGGTTAGGTTTTTCAAAGGAGTTTAGGGCTATGTGAACAGAATCGGAGTCAAATGTTTTGCCATGCCTTTAACCAAATTTACTGAAAATATAAAAATTTACTTAGATGTTGTAAAATCAATCAATGAAGCACACTCTTCTCCAAACTGTTAGCATCGGATTGAAAACTCAGGACAAGACTCCCGAGGTCGATCGGGTCACCCGGTACAATGGTGGGGCCTTCATAACAGGTGTGACGGAAAGTATAAGCCAATGGCCAACCTACCCCCTATGCCTACCAACCCCGCTCTCCCCTACAGATTTTTTTCAAAAAACCAGGTCAAGATATTTTGTGAATTCATTTGTTTATTAAAAATTGGTATATATAGCATTTCCAAGTCAAATTCAACCTTTTCCAAGTCAAATCCAACCTTTTCCATTTCAAATTCAACCTTTTCCAAGTCAAATTCAACCTTTTCCATTTCAAATTCAACCTTTTCCAAGTCAAATTCAACCACTTCTTCATGTTCGCCCGGTCAACCCCCTTACCTAAGCATATTATATCATGACCAGCTATCCATTAGCATTAATATTAATTTTGTATTATAGTGGGGAGGGGTGGCGCAGAATGAAAAAATTAAATTTTTCGGATTTCTTTCACACGGTGGTGCAATTTTATGTTTTGGGGGGCAGTGATTACGAAAAAAATATTCATTTTTATTTTAGGGGCGTGGTGGGGGGCGCACAATGAAAAAAATAGATTTTCTGATATCTTTCACACGGGGGTGCAATTTTATGTTTTTGGGGGTGGTGTTTACAAAAAGAGTATTAATTTTGGAAATTATTGTGTGGGGGGGGGGGGGGTGGCGCAGAATGAAAAAATTAAATTTTTCGGATTTCTTTCACACGGTGGTGCAATTTTATGTTTTGGGGGGCAGTGATTACGAAAAAAATATTCATTTTTATTTTAGAGGCGTGGTGGGGGGGGGCTCACAACGAAAAAAATAGATTTTCTGATTTCCTTTACACGGGGGTACAATTTTATGTTTTCGGGGGCGTTGTTTAAGAAAAAAATGTTTATTGTGTATTTTAGTGGGTGGGGAGGGGGGGGAGGCGCCTTATAAAAAAATCAGATTTTTGGCTTTCATTCACACAGGAGTGCAATTTTATGTTTTGGGGGGCGTATATTAATGTTTTTGAAAAAAATATTAATTTTGTATTTTAGTGGGGAGGTGGGGTTGGGGCATTATAAAAAAATCAGATTTTCGGATTTCTTTTACACTGGGTTGCAATTTTATGTTTTCGGGGGCGGTGTTTTTGAAAAAAATATAATTTTGTATTTTAGTGGGGGGAGGGGTGGCGCATTATAAAAATATCAGATTTTCGGATTTCTTTACACTGGGTTGCAATTTTATGTTTTCGGGGGCGGTGTTTTTGAAAAAAATATTTTTTTGTATTTTAGTGGGGGGGGGGGGTTGGCGCTTTATAAAAAAAATAGATTTTCGGATTTCTTTCACACGGGGGTGCAATTATATGTTTTCGGGGGCGGTGTTTTTGAAAAAAAATATTAATTTTGTATTTTAGTGGGGGGGGGGGGGGGGGTGGCGCTTTGTAAAAAAAATAGATTTTCGGATTTCTTTCACAATGGGTTGCAATTTTATGTTTTCGGGGGCGGTGTTTTTGAAAAAAATATTAATTTTGTATTATAGTGGGGGGGGGGGGTTGCGCTTTATAAAAAAATAGATTTTCGAATTTCTTTCACACGGGGGTGCAATTTTCGTTATCGGTGGCGGTGTTTTTGAAAAAAATATTAATTTTGTATTTTAGGGGGGGGTGACGCATATAAAAAAAATAGATTTTCGAATTTCCTTCACACGGGGGTGCAATTTTTGTTATCGGGGGCTGTATTTTGAAAAATATATTAATTTTGTATTTTAGTAGGGGGGGGGGGCTGGGGCATTTAAAATAAATATATTTTCGAATTTCTTTCACAGGGAGTTGCGATTTTATGTTTTGGGGGCGGTGTTTTTGAAAAAAAATATTGATTTTGTATTTTAGTAGGGGGGGCTGGGGCATTTAAAATAAATAGATTTTCGAATTTCTTTCACACGGGGGTGCAATTTTTGTTATCGGGGGCTGTGTTTTTGAAAAATATATTAATTTGGTTTTTTAGTGGGGAGGGGTGGCGTATAATAAAAAAAAAATTGTTTTTCGGATTTCTCTCGCACGGGGATGCAATTTTATGTTTTCGGGGGCGGTGTTTTAAAAAAAAAATGTAGTCATATATAGTCATTTTTATTTAAGAGTGGGGGGACGCACTACGTGGTATGGGGACAGTGTTTCTCTTCAATTATGGGATTATAACTGTTTGTTAAAATAATATGAATAAAATATTACCAGTGTTGATGTGGGATTTATTTTTCATTTCCATACTTACAAAGTGACCTTGCGTACTAAGCATAACCATAATTTCTGAATGTTTTAAACATTTCTTTTCTTTAAAGTATTAATAAAAATATATGTTATAAATTAAAACTTTTATTATTTGTACTAAATATCTTACAAAATAATATTTTTTTAAATTTTATTTTCGTTTACGAGTAACGATTGTAGTAACTACTTTATGAGCATGATGCTCAAACTACCGACAGCAGCAGCAGGACAACCTCTGCATTGAGTGTGTATTCTCACTTATTACTTTTGCTCAAATATAGTAGGTATTGATTAGATTATAGATGAAGTTTTTTTTTTTTTTTTATATTTAAATTGTTTATGTACATTTTTATATGTGTATTTATATATTTTTTATACTGTATTCTTTAGTTAAAACTTCTGAATTTAATCGTAAATTTATAATTTATTTAATTTTACATTAGCTATGTCTTAATCCCTATTGAATTTTTTTATTCCTTTCTACTAAATTATTTATTTGTATTTGTAATTTTTTTTAATTTACTTTCATTTATAATTTTAGTTCCAAATGTTATTTTAATGAAAAGTTCAGTTTTACTTTTTATTCACGGATATTAAAATTATATATTGAGATCTTATCGATATTTTGATACATTATGCTATGAATTATTGATAACTTATTAAGTTACTAGACATTAGTAGAAATATTATGCTTGTAAAAATTAATGTTGTAATAGTCCATTAATTTATTATTATATTTACTAATATTTATATATGAATTATAATAATTATAGTAATTATAATAACAATTTTATATAAATATATATATTTATGATGTTGATTGTAAACGAAAATAAAATTTTAAAAAATATTATTTTTTAACATTTTTAGTACAAAAAATAAAAGTTTTAATTCATAACATATATTTTTATTAATACTTTAAAGAAAAGAAATGTTTAAAACATTCAGAAATTATGGTTATGCTTAGTACGCAAGGTCACTTTGTAAGTATGGAAATGAAAAATAATTCCTAAATGAACACTGGTAATATTTTATTCATATTATTTTAACAAACAGTTATAATCCCATAATTGAAGAGAAACACTGCCCCCATACCACGTAATGCGTCCCCCCACTCTTAAATAAAAATGACTATATTATGAACATTTTTTTTTTAAACACCGCCCCCGAAAACATAAAATTGCACCCCCGTTTGAAAGAAATCCGATAATCTATTTTTTTATAAAGCGTCACCCCCCCCCCACAATAATTTCCAAAATTAATATTATTTTCGTAAACACCGCCCCCGAATACATAAAATTGCACCCCCGTGTGAAAGAAATCCGAAAATCTATTTTTTTTTATAATGCGCCACCCCCCCCCCCCCCACTAAAATACAAAATTATATTTTTTTCAAAAACACCGCCCCCGAAAACATAAAATTGCAACCCAGTGTAAAAGAAATCCGAAATCTATTTTTTTATTGTAAGCCGCCCCCCCCCCCCGATCGTCACTCGAACCTTAAAATAAATATTAATGTTAATGGATAGCTGGTCATGATATAATATGCTTAGGTAAGGGGGTTGACCGCGCGAACATGAAGAAGTAGTTTGAATTTGACTTGAATTTATTTTTTTCAATGTGCGCCCCCCACCACGCCTCTAAAATAAAAATTAATATTTTTTTCGTAATCACTGCCCCCCAAAACATAAAATTGCACCACCGTGTGAAAGAAATCCGAAAAATTTAATTTTTTCATTCTGCGCCACCCCCCCCCCCACAATAATTTCCAAAATTAATATTTTTTTCGTAAACACCGCCCCCGAATACATAAAATTGCACCCCCGTGTGAAAGAAATCCGAAAATCTATTTTTTTTATAATGCGCCCCCCCCCCCCCACTAAAATATAAAATTAATATTAATGCTAATGGATATCTGGTCATGATATAATATGCTTAGGTAAGGGGGTTGACCGGGCGAACATGAAGAAGTGGTTGAATTTGACTTGGAAAAGGTTGAATTTGAAATGGAAAAGGTTGAATTTGACTTGGAAAAGGTTGAATTTGAAATGGAAAAGGTTGGATTTGACTTGGAAAAGGTTGAATTTGACTTGGAAATGCTATAAAAAAAGTCAAGCTGTTAGAATAAATTTTCACAGATCGTTGGTTGCCTTTTTGACACTCCCGTTTTTTTGATGAATTTGAAACCTTCCTACAAGATATTAATCAATTTTTATGTCGTAATCAACGGCTTTAATGGTTCCATTTATGATTTCCTAGATCGATGAGCGTTATTTAATGACGCGCTGATTGGTCAATATTAGGGTTATCTGGTAGGCCATAAAGTCTGATTATGATAGTTTATCCTTAGTAATTGGTAGTTGTACCTATCTCGGGCTCAGAATCAGGTTATTTGGCAGTTATCATTCCAATAGGAAAATTGCCTCGGATTGTACGAGCATATTATAAGGGGGGAGGGGGAGTGCATTTGCCGCAATCAGCTTACTGTATCGGCTTTGTAATTACATATTACCCTGCAAATGATTACAGGTAAACTTGGAATGGTGCCAACAAATTATTACTGCTTTTAGCGATCATATTAAACGTTGCTTTAATGCATTTAATGTGAGCTGCAAATACTGAAGAGTGAAATGCCTACATTTATGATGTTTGAAAGTTTCATGTACAGGAAACATCTTAAAAAAAAAATAACTATATCTAGTTTTCGGTTATATATGCCTTATTGGATTTTTTTTTTTTTTTTTTTGGAGGGTGCGAATTTGGTCTGTCAAGGTTGTACCTGAATTTAATACAATACGCATATAAGGGTCATTATCACCAAAGTGTGAACTTTTTTACGGCGTTTTTATTTTAAATGTTATGTTTACAATAAACATTTTTTCGGAGCAATTTCTTTGGCTATAAGAAGCAAGGAGTCGACGTGGCAGTATACCAATTCACGTTAAAGTGATATAAAGATGACTAAAAAAAATTATGGAATGAATTACCAGACCTTTGGGATTAAAAGGATCGCAACAGTGTTTGCAAGGTAGCATTGATTTCCTCTTTGGGTGCATTCCGTTTAAATAATGCCTTTATAATAAAAGACATAATTGCATATTTTTACATGGTAAATCGCTTTTTTGAAGAAAAAAAAATCTCGATATTTACCGTAATATTTCATATTGTCGTTCAAGCTTTATTTATTTTTTTTTTTTTTTATTTTTTTTTTTTTTTTTTTTATTTTTTTTTTTTGTGCAACATACATTATCGCTCGCAAGGCACACTGGGGTCTGTCAGCCCCCAAGAACATATTATGTACGAATATCTAATTGATAAAATTATTCTAATGGCTGTGACTTCTGTGTATTCGAAGTTGGTACACCTACCGCCTGAGGGCCTATGTTGGAAAAGTTGTAGTTCATTCTGCTGTTTTTATAGAAAATTAAAAACTTGTGTTGGGGTCCTGTAGACCCCAATGTGGCATCTAAGTTCTTCTTTTTGTTATTACACTTGTATTACAATTTGCTTTGTAAGTGAGGTAAGTGTAACAAATATTTCTTTCAAAATGTTTTATTGTGTGTTTTATATTTTTTATATTTATTGTTATAGACAAAAAGATAGGAAAAAAAAACTAGTTTGTAGGGAATGCCACAGCCACACACTTGTGCGTAGAATGTAGTCAATGAGGGCTTCATGTAAGAAAAGTAGTCGGCAATAAATTTTGTAAATTATATTTAGAATATTCTAAGTAACAATAGAAAAATAATAAATCTTGATTTGTATAAAATTTGAAATTTCTAAATACGTTTTTTAAAAACTGTAAAAACTAATTGAAAAATGTGCATTTTATATGTGTTTTTTATATAACGTAAATTAAAATAAATATTTTTAATCCAATTTATTGTTTTCTTGATCTTGTACGTTTTTTTAATTGTCTAAATAAAAGCTTCTAAAAATATTTTAAAACTATAATTTATATAAAGGATTAACTTTTGGTGTCTGTAGGACCCCAGTGTGGCATGTATGAAAAAAAAATATTAGTGTGCCATTGGAGGGTTTTCTTTGTAAACTTTCGGTTGGTTTTTATTTACCAGTTTCCTTCCACATATGCATTGAGGAGTGGGTGGGTCTATATTCTCACAGGCGGTTGAACGAGATTTTGTATCATCAAATAACTCTTTTTTCTTAACAAGTATACATTAAAATTCGTTCTCAATCGCTTCCGTCTTAAGTGAATTTCACGAGGAGTCATTTCACAAACCAATTTTACTTAATTTTATCGCTTCATTTTATATTTTTGATTCTCTTTCTCAGAATAATTGGATCATTTTCTTGTTTCGAAATCGTTCAAATCACACACGCGTCGAAATCTTTCAAACACCCCCTCCCTTGACTTGTATTTTATTCTATCTGAAAGAGTGATAAATTTATAGGGTAAATTTGTTCCAAGTTTTTTTTTTTTTTTTTTTAATTTCTCATTGCTAAGCTCATTGCTGCTTTACAAAAATTGAGCAGCAGAATAAAGCTTCAATCCTTGTCGCTATCTTCATTCCCCACATTGACAGTAAGACAGGGTAATGAAGGACAGGGTAATGAATTTTTAACGTTTATTTGATAATCGTTGAAAGGGAAAAAAAGATATGCTAATGCTACTTGCCAAAACGAAATCTGTGCTACAAAATCATTTATCTTTGAAAAATTAAAAAAGATAAAACTTACCTGACCAAAACTATAGAGGAGAGGGGAATGAAAACTATTAAACATAACCTCTCAAGTTTGAGAACCTATTTGCTTCTGGAGAACTTGTATTAGTACTGAGGTTAGGGTAACAGTTGGGGTTGCTAGGGGAAAGACCCCTTCCTGCTATATGATATTTTATAATAATATAAGTATATGATTTTTACTAATTTCCCGCCCGAAAAGTGTGGTGAGAATCTAATTTTAAAAATTGACAGGGGAATGAAACAAAACCTGTGGGACATCATAAAAAGTAGTTTGTTTTTTTTCAATTCTAATCCTTTATCATCAAGGATTCGACTGCTTTCATGAAATTATACAGTATTTTGAACAAATTGAATAGAAAAAAAAATGTAAAAATTGACCTAGTATACGGACACAGAACTCAGAACAGAATTTCGACCTTTTCTGGTGTATTTAAGGTACGTGTGTTATAAAATTAAAATAAAGTCGTATGGGTTCTACCTTTAGAACTCGCCTGGATTTAGAATATTGATGTCTTAGAGTCCTAAGCTTTTCTAAATCGCTATATACGGCGTGGGACACAAAAGTGCCCTCTTACGTGAGAACGACCCATAAATAATATGCAGATCCATTTTTTTTTTTGTAAATTATATTGTAAAACTGAAAGATCGGCTCACTCCATTGTAACATAGAATTTAATTCAATATTGAACGTAATCGATTTTCGCTTATGAGCTATGAATCTGCGTACTTCTAATTTAAAGCATTGTTGTATCCCACGTAGTATAAATTTATTAAATAATGCTTCTAAAATTGGAGGAATTTTAGCAGTTATGAGCAGGAATTTCCGATAAATTAATTAAATTTATGATTTAATTTATCTGAAATCTCTCCCTTCCTCTTAAACGCCTCAGTCGATCTACGCACACCGCTGATGTCTGTTTTCCTCTAAAAAATACTTACTGGCCCAAATAATTTAAAAAAAAAAATCAATTAAAGAATATTTAAAACATTTTTCCTCTGATGATTAAATTTTTACATAATAATACTAATAATAATAGTGAAGCCTTAACGGTCCCGAAGATTCGATGCCCACAACTCGCTCCATTAACACCTCCATCCATCCACCGCTGTCCAGACCCAAATTCGGCAGATCATTTTTTATCTAACCTACATTATAATTGTATTGCTTTCACACCTATTCGGCATATTTTACATACATTAAATTACAATTTTTAAATAATTTTAAAGAAAGAGAAAAGATTTAACCACGGCCTGGAATCGAACCCAGGTCGTCTGCATGCAGGGAGTTCGATTCTCGGTGGCGGTCAATCTTTTTTCTTCCATCAAAATCATTTTAAAATGATAAATTAATTATTGCCTAAATTTGAACATATTTATTTGTTTATAATTGAGTTTATCTGTACGCCACGCACAATGGTAAAATTTTATCATTTAGCGGCAAAAATCTATAACTTCTGACTAAATAACGATAAGCGAATAATTCTTTTTTCACTAAAGAGCATGGGATTCCTTTTATCAGTGAGAATTAAAAAAATAAAAATAACATCGCTCAAAGTATTTTAAATTAATCTTTATATGAATCCTTTCTTCACTTGAATTTAAATACGGCTCATAAGAAAAAAAAATATCAGAGAGATCAGCATAGACTTTGCTTAAAATAAATTTAATTGTTTTTCCTATTGAGCTTTACTTTTTATATTATAGCACCAAACATATTTTATAAATAAGAAGAATGGCTGTAAAATTATTGGATAAAAATGGATTTTAATTTCATCCACGTTGACTATGTAATTTGTGTAAGGAAAGTATTTAAATTGATATAAATTCTATTATTGGCAATAGTTGGTTTTGATTTTTTCCAGACTGGTAGAGGGTGAAGGTTGTTGAAATACCATAATAGAATTCCATCAATCAAATGCGATTTTAAGATTTAAATCCCTATATTTGAACTTTAAATATTTTTTGGCATCTCATTAGACTAAATGATAAAACATACTTGTCGCTGAATTATAGGAGATTATTTTTTTCCGTTAAAATTACTGAAAAATATGGTATTTTTAATTTAATTTGTTAAATTTAGATAATAATTTTTCTTATTTAGATAATAATTATTTTAAAATCTTTCAAAAGGAGCAAATGCTAGAAAAAGAAATGTATACAAGCAGAAAGCTCAATAGATAATAATAATGATGACTCATTTTATTCCCTATGTATAACCCTGTTCCGAATAAACTATTTTATTTAAATTAAAGTGAAGAAAGAATTCATTTAAAAATTAATTTGAAATACTTTGAGCGAAGGTATTTTTATTTTTTTTTTATTCTCACTGATAAAGGGGATCCCATGTTCTTTAATGAAAAAAGAATTATTCGATTATCGTCATTTAGTCAGGAGTTATAGATTTTTGGCCGCTAAATGACAAAATTTTCCCACTGTGCGCCGTCTAGACCCAGTTCGGCAGATCATTTTTTACCTAACCTACATTATAATTGTATTGCTTTCACACCTATTCGGCATATTTTACATACACTAAATTACAAATTTTAAATAATTTTAAAGGGAGAAAAAAATATTTAACCACGGCCGGGAATCGAACCCAGGTCGTCTGCATGCAGGGAGTTCGATTCCCGGTCCTGGTCAATCTTTTTTATTCCATCGAAATCATTTAAAAATTATAAATTAATTATTGCCTAACTTTCAACATATAATATTTCCTATAAATTTTATTTATTTATTGCTTATTATTGAATTTACCTCTAAGCGACGTGATCATTGGCAATGTTTTTTTTAAATTTCAGTATGAAATATGATGATTCGAACATTTCCACCGAATCCTCCACTATTTCACGTAATGATGTGCTCACGTATAATTTTCTTCTTGATAATATTCGCATTCCACTAATATAAGCACTGCGAAACTGTCGTTAGGGCACCAATTGTAATGGGGGTAGGGTGTAAGATGTCGTGAAGAAGTTTTGCATGAAAGAATTCGTAAGAAACAGGATTTTCACTTCTCGATTTTCTGTTGTTCCCCATTTTTTTTGTTTTTTATAGTGAGGCTTTGTCGACTTACGATAGAACATTTACAAATAGCTATCTGGCCATTGTATATTTGTAATTATTTAGTATCTACTTACAATGTAATTTTTTTTCGTATTGTATATGGATGGATACCATAGAAACAAAATACTTTACTCTGGGACTAAAAACCTTAAGAATAGCAAAAATGCACATATAGAAAATATAAAAATATATGTCTGACCATCATGTAACACTAATAAAAATATAAAATATTATAACCTGAAACAAAGCACAAAACAAATGGTTTAGAATGGTTCTAGACTTGTTGTTGGAGCGAACTAACAGTTAGAACAAACTGTCATAGTATATGTTTGTGACTACGATGTTCTAGTAGAAGCTACGAAGGTCTAGAACCTTAATGGCTGTTCTTCTTACGACTAAATATAAGGAACGATGGACTATAGAGTTAGTCTCGTTCTGAAGCTCAAGTCATATGGTTGTTTTTTTTGTTACAAAGTGTTCAGTCTCAAAGTTTAAATTCAACATATTGAAATCTCTCCGCTACCCAATGCTTTCCCGCCTACCATATCATATATAGGTTAACCTCTTCAAAAACGAAGATAAGTGGCAGTGCAAATGTCGCAGGCGGTGGACTCCCGCTCTTGTTTCCCTACCACCAACCGGAACCTCCATGTTCCTCTTCGTCTGCCAGCCGTTACGAACACGTCTTTCCTTCTGACTGCCAATGAAGACGCAACTTTCGTCAAAACCATTCGAGCCACAAGTCCTCATTGATGCCAGTACTTAGTGTTCGAAAGTTGTATGCTGAAGTTTCAACTCCTCTTCTCGAGTAAGACCATTTTCGCCAATCACAGTGAGTAAAGACATTATTGTTTCAGTTCGCCGAATACAACGTATTATAGCTTGACAACAGTTGTATTGTACCTCTAGTGCGCATGCACGAAAACTGACGTCAGATCCCAGCCAATGAAATGCCATTATAACCGTGATTATAACCAAACTTGTTTTGTCTGCTTTGTTTATACTTTACCGCTTTTTGTATTGTTCTAAAATGGAAAATCCTTCTGCTAGTCGGAGTACTCCAAAAAAAAGCGTGACAAAGAAAGTTATAAAAAGGCAAGCCAGGGAAATAATATTTCGTGCTCACGAATATTTAGTGAAAAATAAAAAAGACTATAATTTAAACTATAATGTTATGAACTCTGTATGTGAAATAACTAGATATTCGAGATCTTCAATAAGCAATATAGTGAAAGAAGGAAGAAAAATGCTTCAAGAGGATGGTGAATTAAAGTTTAGTACACCAAAATCTAGGGGTAAGTCAAAAAACCCTAAAATTATTATTGATTCATTTTCAGAATCTTTAATAAGAAGAAAAATCCATCATCTTTATGTCATCAAAAAGCAGTGTCCCATAATAAAGAAATTACTATTATCTTTGAAGTTTGATGGTGAGGTAGACTGCAGCAGAGAGTACCTTACAAGAAAATTAAAGACAATGGGTTACAAATGGAAGAAGTGCCAGAGTAATAGAAAAATGTTATGCGAAAAACAGGAAATAGCTGCATGGAGGATAAGGTACCTTCGAGAAATAAGAAATTTTAGAAAAGCAAATAGATGCGTAATTTACCTAGATGAAACTTATCTCCATGCAACACATACGGTGCAAACTTGTTGGCAAAGTCCAGATGAAATGGGTGCAACAGCTAATATTTCTAAAGGACCGAGGCTAATAATTGTTCATGCTGGAGGTGAGTGTGGTTTTATTCCTGGTGCATTACTAATATTTAAATCCAAAGTAAAAAATCAGGATTACCATGGAGACATGAATACTGAAAATTTTTTGAAGGGGTTTAAAGAAAAATTGATTCCAAATCTTCCTCCAAATAGTGTCGTTGTAATGGATAATGCCTCTTATCATTGCAAAGTAAAAAATAAAAAACCTAATAGTGCAAATTTAAAAAGGGAAATATTAGAATGGCTTGTAGAGCAGGGAATACCACACAATTCTGACATGAGGAAACCTGAATTATTAAATTTGTGTAAAGACTATTATATTAAAAAAAATTATATTGTGGAAGAAATACTCAATGAATTAGGCCATGATTTGTTATATCTGCCTCCATATCACCCAGAGTTAAATCCTATTGAACTTGTATGGGGTGATATAAAAAATAAAATAGCTAGTGAATGCCTATCAACTTCACCTAATGAAAAGCGTTCGTATTGTGAGTCAGTTTTTAATAGCTTCTCTGTTGAAAAATGGAAAGCCTGTTGTGAGCATGTAAAGAAGGTTGAAGTAGACTATTGGGAAAAGGATTTTATTATTGATGAAGAAATGGATAAGATCATTGTTAACCTTGTTGGTAGCAGCTCATCAAGTTCTGAAAATGACAGGATATCAGATGAAAGTGACAGTGATTAATTTTTATCAGGCTTTAATGGATTTATTATTTATTTTTTAATAACATTAAATTAAATAATATTAAATATTTAAAAATAAATTATTATTTTTTAAATATCATAGAGCTATTTATTATATATATATTATATAAAATTTAAATATATTATATATTATTTATTTATTATATAGAGCCATTTATGAGAGATATTGGCACCTTTTGATTTGATATAAAAATTAAAATAATTATAAAACTTTTTTTAGAACTGCAATGTTGTTTTAAAATAATATATTCAGAACTACTTGTTAGAAATATAATATCTACAACAATTAAATTACTTCTTTTCATTTTACAATGGCATCTATTAACAATAAAGAGTATTTCTCATTTTGAATACTCATTGTTTACAGTAAATGGCAACCTAACCTGACACATTTTAAATTTGACAGTGGGTGGAGCTTAATTAAGCTCCTCCCTCAAGTACAAAGCAATTGTTGTCAACCTCTACCTGGAGACCAAGTTCGCCGAGACATTGCTTTTAAGACAATCATTAATAAGTCCAGTCATTAATGACCAGTTCGCCGATATTAAGAAATGCACTAACCATGGTTTTAGTTCAAAGAAATTTTCCTTAGTATAATTCTGCTATTCATTTTGTTCTTTCTTCAGTTTCATTAAAATCAATTTTAAGATCCGTAATTTATCATTCTACAGAGCTCTTTCTTAAATGTATATATGGTAATTCATTAATAGAAGCTTCTTATAATTTTATAACCTTAATCTTCTTAAGATAAACATAAAATCGTTCCTTGTTTTCAATTTTTGTTTGTTTAAACTTCTTACTTATTTCATTGTTCATAATAATATTAATGGTGTTTTATTTTATTGCTATTGTTCTTGATTCAGATCAAATTCATGTTTATTTTAATAAATGTTGTTCTTTAGGATTTATCAGGTGTTGAAATTTTATTCCTATTACATTCCTTCTTTTAAAACCTCTGTACTTCCATTCAATCTTTGATCCGAGATCAAACACAAAGTGATTATATTTGTAACCTGTTTAACTATTTGTGTTTTCATTGTTTGAGTGGCATTGGTACTTTTCTGTAAGTAGGTACTGTAACACGTAGAACGAACAAAAATATCGTACTGATAAGATATATCAAGGCTAAGGGAAAGTGCAGAACCATATTTACTCGACTCATCTTTTTTCCTTAGAGGGGCTTATCAGGAATTGCTGGGGCGTTGGGGTCAAGGTTTAGAGGGATTACGAGGGCATCGTGTTTACCCAGCGAGGATATCTTTCTCCTCTGCACATGATTGAAAATCTCGCAGCTCGAAATCAATGATGAAATAGAAGATTTCTTCAAATACATAAACTAGAAACTTATGGGCCAGATTTATATTTATTTAATTTTTTTTTTCCCTACCAACTTTTTATTTTTATTTTTTATTGGGTTTAACGCCTTTACACAAAAGAGTCATTGGGGTCCCTTAAAAGATGTAACATATATATGAGAAAAAAATAACACATATATATATAAGATGTTTAGTAAAATGATTCCAAACAAAAAGTCGTAAAAAATTTTCTTCCTTGATGATAAAATGATGACAGAAAGAAAATATTAAGAGATAAGAAAGCTAAAACAGGAAAACAAACGAATCTACCTCTGGATGTGATCCAATGTTGTGCCTTGTATAAAATCAAAAGATTCCCTCAGCCTCCAGCAGAGGCACATTATAACTTGGCTCGGTTCCAGTGCTGGAACGCCAACGCTTGGCTGGAAAAGTAGTCTTATTTTCTATCTCAATGAGGTAATTATTCAAAGGGTTTGGTATTCGTGTGATGCTACTTTGAAAATTATATCCGTAACAGATGTTTCCAAGAGCGCTATTACGTTATATGAAGTCATTTTATTCCAATGGGTGGTTGGGTTAAATTAATCTTGCGGGGGTTGGTTTGAATGACGTTAATTGGATGGTAGTGTGTTAGCAGCAATTGCTTGAATCGCTACCAAATTTCCCGGTCCGTTAAACCTCAATTTATTGTAATGAATTAACTAAAATGACGTTATATTTCAAATAAATAAAGTTTATAATTAATTTCTAACATACTGTAACACTTCTGTGGCTGAAATAATATTTATTCAGAGAACCATAACAGTGTTCAAGAGCACAGGAATTAAAAGAACACAAATATTAGAAGAGGTTACCAAAACTATCACTTTTTAACACTTGTAACACTAATATATGGCTTGAGCTAACTGTCCAGTCAATCGCTCCTATATTTATTCGTAAGAAGGGTCTATAACCTCGTTCTATGATATAAAATCTATGATCTACCACGTTCTATGACGGTTTGTTCCGACTTTTAGTTCGTTCCAAAAAAAGGTCTGGGAATTCAACCAAATGATTCTTTTTTCGCTTTGTTTTAACGGTACAATACTTAGTGATTTTGTTTAATTTTTCTGAAATTTTTATAAGAAGTGTAAAGATAGAATAGAATATAAATCAAATTCTTTATCAAGACATACGGCTCCGAGAATTTTTTTATATTTTTGATTTAATCTCTTTTTCTTTAGGCTGTGCTACATTTTGTTATAATTGTGATGTTAACGAGAACAAATTGAAGGAAACCGTTAACTTATACAATTTCTTTCCATTATTATTTGCTATGTTGTTAGAAGTGTGGGTATTTTCTAGCATCAAGGGCATTGAATCCTTCCAGCTTTAGCCGATACTTACTTAATTTTAAGTAATCACAAAAAATAAAAAAGTTTGACAACTATTTCCCATTAACAGAACGCATTTACTTATAATATAATATATGTGGGGTTTATAATATAATATTAGGTGGGTTCAACGTATTTTAAGAGTTCGTAAAATAACATTCTTATTTAATTATTTACATTGGGTCCTCTCCTGCCAAAATATTGGGGGAGACAGTCCCCTCTTGTCAAAATATTGGGGGGACAGTCCCCCCTTTACCCCCCCCCCGGCGGTGACGCCCGAGCCTAAAATTATTTTTCACGGAAAGCGTTAACATAAAATTTGGATCAATATTCATTATTGAAACATATAGATTTTGATTCAAAGTCTCAAACTGTCATAACAGGCAATAAAGTTAACTGTTTTTTTTTTTTTTTTTTTTTTTTTTTTTCTTTCTGATTCTAATTGTACTTAGAAGATAAACCCATTCGAGTCGATAAAAAAATGAATCATGCTTATTATGGAAAGTTCACTTTAGCCATTAATCCTGATAGCCTTGTACAACAATTATTGTTAATTTTTTTTTTTTTCTGAGAAAATTACATTTTTGTCCTTTTTGAGTGATGGCACAATGCGTTTCTGTGAGGTGCTACAGTTCCTATTAAGGGCCGCGTGGGTAAAACCCCCCACTCTAGTCGTTCATTATTTATAGCGGACGAAATTCATCTCTGACACTCCCACTCTAATAAATACTTCGTTGCAACTCCTAGGAACTCGTAAAGCGTCGGGAAATAGGGCAGCATTTCACTTCCTGGACTAACTTTGCCACAAAATCCAATAATACTGTGTAGGTGTACAACATAAAACAGAAACAACTGCAATACAAGATAAATTGAATTAAATTAATTATTTATTTACATCTTTATGGGCTGGTCACCTTTTTGTATTCTTAATTAAGTTTACATTACGTAACATTAAACTTCAAAAATCATGGTTATAAAGTTAGAAAAGGTTAAAATCTCAGTAATGATTTTTAAATTAACTACATTCATTACCAAGAGATTTTCGATACTAATCTCATAAGGCCATAGGTCCCAGAAATAGTGTAATATGCTATATAGAAATAGGTCCCAGAAATAGTGTAAAAAAAAATGGGTAATACTGCATGCTAAACGGGGTAGAATGGTGCAGAAACGAGTTTCCTATCTCAATCTGTTGAGCAGATAAAAATTTTTTTTTTATATTTTTAAAATCTTACTTTTTTCTGAAAAGTCACAGTTTTCTCTACTTCGGTTTTGCGTAAAAACAAAAACGATGATAATTTCTTAACCAGCATGTTTATGTAACATTAGGTAATCGGCAAGAATTTTGGTCACTCCCCCCTTTGACTCCCTATAAATAAAATTACTTTTATTTATTTTTTGGTGGGGGAGGGGGAGGGATGGCTTGCCACCTCCACAATTCTTTACCACTCATGCATATGGACAAGAGATAAAATAACAAATACTTTAATTCAATGAAGTAGTTTTTTCTAGTAGGTACGAGAAGTAAACAAGTATTTATTCTCTAGCGTGTTTTTCATTAGAAAAGCTTCTTTTGGACTCAAAAGGTGAGGTGCGATTGTATCATGGGTTACACCACTAAAAAGCTATCTAAATTCTTCAGTGTTTAGGAAATTTGACAGCTTTTAGGGCGCTCCAGAGAGGAGTGAGGAATTTTCAAAGCTATGAAAAATTTAAGTTTTAAAAAATGTTTTGTGTTTTGCGCGTTAAAAGGCCCACTGTAAGTGGATTTAAAATAACCAGACCTAACTAATATTTTAGAAAATTTAATGTTTCTTAAGAAAATATCATCTTTTTTGTTTCTACGCTAAATCGAAGTGGAGAAAACTGCCATTTTTCAGAAAAAAGTAAGATTTTAAAAATACAAAAAAAATAAAAATTCTATCTCCTCAACAGATTGTGATAGGAAACTCGTTTCTGCACCATTCTACCCCGTTTAGCATGCAGTATTACCCAATTTTTTTACATTATGTCTGGGACACCTAGTAAGTATATTATATTGATAAAATCTTGATATATGCTTAGGATAATTTTGTAAAATAATCTAGTGCGAACCACGCAATACATAATTTCAATCGCAAACCTATGTCAGATCAGAACAGAACTTTTATTTATTTATGTTTTATTTTTTCATTTTTTTTTTTTTTTTTGCGACTTCAAGGCTTCCACTGAAGCCCTCCCTATACTGCCCACACTAACACCCATGGCACTGGGTGATACTTCTCCTACGAAAGAAAAGCACCACCAAGGGTGGGACTCGAACCCGCAGCTCCGGCATGGGATTACGGCGCTTTACCGCACAGCCACACCGGGCCCCTAGAACAGAACTTGTTTTGATAAATATTGTAATGTAAAATAAAAAAAGCATATGATTAAAAAGAGTTTTATATTTTTTATTGGAACAAACTGTTCTAGCACTTGTTCGAGAACCTTCTACGCTTGTCGGTGACATTCTAGATTGTTTTAATTCAGACTAAATATAAGGAGCGATGGACTGGAGAGTTACTCTTGCACTGAAGATCGAATCATATGATTACTAATGTGTTACTGTGTCGTAACAAGTTGATACTTTTTGTAACTTTATTAATTACTTTACTGTTTTTTTTTGTTTGTCTGACATTGCGAAATAATATTCTCTTGCTAATAAAAAATATTTAAACTCGAAATAAGTTTTACAATATGTAAACGCCATTCAGCAACTTTACACATTTTTGCACACTTGTATTAAATTATTTTTGTTTGTCTCCATAAGTTATAGAGGATTATATATACTATTTTTACCTTTGGTGCAACCTACTAAATTTTGTACACATCAATTTGTTTATTATTTATTATATCGAACAGTATAATTGGTCGAGTAAAAACATTTCTCGTCAAATATTGGCCAATCATATTGCTAATATTTGAACGGTTCTCAAAGAAAGGCTTGCTCCTTAGAGCGTGAAAGGGCGTTTAAATGTCAATTTGGACTGAACAAATACCTCATCAATTAGTGTTTGTCTAATTGGTCAATGTAAGGGCTGCTGTATGGAGGACAAGACTTTCTTTCTTCAGTTTTCAACAACTAAATAGAGAATGATAAATATAGACGCGGTGGAGTATTAAGCTTGCATTCCCAGATAATCAATACTATAAACATTTATTTAAAAATGTTATGTACTTTAGAGAACAAACACAAAATTAATTAAAGAAGCTTACGGCGTGAAAAAATATGGTACAAGATATTCTATAATTAATTATATTTTAGTATGCTAACTTTAGTTCCATAATAGATTTCAGAATGCAATGGTTTTTGAGAAACAGTAATCGTTCTCGATTTCCGGAAAGGCATAAGAGACAAAAATTTTAAAATTAAGTTTTGATTTACTAAGAGCAGTAAATACACCAATCCCATATATCCGAAAAAAGAAACTCTTAGTAATAAACAAGCAAGCAGTAAAAAAATCTAGACTGTTGATAAGAAGGACTTTTTAGGACCCGATAAAAAAAATCAATAAAGAATCGAAAAGACAAATTTATTATAAGACAAATTGTTACAAAATGTTGATAAATAAAAATAATGAAATAAATGTGGAAAAATGTTTGAAGCTGCTAATTAGCGTTTATATATTTATCAAAACACTTCCTTTTCTAATCTAAGTAGGTTGCTATGCGAAAGGTGTGTGTTGTGCGCATCGCACCACACTTTTTGTGTTAATAACATTATTAATCGCCAAGAGACTAACTTTAACTTTGAATCATTAAATATGTGAAAAATGACACATAGAACACTTTTCATGTTAGGAATACATATAACAAAATTGTATGAAAATTGCAGTGCACATATAATTGGTACGTGTACATTTAAAAAAAAATTATAAATAAAATAGGGGGTCACCTGTGGTATAGTGGTTAGCATGACAATCTACAATACTAAAGGTCGCAGGTTCGCGTAACGTGGTGGCCCTAGGTTTTTTAATGGGAGTAAAAAAAAAAAACTATGCCGGCCCTTGGATAGAACGTAAAATGGAGGTCCCGAGCCTGTACGATGTCAGATACGCGTTAAAGATCCCTATCCTAATTATACAAAATTTAGGACTCCCACTGCAGCATCGTCCGATTAGCCTCAGTGGCATAAAGTGACGTTAAACAAAGAAACTATCGAAAATATAAATAAAAGCATTCGAAAAAATAATAAACCAATAACGAAAAGAAAAAACATTATAAGCATGAATTGAAAATAAGGAGCCCCATTGTAAGATAACGACGTGGGTTTATATTGAATTAGATGAATCATTGTAGTCAATAATAATAATTGCCTATAAATAAAGAGTGTTTGTTTATGGGCTATTTAGATACGCGCAAGTGTAATATAGTATTATAGTAGTAGTTGTAGTAGTAGGGCGGGTACTAGGGCCATCTACTTGGGTTCTAGCACCCCCAAGGGCCACCTCCCAATCTTCGGACCGGGCTATTTTATCTCAGCCGGGAGGGCACTATCTCACTAGGCAATGATGTCCCTTATCGATTTGAATTTTACATATTTAGGAAGGTCTCAGATTGGTTTGCTTAGCGAACAAGGACGCGAGGAATTTATCCTTTCCTAAAGAGCATTTATCAAACGAAAACTAGTCCCTTTAACATTTTAAATCAGTTATAAAACATTATTAATACACCACGAATTGTAAAATAAAATTTAATTTTTGATTTGTCTTTTTTTACTTTCCCTTACCTATACATGAAATATGTAGCAAGGGAAAGTATTGTGATCCCCTGAGTCCAAATAACCAAGTCCCTCAAAATGGTCTTTGTGTGTGTGTGATCAAACAAGCTGAAAAACTATAAACCGTACGAACCTGAAATTGGGTATTGGGTGTATGTATAGGCCCGTGATGTGACATCAAATATTTCATCTAAATTGGTAAAACGGAGAGGGTACCTTATTTCATAACTGTTACTTATTTTCGATTTTCTCAAAAATAGCTTTAACAATTTTGATTAATCTCGTCGTGTTTAATGAGAATCAAGTATTCTTTAATATCAGCTAAGCTTTATCGTTATTAAAATGTTCTCAGGGGGCTTGAATGGGGAAGGGGCTTTTTTTATTTTCCTATAAATAATCCTTTTTTTTGTTTATCTGGAGTAATTATCTGTCTCTCGTTTCGCCTAAAAGTAAGAAATAGCTAAACATAAAATATGAAAAAAAAATCTAGTAAACATTCTCCTATAGAAGAAAAACAAGGAAGATATTCCGTCAATTCATAAAACACGTTGAGACCACGCATGCGCAGTAGGCCTCTAATGATAGACGATTGTTTAAAATTAAAGTTGATCTGTTTATTAAATGGAATGTATTTGTTTCGTGGTAACTGTATGAAGTTTTCAACAACTACTCAGAGAATTATAAAATCAGACGATTTGGAGTTTTATGCTTGGATTGCCAAACTATCACAAGTAAAAACTTTTATTTAATAATAAAAAAAAATTAGTATACATACTTTCAAGAGCAAATGCAAACAAATATATATGTGTGTCTGATATAGTATATATAGTCCGATACCAGACATATGTATATACATATATGTCTGGTCTACCGAAATTTAATATTGTATAATTTTTTTTAAACCGAAATAAATATCCTGAATGAAGACTCTAGTTTATTATTGTGGGACTTGTTACTGTTAGTCCCTTTAGGTCATAAAGATTCGTTTAAAAATACTTGAAAACTTAAGTTATTTGAAATAGCGTTCTTTTTATAAGGACACTTTTGATATTTATTCCCCAGCAGGGCTCATGAAAACGAAGGGTTGATTAAGATAATCTCACAGGGCAAGGACAGAAGGATTTGACTAATCCGCCAGTTATTTGCCTAGTCACAGGCTCAAAGAAATCTGGCGACATCTCCCCAACTCTCTATTCCCTAACTTTTCTCTCTGATTGTAGATAAAACGAAATTAGTCGTTTAGCTTTTTCTTTTATCATTTCTAGTGATTCATTACTCTTCAAAAAGCTTTAGCGTTCCCTTCTTAATTAAAATTATTTAATAATTCGGACCATTAAAATATCCGTTTCAGATCAGATGGAAATTAAGAGTAGTAAAGGGCGATAGCTTGTCAGAGTGCCATTGACTGAAAAAAGAAAGAAAAGATGAGGTCGATAAAGAAAACTTGCCCGATCTAACCTTGTTCAGACGCTCAAACACTCCAGCCCCAAAGCCTATAATAATTAATTTTACTATAATAAATTATAGTAAAATAAAAAGTGTATGTTAATATAATATATTATATATTAGATATTATATAGTTTAAAGGATCTGTAAAGAGTAATTTGAAGTATTCTCACCCTTTACTAGAATATCTATAAATGAAAAATAGAACGATCTTTACTTAGTTATTCTATATATTTTAACGAAAACGTGCGATAGCCATTTTAGATACGTATAGAGGATCAAGATGGCAATCTACAGCACGCTCTAAGAACTCTTTTATTTTTTTATTATCAAATGAAATATTTTCGAACTGTCCGCCTGACACCTAACTCTGACGTAGACAAGTTTGAATTTACTTTTAGTACTACAGTGTGAACTTCAAGCACACTTCCTAGTATTGGAATTCCCGCCAGGGTTCGCCAGCTTTAAGATTAAGATGTATGCCATACAATAAATCATGTGCAAGTATTGCTGCAATGGTACAATTCCTCAACGGTGTCTCAGAAACTATCTTACAATGGAATGTAATTACTTTGACAAAGGGTGAAGGTACTCGTATAATAGAATACGGTATAATAGATATTCAATAGAAGCTTTAATTGCAACTCGTTTATTGTTTGAAAACCCTTATTCTTTAGATTGGTTAATTCAACTTACGGTTATTATGGTTAAATATAATTGTTTGTTTCTTTATTTTAGCGTCACTTTATATCACAAAGGCTAATCGGACGATGCTACAGTGGGAGTCCTAAATTTTTCCAGGTATAATTAGGATAGGGAGCTTTAACGAGTACCTGACATCGTACAGGTTCGGGACCTCCATTTTGCATAGACAAGGATTTTTACTCCCATTAAATTCATTAAATACATTCGGGACGCGAATCAGCGACCTTTAGTATTGTAAGTTTTTATGCTAACCACTACACTTCAGGTTAAATATTGTACAGTCTCAATATATACATTTTCAAATAAAATGAAAACAACTGAACAGCGCGCCAATAGCACCCGCCTTTAAACATGTAAGTCGATGTAAGTAATCTAGAGTATCATCACTTGAGAAGGCACTGGAACAGCTGTGGCAAAGCTAACGGCCACTTCACCCCCACTCCTGGCCAATCTATCTCTGAAGATTAAACTCACATGGTCTCCCTCGTTATCGGCACTTATCGCCTGAATCCTACTGGGCAGATTGATAATTGTCTTCCAATCAAGGTATCTTCCCCGATTGTGGCTCAGCACTACCCTAACGATGGACAGTAGGGTATTATTCGCCGCAGTATTATGTGTACAATCAAACTTATTTCTCACACTCCCAGGTGGAGAGATTTCGGAGCATTGCCCATTAAAGAGTATTATTTCAAGATTCAACATAGTAAAACGATAGAAGTCCCAGTGTTAAGTTCACCGTATGTACAGAGTGTGAGTTCGCCGGACATTATAAAATTGGTTTTAACCAAAGCAATTGCTATTATTATTTTTTTTTCTTATAATCATTCAGCAACTTGTTAATTCTTATTACTATAATTGATGTGTTTTTTGTTTTTTTGTTTCTCGTTTTTATGACTTTGATCAATTGGGCCCCTTAGGTTGCTTGCGTAATTATTGTTTTCTTAGATTAAGGTTAAATTTAATTAAGTATTTCTTTATTTCTCTGCTAATCATTAATAGGTCATTACTTCGTTTATTGTTTGATTTCATTAATTTTGTTCAATTGCATTTCATTTGTATTTGTGTTTATGTTTTTATCAGTGTATATTATTTCATAATTAAACATAATTTTGCCAGTACTCGTCGATTTCGTTAATTAATTTCATTATCCTCTTTCCTTTAATTTTAATATATTCACTGCTTAACAAATATAATTATTATATTATATTATAATATGTCCAGTCTTATCATTTTAAGTAACATCCACTCTCAAGAGTAAAATTTAAATTATTATCTTTCTATAAAATATCTTGTTTTGTTGATAGGATTTAAAGAAAAACTACATCTAACAAATTACGGCTACGTCATTTTAATAACATTTGCCCTCTTTAAAGGAAGAATTAAAATAACATATAAACCAGCACACAATGAAGTTTAATTTTGTCGTTTTAATTATACCAATTGTCAACAATTTCAGATCAAAAGTAAAACTGAAACTTATTTAGGTGTGTGTAACACACTATGAAACACGAACATGCTGTGTGTGTGTAATATTTAGCTTTACAATAATATTAATAGGTTTACCCAAAATCAAAACATGGGAGGGGAACCAATTTCGTTCCGTTTGTAACATGGACCGAAAAGTGGAATGAAACCAATGTTTGAATCAAATAGTAATATATAATTTTAGCAGTGCTTTATTAGTTGCTCCGAGCATTGTTTGAAAAAAACTAATTTTTATTCTACATAGATGCATTATTTTTTTCCGAAAGAGGACCTGCCCCTATCTTGGTACCCCATAAATCCAAACTTTCATGATGACAGCAATCTAATTCAATTATTCATGCAATACGGGGGCCGGTGGAAAGGGTCATTGAAGGGCAGTACAAGTAAAGTGCGAATCATAGGATCGCCACTATGGGCCGTAGTTCCCACGATAGTCACCGTGGTAAGTTAGACCAGAAGTCCTTATTAAGTAAGGTCTAAAAGTTGAAGTGTACATTTAAATAAAAGCTGATAAAAATAGAAACAGCGAAATAAATCATAAAAATGTGTGATTAAATCGAAAAAAACGGAAAGATTTCGGGCCCTGGCTCAAATGACCTGGTACGCTACTGAATAGTTGAGTTTTAGATTGTTTATGCCGATATAGCTGAACGGCAATCGAGTTGCTTTCTATCATTTTAGATTTTATTTATTTACTAGCACCCTTACTCTATATCATCTACACTTACGACATACCCATTATTACGGAGACATCACATTTACACTTAGAAAACATACCTGTCCACCCGTTTATATTGACAATAACCAAATTCCTCAGACGGACACAGTACACTATCTGGGACTCACTTTCGACAGAAGGATGACATGGGGCCCGCATGTCAAAATGAAAAAAAGAACGCATGCCAAAAGACTTAAACTTCTGTATCCATTACTTTCTAAATCTTCAAAATTAAAACTGAAACAAAAATTAAATACGTACACTTACTTACTCAAACCCATATGGACATATTCCTCACAGATATTCGGCATAGCTAAAAAGACTCACTTACAAAAACTTCAAACATTTCAATCAAAATTGTTACGACTCATTACAAAAGCACCTTGGTAGGTGACTAACTACACTTTACATACTGACCTCCATCTGCCGACAGTCGACCAACACATAACGACACTTTACAAACGATTTTTTAGTAATTTGTACGGACATCCAAACAGTTTAATAAGCAATATGGTTGACATTCGCATGGATACGAGAAGACTAAAAAGGCGCTGGATGAGGGATCTGCTCTCTTAGACAGCCAAGGTAATTGACTCAAGCCAAGAAGGGGGTGTTGTTGGGTGCTTTCCTTCCTCATGCCTGATATGTCATTATTTCATCTTACCGCCATCTCATTCGCTGATTGTCCGCACTTTGCAGACAGGTGCGAATTAATAATTAAAGTCAAAAAAAAAAAATTATGTTTTCAGTCTAGATCTATATAAATAAATATGAAATTCTGTTCGTTTGTTTGTTCTTTATAGAAATCCATACCGTTTGTCCTAAACTCTCCAAATTTCACTCAGTGGTTCTTTCATACCAGGTGCGAACACCTGTCCATATTAAAATTGCATAACTTCAGCAAATCTCTGGGTATATTCTTTATTTTATAAAAATAAAGCTTTACATTGTTTTTTTACGAAATCGACAGTTTGAGTCGAAAAAAGTCTTAATATATATATATATATATATATATATATATATAAATTATAATATAAATTTATTATATTATAACTATTACTTACTTAATTAGGGCGTCTGGTCTAACTTACCACGGTGACAATCGTAGTGCCCTTCAATGACCCTTCTCACCGGCCCCATATTGTATGAATAATTGAATTAGATTGCTGTCATCATGAAAATTTGGATTTATGGGTTACCAAGATAGGGACTGGTCCTCTTTCGGAAAAAAATAATGCATATAAATAGAATAAATATTAGTTCTTTTCAAGCAATGCTCGGAGCAAATAATAAAGCACTGCTAAAATTATATATAACTATTTGATTTAAACATTGGTTACATTCCACTTTTCCGTGCATGTTACAAATGGAATGGAATAGGTTCCCCTCCCATGTTTTGATTCTGGGTAAACCTATTAATATTATTGTAAAGCTAAATATATTATACACACACAGCATATTCCTGTTTTATATACACACACCTAAATAAGTTTCGGTTTTACTTTTGATCTGAAATTGTTGACAATTGGTATAATTTAATCGAAAAAATTGTGTGCTGGTTTATATGTTATTTTAATTCTTCCTTTAAAGAGGGCAAATGTTATTAAAACGACCTAGCCGTAATTGGTTAGATGTAGTATTTATGTAAATCCTAGTAAATGGATTTTTTTCACTGGTTCTTTCAATTTTTAGAAAAAAATGATATGTAATATCATTGCATAAGGGATGTTAAACTGAAAAATTAAGTAAAAAAACGAGTATCACGACCTCTATACTCTTATAAATCAAAGATGCTCTCAAAGATAAGTACGCTGAAAAAGTTTAATACTCAGAGAGTGGGGAAACATTTATAAGCAAGCAAGCCCTTGGAGGATAACGACTTTCACTGCAGAAGAAACTAAGAAAAGTAAGAGGGTAATCTTTTCAAGATGAAACCTCGTGATGGTGAAACTTGCTCAGAGAAAGCAATTCGACTGAGTAGTTGTTAGCAAGTTACTTGAGAAAGGTGGTGCTCATATGTCCAGTTTTATCATTTTAAGTAACATACACTCTCAAGAGCAAAATTCAAATTATTATCTTTCTATACAATATCTTGTTTTATTGACTTTGTGTTTTTTGTTCATCGCATCTTCTTTAGTACTTCAACAAATCCAATAATCAAGCTACAAATTATATTATGTATAAGTTATAATTATATGATGGCCACTGCAGTTTTACTCCAATAAACAAAAAAAAAAAACCATTAAGCTACTATTTTTGAAATTGCCTTCTGCTCTACATTAGTGAATACAAAATTAAGTACAGTGATCGGTAAACGACTTTTCTTAGGCATCGGGTTAACTGATTATTTTGATCATAAAAATTAAGTATCGGAATCATTTGTATTCAATTTACTGCTGTTTAAGCGAATGAATTCTATGTATATTTATATGATTCATAAATCTTGAGTAGTGAAAGCCAAGCTTCTGAAAATAGGCCAATGAATTGTACAATGACAAGTCTATGAAAATAAAATAATATTTTGTGTGATTCTATAGGTACTTAATATTCATTGATATTGACAACTAGTTATCGTAAAATTGAGAGAGCATCTCAGAGTTTCTTCTTTTACTATGTACCTGCTGCCCTTTTTCTTCAATTTAAAGTCTGATTTCCTCAACTATTAGAAGAAATAAGTTGCAAGAATTGGTCGCAGGCTCCTTTGACTAGTGCTTGGAGACGAGCTATTCAAATGAACACGAGGAAGCTGGGCCAACCCATTTCCTTCTCATTTATCATCTTATTTAATTTTCAACTCCCGAGACCTTCACAATAAATCTGAATTTCCCTTTGCACGACCCTTATTTCCCCCAACGGGAAATATTCGTTCCTCTTTAAATCTCGTCCGGGAATCCCTCCAGACAATGTAAACCTTGCACACTGGCACGCAATGACTTAGATTGAAAAAATAAATATAAACTTTCCATTTTATATTCCATTTATTTTAATTTGGTAGCACACTTCATTTATAAGCCAAAGATTCTTCTTCTTCTTTTAAATGACCAACGCAAACTCTGCTTTCTACTCTCTCTTTCAAAGGTTCTGTGGCCTCAAAAAAATTTCTATAAATTTTAAATTTAGAGAGGGTTCTGTGAAAATGCAAAATCATCTTGTTGTAAGACTGTGATTCTTAGAAACTAAGTAGCGCCCTTAGAAAAAAGTATTGAATGTTTCGAAAGAAAAGACCTCTGAAAGATAAGCAGAGTGGTCTGGGATCAGAGTATCAATGAATGGAGGAGAAATAAGAACGAAAAACAGTCTGTTATAACACGAAAATGTCTGTTGACGGACACTGATGAGTACCTATCTTATGATAAGTAGGCAAGTTGGTTAAGATATGCCAGAAATTGAGCTTTAAGCAAACCATCTGGAAGACTAAACAAAACAATGAATGTAGTATGCAAGAGCCCTCATGTTAGGGTAAAAAGCTGATGGTAGATAGAATGAACAAGGACACTGCAGAGCTATACGTTACAATCTGGAAATATGAAGCCCTAGACAGAAAGAAATGGATGCTAATGCTGGTTCAGGCGCCTAAAGACCTATAAATTCTTTAAAATCCAACAGAAAAAAAGTAGGTTTAATAAAAAAAAAAAGAAAATGTCGTTTATTTTCACATAAATTAGAGTTATCAGTTTATGTTCTTTACATATAATTTTTTAATTACCTTTCTTTAATTACCTTTTACCTTAAAATTGACCCAAACCTTGTTTCGTGCAAATAAGAGGTGTGATTATCTTGATATCTACTAAGGAATCTATTCAAAATAAAATGCTCAGTCTCACTTCTAGGTCCCATCACTTGGGAATTTACAGGATGGATCAATTCGTTCAGTATCAAACCTAAAATGCTCGTAATCCCCAAGGAAACCGTCACTATGCCATCACTCAACTAAATGTGCAGAATAAAGATGTATCATTATTTATTTATTACTAGCTAGGGTGCCCGGCTTCGCTCCGGTAGTTGTGTGGCAGATTTAATAACAGAAAAACTTTAAAATTAAAGGAAATATAGAACAAATTAGCACTTTCTTGAAAATTTTAACATTGTATCAATATTAAGATTCGAGATCTGCAGTGTCCGCCCAAATAAGGAACACTATATACTTTATAGGGTGTTGAAAATGGTGGATGAACAGTTCATTTTGCTGCAACTTTGTCGAGTCATGCATCGTTTTTGATGGTTTCTGTGATTATGAATCCTATAAGCCCATTCAAGCATAATAAGTTATTAGATTATTAGTTAAAAAAACTATATTTGGAGTACAACTTAAGCGCCGACTACTGTGATGGTCCCATTAGATCCAGAAGTTTAGAAAATACTGACGATTCATAGAAACTTTATTTGTAAGACCTTTCTTCCAGTTCAACCTCCCTTAATATACCTCCCCCCGCTAATTTGGCCGAACTCTGCACTTCTCCAATCTTACTACTGTTACTAAGTGAAAACCAAAATATCATGAGGGCACAATTTTTTCGGCATATTTCTTTTTATCCTGAACTATGGGCGGTGATAAAATCTTATTGAAAAAATTGTATTATCAAAAAGGAGTCAATTCATCATTTTGTCAACTGGAATGCTCATCATACTTAGTAATAAAACCATTTTTCATAACTACATACAATAAGAACACTTCAAACTTGTTATTTTCGGTTTATAATCAGCTCTTCTTTTTTGTTTTATGTCTGTTTTTATTCGCTCACTCATATTGCATTAAATTTACTTAAGTATATGTTAGATATTGATTAAATGTAATGTGTTTATCTATTAATCTTCTTATGAGAAAATTAATTTTGTAAAGTATCCAGTCGGTTTTCCAATTGATAGCAGATATGTAAAACCATTAATTTATTTTAAAAGAAAAGGTGAAACTAATTGTTTTCGCTTGATTTTTAAGTAATTTAAAAAGAACAGCTGACAAAATATATAACCTTTACAAATATAACGGAATGAATGAATAATGAACATTGAGTGAAACACACCCTAGCGCTTCCTGGTGGTCTGCAGCTCGAACTAAATTTTTCATTCATAAACTCGTATGTCATTCTCAGGTAGTCTAATTACATGTTGCGAGAGGCTAAAAATTCCAGTGCTTTTCTCTTCAATTTCACACCCTTAAGAGAAAAACGGAAATCTTCTTCTCCGTTAGGGGACAAACAGTTACACGCTGACATAAATCTCTTAATCGAATATCGAGTCGTTTCTGAGCCTTTTCGGAACGCACATTGTACACTTTGCTTTATAATATATATTGATTTCATTTTTTTTTTCTTTTTTTTTATATAAATCAAACACTCAGAACTACCACTGACAACAGCAATTCGCAATAAAAGAGGAGAGAAGTCATATTGACAAGGCTACAGATCGGACACACACACAACTCGCACCAATATTTGCTGACTGGAGGACCAACACCGATCTGTACACAGCCGAACACATACCTTTGACAGTTGAACACTTACTGACTGACAGCAGGCAACTGCTAGATACCAGTCTTCCATACCATTTACCATCTCTACTAAACAAATATAGAACGAATATGTCTGCGATGTTTAATTTATTAAAGATACTAAACACATACGTGCAGATCTAGGGTCACTTATTAAACTTTTATATAATTTTCTCTGTTTTCATTCTGTTAATTTTTTTGCTGCATTCGTCAATAATTCCAAAGGTACCATTTCAAAACTTGTATGTTGAACTGTTATTAGTAATAATATAGAAACTAAAATTATACGTCGGCAAACATCACCGTGGTTGTGGATTGCCTGTAACCATTAAAATAAAAATTATTTTGATGAAGAATATCCATACCAATAGTTTCGTCCATGGAGATGAAATTAGTTCATAAAAGGGTTCGAAATCGTTGATAAATGCCAAATATATGAGTGGAAAAAATAGTTTGCCAGACGAATCATCAAGTCCATATTATTATGTCTAGTATTTTTATTTCGCTCAGCTTCTTTCGTGATCCCCAGACTTTACTCCTTTCTTTACAAAATCTTATACATGTTCAGCTTGGTTGTTCGGATTTTTAACTTAAGTCTATTATATGTGTATCCATATGTATAATTTAGATTTTAAAATTCTGTACATTTGCAAAAGCACTCGTTGCATGGCATACTCCCTAGAGAAATTTCCCGAGCAGCTTACTAAGTAGGCCATTTCCAGTCTGCTCGGCCTCTGTACATGGCGGCGGTATATAAACAAAATTGGGCACAAGAGACTACGCTCTGGAATCCCTAAAATTATGCCTCCGTTAGACACATGCTTCACAACCCTCTGAATCCCAGTTCGCAAGTCTCTGGTTTCAGGACGTGGAACCGAGCACATTTTCAGAAAAAAATGTCTAAACAGAAAAAAAAAAAAAAAATCGCTTCATTATGAGTTAGTAATCCAGTTAATTATGAGATTTTATGGATACATTTAGTTTAACTTATTAGAGTTAAAATAAAATTAAATAATGCGTAATATTCGTTAAATAAGATGGTGGATGATGAGGAAAACCTTGCTTACAAAAAAAAAAAAAAAAAAAATCAATGTAGTAGAAATGACGGAACACAGGCCGCATTTATCCATAGTCGCCGGCCATTGTTTTCCGTATTTATAAATAATACGTTAAAGAAATATGAATTTTAAATTAGAATAAAATTAGTTGTAATTTTTTCAGAGAGGGGTTAAAGCGTCGTTTTCCAAAAGACTAGCTCATCGTTTATGTATGAGAAAGAGGGCATCGTTATAGCCTGTTAAATGTTTGAAGCAAAATTATTACAACAAATTTTTCATCAAAATTAACAGTTTCAGTTGGCCCTCCACCTTTAGAGGTATGACGGAACTTACTTTATTCAATAAACATAAACATAATTTTAACATTTTTTTTTTAAAATAATCCTAACCATGATTCATAAGGATGGAATGAAATTAATGTGAGTTAACTGTTGACAAAAGATAATAGTTCGCTAGGTCATAGCTCTGATTTCAATGTCATAACCTTTGATTTTTATTATTATTACTATTTTTTTTTTTTTATGATATAAGTACACATTGAAATCTACTTAGGTCCACTTAATATTTCGTAAATACTCAGAATATCGAAATTGATGAAAACAGCAAAGGAATTGGGATGTTTTGTTAAATAAAAAATAAATAATATTAAACTTCTTCTTATTTTATATATGTACGACTGTTTACTCAGAGTAACGCTAGATTATTATGGTCTCTATGGTCTTGTTGTTGTTTGTTCAAATAAAAAAATATAGGTATTGTGGTTAAGGGAATAAAAGGAAGCAATAAAAAAAAAAAAATAAATAAATAAATGAAATAGCTAATATCAACCAGCCTGTTTATGGGCAGTAATTTCAATTTCATCACTCGTTTTATGAAAGCGGTAAAAAACTAAGTTGAAGGCATTATTATACGACTTCCACTTTTCCTTTTATAGTTCAATATTACTTTCACCAACCTATATATCAAATTTATGGCAAAATAAAGTACTGCATTAAATCCGATTTTCCAACGACTATACACTTTTTAACGTCTCCTTCATCTAAACACTCAAGTATCTCAAAATGAAGTGAAGAGTATAGGTGAAATGATGGACAAAAAAAAAAAAAAAAAAAAAAAAAAATTAAATTAGTTATTTCAAGGTATACATAATGTGAAAAATTATTTATAATTCCATTTCCTACTACCCTTAACTACTCACTTCGGGTCATATTGACCCGTACCAAGTTTCATTTCATTCTATTTATACCTCTTTGGCATTGAATGATAACCAAACTTTGACATATCCTTTGTTTTGGCTCCAGTTACTTCTTGCCAGTCTCTGAAAAATAAGGGAGGTGTTTATTTTATCTAAATCGATATTTTGACCCGAGGTGAGTAGTTGTGCTAGCCATTTTTTTTGTGTACAATGCAGGGATTAAATTTGTAAAAACACTCATTTCTTGTTTGTTTTAACTGCAAAGGTTGTTTGTAGAATTTTTTTTGAATTTTAAATCAAAAGAAATTATGTTAGTAATAGTAATGTCAAGGAGTTCCTTAATTTTCGTACTCAATTGCAGACCTGTAAATGTTGAATTATTTGTTGTTCATATTTTAAAACTTTTATTTATTGTATACATAAATAAAAATATATTTTCAAGCCTTCTCCTGCTTTTTAAAACTAATATCTTACACCCTAACGTTATTTAAATATTTTTTTTTTGTTCTGGGTCATATTGACCCAAGGTGAGTAGATAAGTAACATTGATTCGGGTGAGTAGTTAAGGGTCAAACTGATTTCATCTTGTTTACGCATGAGGTCACCGTGTTTTTGACATAGGCTTAAGTATAATATATATTGCCTATGTGTTAGAATCTTGAATAAAGTATAAGGTTGTAGGTGCTGGTAAAGTCATGAATCTTACAATAACACTAGTCAGGCAACGCAAATTCTCTACTACATGCAAACGTGATTAACTGTACACCAGCATTAGATCATACTTACATTCTTCAATGTTCTTGTTCTTTTATTTCCTTTTCTCTAGATAAGAATATTATATGGAAGGATTTCGTGTTCACTTCTTGATTTAATTTAGTTATGAATCATCAATGTGGACGAGTAAGTAAGTAAATTATAATTTTGAATTAAAAAATTAATTTCAAAATTATCCTGTTATTTAAAATAAATTTATTAGAATAAATTAGTGAGCTTTAAGAAATTAATTTATTTCTAACAATATTATACCAAAGGCATGGAAATCCCATGCTATTGCTATAATTTTTTTTTTTTTTTTTTTTAACTTTTATTTTTTTAATAATTTTACTTTCGCATGATAAACATCATACTAACAACTGTTTATTGAGATGTAGTAGAAGTTTGAGATTAGCCAAACATCCAGCAATTGAACTTATTTTCTATCATCAGAATATATTCCCGATTATCACAACTTATATATGTATTAGTATGAATATGTTAAAGAAGTTAAATTGCCAAATCTACTAAGTAAAAATTGAAGCAAACCAAAAAAAATCAAACAAATGAGTAAGAAAGTAAGTAGTATTTTCCGTTAGTAGAAACGTTATAAAAACTGATAAATTTAAATTATATCCAACCAAAAGTTTTTATTTGTGAAAAATAAGTAAGAAAAGATAATAGAAAAATACTGTTTTATTTTTCGAGTCTAAAACTTGCAGCGTTTGAAATCGACAATTAATTATGTTCTCCAAAAATTTATATATTAATTGAATAACCCGACATGTTAAAAAAAATCTATTTTCATTTTATTCTATTTTTTAACTCATTGCATGCCGAGACAACTGATTCAAGAAGTAACCCAAAAAGCCCAGCTGATCCATCGGCTTTTATAGACCGTTCAAATAATCGTTGTATGTTTTGGCGTGAATTTTTCGTTTTGCCTGTCAAAAATGTATTATTATAACAATCGTCTTCTATAATTACTTCCTGAATGATGCGGTATTAAATAAGTAATAATGATTAAATCTGAATAAAAAAAAAATATTGATTATAAGATAAAAACCACTTCTTAGGAGATACGTTATATGTTGTGTTTGGGCGTTTTATTCAAATTCATTACTTTTTCCATACCATTTTATTAAAACTGTGCGGCAGGTATCCACTCAGCGTTCAAGTGTTAAAAAAAACTGTTAACTATTGGACAAAGTTGAGCTTAATGGAGGAAGAACGCATACCCAGGCAATGCTTTGATAGACTCCTTACCCTGAATCTATCTGAAGGAACGTCTGACGAAATATTCCAATGGGTGACCCAAGTACAATCGATAGCGGTGGAATTGGGCTGTCAAAACTTGTTCTCAAATGTACTCTCCCAAGGACTGGACAGGTTTAAAGATGACATCCTAGAGAAGATGAGGAATCATCAGCTTTCAGAGGATATACATATGACGCTAAATTCTGCCAAAAACCCTATGTACAGGGAAATATGCAACTTTAATATAGCAAGCCCGGAAGGTTACGAATTTTAAGAAAATTAGAGTTGTGAGTCGTCTAAGAGTCTCAAGCGTGGGTTTCCTGAAGTTGTTTATAAATGGCACAACACTAATAATCAAATCCGGTGAAGCCTGCATGGCCTGTGGTAGTCGGCTGTCGGATCCCTTCAAACATTTCCTTCCTCAGTGTACAAAATTTTAAGAGCAGAAAAACAAATTCTTAGGGAAATATGTTTCTGAATCAGTGAGTTTAGAGCAAATTTTAAATGTAGGCAGTATTCAAAAATTAAATAGACTATACTATTTTGTAATATCTTGTGCCATAGACTGAAAAACTAAAAGTGTTTGTTGTTTTGGCTATCATTGAGCTGCTAATTATTTTCCTTTTAATATGAAAGTGTCAAGATTACTTCTACATTTAATTCTTATTTGTATATAATCCCTAGCGCTTCTAGGCAAAAATAATTGTTTTGTTTTGTTTGTTATTTGAACGAGGAATTCTTTTGCAAATAGATAATGATAATAATTTTATCAAAACTTGCTTATCAAAGAATGTTAACATACACTTACTAGCCGATGCCAGAGCTCATGGAAATAATTCTGTTCCTTAAAATAAACTCTTCCAGCTCCACCAGGCATTATTTTTTACCGACTACCAATATATTACAATATATCATAAAAATATTTAACAAATGGAGATTTCTGATTTAAAATGTATCACTAGAAAATTATTATTATATGACATGATAATTATCATTATGATGTTATTATTATGATGTTATGATATTATTATTGTTATGATAATTATTGTTATGATTATTATAAGGACATGATTCTTTTCACTAATAATAAGAAATGATTGATGAAAAATTAAAGACAATCCATGTTTTCATCATCGATTCCAAACATGATTAGCTCATTGTGACTTATGAACACTTATGGTACTTATCGAACCTTCCAGCTCCTATTCGAAGGTTTTATACCCAATGTTCGTAATGTAGCCACGTGTTCGAGATTCCTCGAAGTTTTTTGGGAAACATTCAAAGTGCCACAAAACTCGTTCGTAGGAAGTGGGGATCTCGGAAACATTCGATTCATCACTCGATCGAAGTAGCTCCAGGACATGATAATCTTCCAGCCGAACTATTTAAGCACGGAGGAAACGAACTGTTCAAGACACTAAGAGATATGATGTTAACGGTTTGGATAGAGGAAATTATGCCTAAAGACTGGAATATGACGGTGATTTGCCCCATTTTTAAGAAGGGAGACACTCTAGAATGCAGCAACTATAGAGGCATTTCCCTACTCCCCTGCATCTACAAAATTCTGTCGAATATTCTCTACCAGAAGTTACTGCCATATGCAGAGAATAAACTAGGAGTGTACCAGGCAGGGTTTAGAAAGAACAGGTCTACAATAGATCAAATATTCTCCCTCCGCATGATTCTGGAGAAGACTAGAGAATATAAGGTCCAAACACATTACCTCTTTATTGATTTTGAGGCTGCGTATGACAGCATCCTTAGACCTGCCCTCTTTGACACCCTTATCGAGATGGAAGTGCCCCCTAAGCTGGTCCGCCTGATAAAGATGACGATGGAAGGTGTACAGTGCATGATACGGATACAGGGTGACCTGTCGGATCAATTCCATACATCGCGAGGAGTCCGTCAAGGTCTCGCCTGTTTACTATTTAACCTTGCACTGGATAAAGCGGTGCGCAACTCAGGTATCCAAATAAGAGGAACCATCATAAATAAAAGTTTCCATATACTTGCGTACGCTGATGACATTGATCTGATAGGAAGATCCCTTGTTGCCGTTAAGGAAGCGTTCACCAGGTTGGAAAGATCTGCTTGTGAGGTGGGGCTCAAAGTAAATGAACAAAAAACAAAGTATATGTGTACCGACGCTGAAGTTACTGACCTTGCTGTAGCAGGATATACTTTTAAGGGGGTAGATAAGTTTGTATATCTGGGTAGCCAGGTAGACCGCTATAATGACGTGCACCAAGAAATTAAAAGAAGGATTGTAGCGGCTAATAGGTGCCTTTTTGGTTTGCACAAATATATGAGGAGCAAAATCTTTTCTCGTGCGTCTAAAATCAGGATATACAAAAATTATACAAAAAAGGACCTTTGATAATTGCTATCAGTGTTGTTATTGTGTTGCAGTTTTTTACTAAGTTCTTTCTTGTTCATGTTCGTTTTGTTATTTGTTTATAGTTATTTTATTGTTCATTAATTTTTGGACATGATTTGATGTTAATTCAGTGAGTTTTGTTGATTTTAATTAAGAACATTAAAGGTTAAGGTTAGCCTTGCCGATTTTACGAAGAATTTACCTTTCGTAAAAGAGACAATAAAGGTGAGGAGTATTGTTGGAATCCTTAGGTAAGACAACTTTAAAGTTTCTCCTTAGATAAACTTTATTGACTTACTAAATTGAAATTAAACATTATTGCTTTAGCTTAAGGTTATATTATCTTTAGAAACTATTGCATTCCAGTGTTTTATAAAGTTTATGTATTATCAATCATATTCAGCTAAAGATTTGGATCATGACTGATACTCGAGTAACAGCTATGGAGGAGGGTGTAGTGGAAGAGCAGTCTCTACAACGCCCAAGGCCTACAGCTAAGAGGCAAAGGAAAGGATCTCCTGACTCCAGAGAAGTTATAGATAATGAGCAGCCAGAAGATAGCCTCTTGCAAGATGCTCGGAGAATCCAAGAAAATATCCGCGTCTATACTAGTGCTACTGATAGAAACGTAAGTGCAAAGGTCCAAAAACATATCAATAGCAAAGTACAGCAACTTATAGATATTTTGGAGACGATTAATGACAAAAATCATGAACAACGAGCCCTTATACAGCGAGCTGTAAGGGAGACATTAACATCTCCTACGGTTTATGAGCTTCTACTAAATTTATTAGTAGAAAAGACTGTACCAATGGTGTTAGAGGGACTCAGGTCGGAAAACCTTAATCAACAAAAACTGGTACCAGAACCTAGTACTTCCCAAGTTGAGGTGGAAGTGATTAGGGAACAGCCAAAATCCAACAACACCATCGTAGAGACTACTGGGAGTGAAACCTTCCAAATGGTTAAAAAAAGAAGAAGAAATAAAAAAGCCTCAAAACAGGAAAAGGAGGGCGACCATGATAAATCCATGCCTTCGGTTAATGATAAAAATGCTCACTTGAAGAAGAAGACGATGGCCGATGTTGTCAAAACCTTGCCCCAAAAACCATCAGATACTGCTAGGCCGACATATGTTACTATAGCAGCTGAAGGGAAGAGTGCTGTTGATATCATCACCGCACTCCCATCTCCGACTGAACTTGGGGTTAAGGCTAGAGTTGTCCGCGCAACTAAAGCAGGATCAGTTTTAGTTTGCGTTGAGGAAGATGGACATGTAAAGAGAATCCTTGAATCACAGAGATTAAAAGACAATGGAATGGAGGCCAAACTTGCATTAAGAAGGAAGCCAAAGGTGGAGATTAGGGGTGTCCCCCTTTCCTGGACTGCTGACAACTTAGAACGGATACTGTGGGAGAAACTAGCAGCAAAATCCGTCCCCATACCTGAAACCAAATCTGGCTATATAAAGCCGCTGTTCCACTCGATGGCTCGAAACCGGATAACTAATAATTGGGTGCTAGAAGTGCACCCGGTTGCTAGATATAATTTACTGAAGGAGGTTATTGATGGGGGTTGGTGGTCTCTTACAGTTGTTGATTATCCTGACGCTTCCCCTTGCCTTCGCTGTCAGGGATACGGGCACACAAGAGCGACCTGTGAAGCGAATGGAGTAGTATGCAGATGGTGTGCAGAAATTGGACACATCGCTAAAAACTGTCCTGCAAAAGAAAAGATGACCGCCCCCACCTGTATTAACTGCGTGAGGGAAGGTGTCCTTGCTACAAAGGCTAAGCACCAGGCGGGGAGTCGGGACTGCCCTGTGCATATAGCAAAGACCCAAGACATAGTTCGAAGGACATATTATGACTAGAATTAATATCCTTCAACTGAACATGGGCCGCCGGCGCATTGTTGCCGACGAACTTCGGGCTATGATGCGGCGTTATGATATAATGGCGATTCAAGAGCCCAGTTGTCGTGGGAACAAGGTAATAGGGTTTGGCCTCACGTCGAGGGTTATAGCCCTAGGCAGTGGAGAGAGGAGGCCCAGGGCTGCTATTGTGATTAATAATCCAAAACTCGACGTGATGGATCTGAGTCAGCACACCACGGCGGATTATGCTTCATGCTATATCAAGTGGGGCAATATCGCCTTCACATTGGTTTCAGCGTACCTACCCCCAGGGGGTGATCTAGATGAAAGCATTTCCGCCATGGAAGGCGTAATTAGGAACATGAGGAACGTGATGGTGTGCTCAGATACACTGAGCAAGGTCCTGGAGACCCTCATGATGAATAGTTTACGCCCTGTGCTTAATAGGGCAAGCCACCCACGGCAATACGGTTCGACAAGGGGCAGAGGTACCGCTGATGCTTTACTGAGAGTGCGCACAGACGTTGAGGAGCGGGCGGAGCGCTATGTGATGCTACTGCTATTCGATATCTCTTCCGCTTTCGACAGCGTCTGGTGGCCCAGCGTGCTCCAACAGCTGCAGAGATTCGATGCTTCCAGCAACTTATATTCTCTTGTAAAAAGTTACCTACAGGACAGAATAGTAAGGATTAGAGGAAACTACTATGAGGTGGAAGCTTCCATAGAGCGAGGATGTCCCCAAGGATCCGTACTCGGTCCGGCCCTATGGAAACTTGTATTTGATGAGTTGCTGGGAACATTAGAGGCTCAGCGGATCTCTGCCACCGCCTATGTAGATGACCTTGCTGCTTTTGTGGCGTCCGATAGCAGAGCCGGAGTAAAGAGAGAAGCTGAAAGATGTGCCAGCCTAGTCGCCAGATGGTGTGAGGGTAAGAAAATGAAGATGGCCGCCGCCAAAACCAAGGCGATACTGCTTAAGGGTAGGACAGATAGAGCTCACCCAATAACCATGGACATGGAAGGCCAGAGGATACGTCCAAGGGAGGTGGTAACCTACCTAGGCGTTAGGTTAGGCGTAGGCTTGAATGTGACGCCTCACTTGGAATACTTGGCTGATAGGGTGGCCCAAACCGTAAATAATCTTAATCGCATAGGAGGTGCTTTCTGGGGCCTTAGGTTCCCGGCTACCATAACTATCTATAAAGGAGTGGTTGAGGGTATTCTCCGGTATGCCTCCCAGTTTTGGTATCGGGACCTCAACCAGAGACAGAGGAAGAGGCTGGCATCAATTCAGAGGACGGCTCTGCTTCGCGCCACCAGAGCTTATAGGTCAACTTCGCATGAAGCAGTGCAGGTTCTAGCGGGGTGGTTCCTCTCGACCTCCTCCTGCGAAAAGAAGTGACTAAATACGCTTACAGACATGAAGGCTCAGCAGGACTTTCGGACGCTCTAAGGACGAGGATTGTTGCAGACCCAAACAAATGGAAGCAGATAATCCGGGAGGATACGATTGAGGACTGGAGCCGACGGTGGGCAACCTCCCAGAAAGGGAGCACCCTCAGGAAATACTTTCCTACAGTTAAATCCCGGCTGTTGGCTAAATGGGTCCTCCCGGACTATTGGGTTTCACAATTCCTCACGGGACATGGGGGTTTTAGAGCCCATCTCCATCGACTTGGCCAGAACATAGACCCCCACTGTTCCACCTGTGGTGTTCCAGAGACTGTTGAGCACGTGGTCACGACCTGCACTGCATTCGATGGAATAAGGGCCAGGATGCTGAGAGCCACGGGACTTTTCGTCCTCACTGAGGAAGAGTTTCCCCAGCTGGTGAGCGAAGAGAATTTCCCACGGTTCAAGGAATTTATCTCAGGATGGAAAACGGCGTTGGGTCCGGCCCACTTCAACATAGGAGCCCGGAGAAGAGGACCTGTGCCAAGAAGACAGCCATAGAAATAGAACAGACCTTCCGGCTCCTAGGGGCAGCTGTAGAAGTTGAAAATCAAAATAAATGGTTCACTAGCAGTGGTGGGTTGTTGCGCAGTCATGCGTAACTCCCCACCACTGCTATACCCGTATTGCCTGTGAGGCATGGAAGGGAGTAAATAAATAAATAAATAAATAAATAAAGAAGGATTGTAGCGGCTAATAGGTGCCTTTTTGGTTTGCACAAATATATGAGGAGCAAAATCTTTTCTCGTGCGTCTAAAATCAGGATATACAAAACCCTCATACGCCCTGTACTGCTTTACTCCTCGGAATGCTGGACCCTCTCGAAAAGGGACGAGATAAGTCTACTAAGGTTCGAAAGAAAGGTCCTAAGGAAGATCTTCGGACCTATCCATGAAGGGGAAATCTGGAGGCAAAGGACAAATCAAGAGTTAGACCAGCTTTTTAACGAATGTGATATAGTCCGGACCCTAAAGATTGGCAGACTTAGGTGGGCTGGTCATGTAGCGAGGATGGCTGAAGTGGAAACTCCGAGAAAGCTGATCGACGAGCGGATATATGGTACACGGAGAGTGGGCAGACCTAGGGCTAGATGGATGGATGGTATCTCAAATGATGCAAGGACGATTCTAAATTTAAGAGGAAACTGGAGAATGGCTACGCAGAGAAGAGAGGAATGGCGTACGTTGTTAGAGGAGGCCAAGACCCACATAAGGGTTGTAGCGCCACGTAGGTAGGTAGGTACTCGATCGAAGTGACTTGACTGAAGCCTCGATCGAAAGGCTCGTATAGCGTGGGCTTATGAGTAGAACCTGAGGTAGGATCCAAGCTAGACCTCATCTAAATAAATCACCGCCCCACCCACAAACCCTTCCTCCCATCCCGGCCTGTGCAATAAATTAACTTGAGTTAGGCCTACTCCTATAGATAATATATCGATATTACTCATGGGGCATTATTACCGCAATATCCGTCCCTGTAATCGTGAGCCGATAAATTTATCGCTTTATTTTCTTTATTATCATTCCAGATAATTATTTTATTTTCGAAATACTTATTAACACATTATGGGCGGCTAGCTTACGATATAGGACAGTGCTGCGTAGCGGGCCAATTTGCCAGCTAATCAAAATATATGCCTGTGAAAATAAACTTGATAGACGTAAAAGTAATGGTTTGATTTTTGCTAAATTTGGTAATGGGTCATCAACTACAACTATATTTTATATACATTTAATTATATTTGTATATTTAATAAATGTTGTAGTAATAATTTAAAATGATATTTCAGAAAAATACCTGTGTAAATAAAAAATAAACTTTCTGACAAATATTTATTAAAAGGAAAGAATTAGTAAGACTCGAGACGAAAAATAGTTTGTTAAACTCATAATAGACGAAGTTCGGAAATATTAACCTAGCATATGTGAAATTTGAAATTTATGATGACTTTGTACGTTATGTGTAATGTGTTCCTGGTAAAAATACACCGATCCATATATTTGATAAAACATTATTCTTCCCTTGTGTCACTTAAAATTACTTATTTTAAACGGGTACTAATAACTAATAATAATTTAAGCGGGAATTTTCGGAACGGGTACTAATACCTGTCCCGTTTATAAGTGGCAATCCTCACAACGGTTACAAATACCTGCCCCGCAATGTTGTTATTTACTTTATATGTCATTAATTTGGTGGTTTCCTAAATCGAAGAGACCTTTACTTTTATTTTTATAACTTACTTCTTTTACTTTTTATTTCGGATTCCCCTTTCATCTTTTATTTTTATAAACAAGTAACAAAAAAAGTGACTGACTGATTCATGAAACTTAATGAATAAATTAACTATTCATGCACTATTTGTGTGTATTGAGGAACTAAGCTTTATAGACAAAGAATAAAATTTTAAAAAACTTAAAATCCAATCAATAGAAGAAGAATGAATTAAATAATAATTTTTGGAGGGGTTGTTTCAAGTAGTAACTAAATAATTGCCAATTTACCTATCGAAAAAATCACGTATATTTTTCATGTATGAATCATTTTCCCAGAAAGGGCGAATCTGAACTTAAAAATTTCGCTTTAACGTCTGAAAAATATTTATGAATGCTCTTTACATAGTGCTGATCGAACTCCAATACAAAGTTACACGAGAGTAGGGTGCGTGTTCGCTTTAAGTATGTTTTTAATTTAAAAAAAAGTTAAAAAAATCAAAACCATTTATCACAATAAACTATTCAGGTTTGCTTGCTTAGAATTAGGGATATAAAATGTTTTGGAGTTTATCAGAGGTTAATCGGCTCCTATTCATACTGTTGGAATGCTCCTTCTCTCGCCTCTACGGCTAAAGCAAGTATAACCATCCAGTTTTCCTCTTTAACTTCTTAAATGCAGATGCTTTTCGAATACTTGTTGAGTGCTAATCGACGCCGATAATTCGAAATTCGAAAGGCCTCACCGACCCACAGTGGGACGAATCGCCAATCTAGGGGGAAATAATTCTGGAAGCGACTCATTTTATGTTAATATTTGTAGAAAATTGCATTTAAGCATGAATTAATAAATAAAAGTCGAAATAGTGGTTTTTGGCAATGGTCATAAAAAAAATAAATAAAAATAAAATTAAAAACCAATATAAAATTATTTAGATAAATTGTAAATAATGGCGTAATTCTTTTTATATTTCTTTATTCAATTTTCAATTATTCAAAAAGAAAAAAACATATTAACTGTAAAATAACGTCAAATACATTTTTAAAAAATTATATATTAAATTCTAATATCGAAATGTAAAAAAAATTGTTTTTCATTCCGAATCATCTGAATCCATCCATCTGAATGCATACATCCGGCGACTTCAATACAAATATTCAATCCAATTCTTCCAAAAAACAGTTCATTTTAGACCTGGTATGTTCCCTGAACCTATTTATTGTTCGTTTCGAGTCGAGTATTCATGCCCAATCTTTCCTTACTGATATCGATCATATTTTTGAGGACTTTTGTCAACAACTAGTATCATACTCATAAAATCTGTGAGCGACGACTTAGCCACGACTTAATACGTATTTCCATTGATCTTTCGAATCCTACTTTATTTCTAAAATATATATCTTGGAAACACCTAGATTACCTGACAGCAGATGAAATAAATCTATCCCTTGATCTACTATCCCGTTGTATAGGACCCATCTATTCCTATGAATCAATTGACGACATGGTAGAATGCCTTACATCCAATCTCGTTAGTAGTAGTAAGTAAGTAAATAAGTAGTAGTTTAAAGTAAGTAGCTTACTAAGTTGACTACTGGAAATAAAGAAGGGTACATCATACTTATAAAGCCAAATAAATATATACTTACTTGCCGAATCGTCTTCCATACCGTGGTATAAATTTTTTTCCAAAACAATATGAAATTCGCTGATCTATATTGCCGCTTCACCAATAAGATGTGTAAATTATCTGACTTATTGTGACGAGTGTGGCGGGTTTATTCTTTTGTTATTCCGTTGGTATTTGTTTTAAGGAATTAATGGTTTGTAGATACCTAAGGTATACTGTTGTTTTCATGCTTTATTTCTTTCTTATTCCTAGAAAGGAAAAAATCTTGCTATTTGCTTTTAATTGTTGTACTTATGGTCATCGAATCTCGTTTTTTCATAGCTTCGGAGATTGCCGTAGTGTATTCCAATGAAACTGGTTTACTATATATTTATTAATTTCATTAGCACATCCGTATTGCCCCAAAATATTAAAAATATAGGCTCTCAACAATGAGAGATTTATACCTTTAAAAAAAGCGCACACCTTTATTAGCAGGTATTAGCAGTTCATAATGAATACTTTATTTTTATATAGTGTGGACTATATTCTGTATAAATATCTCGGTGTAGATCGGTGTAGATTTTTAGTAACCCCTTTTTTTATAAGAAAAAAATATAGCTTATCGACTATTGAAAAGAAAGGAGGGTACTCTGTACTATATCCACATTTAAAGAACCAAGAACTTATATAAACTTAATTTCTGAATCGTCTTCTATTGCCTAGCATAAATTTTTTTCAAAAAAACACGATCCATTCTATGATTCTATTGATTTTACAATATAATTTGGAAATAAGCTGACCAAGCCTTATGAGGGAACTACCGTATTCAAACCCCCATTATTCTGTTAATACTTGCTTAAAGTGATTAATAATTTGTAAATGCCTTAGCCAGACTATTGTTTTCAAGAGACCGACAAGATTTTTTCATTTCGTTGATGTTAACTATTTCCGCCTAGATTGGCGATTCGTCCCACTGTGCGACCTCTACATGTATAAAGCAACGAGAAAATATAGATGCAATTAGTTTTCGAGTTGAGACAGGCGGGGACAATGACTCCTGATATATATGACCACCCAGTTTTTCTCGTTTACTTCTAAAATACTGCTGCTTTTCGACAAAACGATAGACCGTTGACAACGCTTCAATAAGTTCTATAAGTAGAAAGCAGCGAAACATTTTAGATACAATTACTTTCCAAGTCCGTTGAGGCGGAATCATGACATCAGAGGTTGAGAGGCTAACTATTATTTTCTCGTTTAGCACTTAAATATAGAAGCTATTTGACGAAATGAAAGGCCGTTCGAAACGTTTCAACGAACTTTAGAAGTAGGAAGCAACGTTTAGTTACAATTACTCCCCGAGTACAGGCATGCGGGAGAAAAACACCCGATTTTGTATCATATGACCATGCATTTTTTTCTACTTCACTACTTTAATACAGCCGTTTTTTTTTTTTTTTTTTATGACAGATCATCGGAAACGTCTCAACTTGCTCTAAAAGAAGAAAGCAATAAAAAAAAATCTGTTGCGACTTAAATTAGATATTGACGTATTTCGATAATATTAAAATCTATTCCTCAACTTCACACATTTTTCCACATTTAAGTTTATACTTATATTTATATCTCCTTATATATCTTATATATTTGTATATCTCCATAAGTTATAGAGGATTTGTATTGCATAAATTAAAAGTTCTAAGTAATTTTCGATTCGTTATTAGTTATTTCTATTTTTACGGGACCCAATTCATCAGTGATTTTACGATATATGAAATTATGGCTGTTACATCGCGGGCATATACATAAATCAAATATCCAGTTTGATCAAAATAGTTACAGCCGTTTTTAAGAAAATAAAATAAAACATGAAAAGGAGAAAAAATTTATTAAGTAAAGTGCTCCCTCTGTTTGACCGATTTTGATGAAATTTTGGCTGCCACACTGATGGCACATAAAACCATCGAAAACCCCGTTTTTAGCATATAGTAAAAACACGTGAAAATGAGACAAAATTTACTAAGTAAAGTGCCCCCCTCCTATTGATCAATTTTAATGAAATTTTGAATGTCGCATCGCGGGTATATACATACATCAAATACCGAGTTTAATCAAAATCGTTTTTGAGAAAATCGAAAAAAAAAAAACGTAAAGATTAGACAAAATACCTTAAATAAAGTACTCCCTCCGTTAGACCAATTTTTGCTGTCACATCGCGGGCATATACAAACACCAAATACTCAATTTCAGGTTCATACGGTTTATAGTTTTTGAGCTAGTCTGTTCACACACGAACATTTCGCGGGACATGGTTATTTGGACTCACGGGACCCCAAAACGTGTGTTTCTATTGAAAACTATATATTTTATATAAAGGTAAGTGAAAGTGAAAATTCGATACAATTACCTACGGGCAGAAATATGACACGGGTTGTATGCCTCACGCCGCACGTTCAGCTGAAGGGGCTTCAGATCCATCGGGAACAGCGTTTGGCCCTTTCTGGGAAAATGACCCATATAGAAAGAGAAAGAAGCGAGAAAAATTCATATTTTTTTATCCTTAAAAGGAAACACGTTAATTTACTTAAGTTCAATTCTATGTATTAATTTTGTAACTGTTATACAAATAAATCTATTAAGATTAGGTATACTTAACTATCCAATAAGTTTAATTTTTATTATTATTGAAAATGATAATTTTTTTTCTAGTAATTTCTTTGTCTATACCAAAGAAAGGATATCTTACTTTCCGTACTAAAAATAATATAAAACAATTTTATATTTCTGCTATCTTCTTTCCCGACAAAATTTTATGAGTTCTAGGTCACGGAACGTTCCTAATCAAATCCTTTAACTTTTTTATATGAAAAAGTGTACTTCAAGACGAACGTTCTTATGGGAGAGGGTTTTATTCTCATGTAGGGATTCCTGGGGTAGGATCCAAGAAATAGCATTTTTTTTTTTCTGTGTGTTCTAGGATCTCTTTTCGGCAAAGGCTATCCCTACCCGAGCAATAACATCTCAAGACACGTTTTAGTAATAAAAAGAGAGTAGGCAAAATTTTATGCTACGCACGAATATTCAAGTTTTTGTGCGATTCCTTTAGTTTTAGGCAGAGTTTTAGTGTATTCCCGATTTTTTATTTATTTCCTTTTTTTATACCCTAGTATATTTCATGGCTGCGTGTCGTTGGAATTTATGAATCTATTCCACTGTATATTTTTATAAATAATAAACTATGCAATCGGAAATCTGAAACAAATAATGGGTTATCATATCCAGCCCTGAGAGTACGATGGATGTCAGTATACTTTTCTTTTTTTTAAATTATGATTTTGTATATTAGCATAAATTACGATTGTGACGTGAAACACAAAACACATGATCGAAAAGAGTTCTAGAATTTCTGATGAAACAGTTACAATCTGTGCTAGTACCTGTTCGTGACTTCGTGAATCTTCTACGGTTGTCGGGAAACTTCTAGACTGTTCTAATCAAGACTATAATATTAGGAGCAAGAGTTGCTCCGAAGATCAAATCATATGCTTTCTGTTTGTGTTAAGTGACGCTAAAAGTTGATACTTTTTGTAACCTTGTTAATAATTTGACTTTTATTGTTTGTCTTACTTTGCGTAGTATTATTTTTTGTATTATATTATAGTGTATTAAGCCCACATATAATAAGTGTGTTGTCTGTTCCTTTTGTATTACCTGATGTGATACTTGATTTAACATACATTATATTAACCTATATGTTGTTTTGAAGAAGAATGTAGGGGAGAGCGGGGTTGGTTGGCGCATGAGGTAGGTTGGCCATTGGCTTACAGTTTCCGTCAGACCTGTTGTGAAGGCCCCACCATTATACCGTGTGACCTGCTAGCCCTCGGGAGTCTTGTCCTTAGTTTTCAATCCAATGCTAACAGTATAGAGAAGAGTGTGCTTCATTGATTGATTTTAAAACATGTACCTAAGTAAATTTTTATATTTTAAGTAAATTTGGTTTAAAGCCATGGTAAAACATTTGACTCCGATTCTGTTCTCATAGCCCCAAACTCCTTTTAAAACCCTAACGTTTTCACTAACCAGTTTCTTGTTTGATTGTTCTCCCCTGTCCTGGCAGTCATCTTTCATATGATCTCTCCTGTGGGGTTAGTTGGCTCTCTTTAACTGTGGTTTGTTGGCGCAGTAGCAATTCACAAAAGCAAGGTAAACATAAACAAAGGTGAAACTACCAATTGTCTTTAGTTCCAGCAAGGAGGATGAGACCAATTTTTCTAATGCAGAAAGTGACGACAGTATAAACTTATATCTTCTTCAATAGTCATTCTATTTTCCCCTTAAAAACCGATTCAAAATTATTATGCCTTTATAGTGCTTTTAATAACAATAATATGTGTCAGGGAGTACTTGAATGAGATGGCTAAACAACTCCACCTTCTAGGCCAACCTGCCCCTCATATGGTGTTAATTGGCATACGGATGGATTAACGAATTCTTCAATTTACTATGATCTTAGTAATTAATATTATGTGGTGAAAAAAAAAAATACTTGAAGTACTGTAATGCTTTTACAGGAGTTTACAGTGGTATCAGCCCTATTCGGATTATATTAATAGGAACGACCCAACAATCAAAAAAGTGAAAACTGTTGCCAACCAACCCCGCTCTCCCCAACTATGTAAATGTACATATCAATAAAATTTAGTTTATCCATAACATTATTAAATTACATTTACTAAATAAAAAATATTTACAGGACATTTGAACATTATAAATGGCCTATTTCATGTGACCATAAATACAGTGATCTCCTACTTTTGACATTAATAGCCACTTTCGAAAGTTTCTGATAATACCCCCCCTCCAAAAAAAAAATACTTGCGCGTCTATTTACTATTATCTTTGTCCGTAAATCCTCTATCAAAATATAGAATAATTTATTGTTATTTGCGGCATCGTTGCGGTGTTTTATAATACTATAAAAGCTCCATTAGCTTCTATCTGGTGAAAAAATCTTCTATGAGGATATTTTAATGAATGGTATCATAATTTATATGAAATGAAAACTGTAACAATATTTTTTTTTAACCAATGTTTAAGTATTATTATTTATTATTAAGTGAATGTAAAATATGGTACCGTACTAAACATATTTGTTTTTTAAATACTAAATCTATCGACGATAGAAACTTGATGTATTCCTTGTAAACCTAATCAGTCATTTCGAAAAAGGGTCATTTCTATTTTTTAATTTGTTTCGGGGGGTAGGCTTGCAGGCTCGCGGATATAATTTAATACTATTAAACTATAATTTTTAAAAAACATTAATAATGAATTTCAAGCAATTAATTTTTCTTTCTTAAAAGTACCTAAAATCACAATTTTCATTTATATATCATAAATGATGAATTTTAGAAATGATTGAAATGACATTTCTACTTATCTAGAAAACTGACTTTCATTTCCTAGCATATTTTTTTTACTTTCACTTACCTATATATGAAATATATAGTAAGTGGAAGTATTGCGATCGTGAAAAATTTCGACTTCCGGTTTTCAACGGAAATACACGTTTTGGGGTCCCCTGAGTCTAAATAACCAAGTCCCGCGAAATGGTCTGTGTGTGTGTGTGTGTGTGTGTGTGTGTGTGTGTGAACAGACTAGCTCAAAAACTATAGGCCGCACACAACTGAAATTGGGTATTTGATGTATGTATATGCCCGCGATGTGACAGCAAAAATTTCATCAAAATTGGTCAAACGGAGGGGGTACTTTATTTAAAGAATTTTGTCTATTTTTTACGTTTTTCTCGATTTTCTCGAAAACGGCTTTAACGATTTTGATTAAACTCGGTATTTGGTGTATTTATATGTCCAAAATGCTACAGTTAAAATTTCATCAAAATTGATTAATTAGAGGGGGCACTTTCCTTAATAAATGTTGTCCCATTTTCACGTGTTTTTTTTTATTTACTCAAAAAGGACTTCAAGGATTTTGATCAAATTGGTATTTGATGTATATATATATGACCGCGATGCGACAGCCGAAATTTCATCAAAATTGGTTAAGCGGAGGGGGCACTTTACTTAATAAATGTTGTCTCATTATCACGTGTTTTTTCTGTTTACTCAAAAACGGCTTTAACGATTTTGATCAAACTCGGTATTGGTTGTATGTATATGCCCGCGATGTGACAGTCAAAATTTCATCAAAATTGATCAATTGGAGGGGGCACTTTACTTAATAAATTTTGTCCCATTTTCACGTTTTTTTTTTTTATTTACTCAAAAACGGTTTTAACGATTTTGATCAAACAGAGTATTTGATGTATGTATATGCCAAAGATGTGATAGCCAACAGTTCATCAAAATTGATCAAGCGGAGGGGGGACTTTACTTAATAAATGTTGTCTCATTATCACGTGTTTTTTTTGTTTACTCAAAAACGGCTTTAACGATTTTGATCAAACTCGGTATTGGTTGTATGTATATGCCCGCGATGTGACAGTCAAAATTTCATCAAAATTGATCAATTGGAGGGGGCACTTTACTTAATAAATTTTGTCCCATTTTCACGTTTTTTTTTTTATTTACTCAAAAACGGTTTTAACGATTTTGATCAAACAGAGTATTTGATGTATGTATATGCCAAAGATGTGATAGCCAACAGTTCATCAAAATTGATCAAGCGGAGGGGGGACTTTACTTAATAAATTTTGTATCATTTTCACGTGTTTTTTTTATTTACTCAAAAAAGGCTTTAACGATTTTGATCCAACTGGGTATTTGATGTATGTATATACCAAAGATGTGATAGCCAACATTTCATCAAAATTGGTCAAACGGAGGGGGCACTTTATTTCATAATTTTTTTCCAATTTTTATTTTTTTTTCGATGATCTCAACAACGGCTTTAACGATTTTGACCAAACTCGGTATTTGGTGTATGTATATGCCCGCGATGTGACAGTCAAAATTTCATCAAAATTTATCAATTTGAGGGGGCACTTTACTTAATAAATGGTGTCTCATTATCACGTGTTATATTATTTAATCAAAAAACGATTTTGATCAAACTCGGTATTGGTTGTATGTATATGCCCGCGATTTGGCAGTCAAAATTTCATCAAAATTGATCAATTGGAGGGGGCACTTTACTTAATAAATTTTGTCCCATTTTCACGTTTTTTTTTTTATTTACTCAAAAACGGTTTTAACGATTTTGATCAAACAGAGTATTTGATGTATGTATATGCCAAAGATGTGATAGCCAACATTCCATCAAAATTGATCAAGCGGAGGGGGGACTTTACTTAATAAATTTTGTATCATTTTCACGTGTTTTTTTTATTTACTCAAAAAAGGCTTTAACGATTTTGATCCAACTGGGTATTTGATGTATGTATATACCAAAGATGTGATAGCCAACATTTCATCAAAATTGGTCAAACGGAGGGGGCACTTTATTTCATAATTTTTTTCCAATTTTTATTTTTTTTTCGATGATCTCAACAACGGCTTTAACGATTTTTATCAAATTCGTCATGTTTAATGAAAATTAGGCGTTATTTAATAACAGGTAAGCTTTATCAATATTAAAATGTTCTGAGGGTTTTTTTTGGGTGGTAGGGGCTTTTTTTTTTTCTATAAAGTACCTTTGTTTTTGTTTCTATGGAGAAATTAACTGTTTCTCGTTACCCCTAAAAATAATAAATGGCTAAATATGAGATATGATAAAAATAAAGAAAACACAAAGAGGAGAAAAAAAGAAAACGCACTAATGTCTGATCTAAGTAAGTTGGTAAGTGAAAGTTGTGTGTTGCGCGCACGCACCAGATTTTTTAAATCCACAATTTTATAAAAAAATAAATAAAGTAATCACATGATTAATGATGAAATTTATAAACAATTATTTAGAGTAAATTAACAACAAAAGACAGTTATCGGTTCGTAGAGCCCAGTTACCAGCTTAGGTTACCAACTGAATTCTAGGTTAACTGATAATAGCTTTCTTAAAGGACGTAGTAATAGATATAGGTGCTCTAGAGCAGAAATATTTATATAATATATTTTGTTTTCATTTAGTTAGGCACTTAATTTGTTTGTTTTATTAAGGTATTAGCCGAATCGCCATTCTAAAACATACTACTAATTGATGCTATAATGCAAAAGTTTAACTTTTATGAAGATACATATATTGGTTCATACATTTTTTTTAAATTCACTTAAATTTTGTCAAATATTAATAAAATAAGTTTTATTTAATGTGAGTATTCTAAAATTATGTAAGCAGCGTATGATAACGAAAATAAATAGTTGTGATACTCTTATTCAGTATCAGGTAATATTTCGAAATAAAAAGAATTATAATTGAATTTCTAGTATTTTATATTTTTAAAACCATACAGAAATTAAAAATATGTAGAAACAAGTTTCATATAACACATTTTTTTTTTAAAGTCTATTAAGATTATTTTTAAAGAAATAGAGAATTTCTTATTTTTAAAGGAAGAAGAAAGGACAATTTTCGGAGAACTTTTTGCTAAACATGTGCGGCTATAGTTATATCTAGAACATTTAGATTTTACATAATTTATATAAATAAAAGTATGGAGAAATATCCAAACTTGTATAATACATTATATATAAATATATATCTACCATTAAATAATGAATAAAAAACAAAATTTTCCAGCCGACCGTGACAGGACTCGAACCTGCAATCTTCGGATCCGAAGTCCGACGCCTTATCCATTAGGCCACACGGTCCTTAGCTTCCGGACCCTACCGTTCCATATTTGAGTACTTTTTTATATTGATATGTTAAATACTAAAAAATGAATGTAAACAATATATATATTCCTTGTATTGATAAAAATATAAATGTATATATTTATATTCAAGAAATTACAATTTTATTGGTTGTAAGTCTGCGATAATAAACATCGAAGAATGAAAAAAGCATGGAGTATTTATAGCAAATAAAAATAAGTCTTAAATTTCAATTATCAGGGTTAATATAACTTCCAATAAATCTTGTTTTTAATTTTTTTTTTTATTATTATTATACAAATAATATAAAACATTTTTTTTAAATAAAGGTAAATGGTCTCTCAATAAAGAAACGAGTGATTTCTACACTTTTCATTTTTTAAATTGAGGTAAATAAAATCCAAAATCGATTACTAATTGTCCGAAAAAAATACCCGTGAACTATTTTAACAATGTGTTGACTGGTAAACAGCAGAGGGGTAGTCCGAGGCGTAGGTGGGAAGATCAACGATACTGCTGATCGTTTGAAGTATTCAAACATGTCGGGATCGAGCATTCGGTGTCACTAACAGGTATTTTGGATCTATGCCGTCCCTAGGATAGGACGTAAAATGGAGGTCCCGAGCTTGTACGATGTCAGGTACTCGTTAAAGATTCCTTACCTAATTATACCTGGATAGGCAAATTTTAGGACTTCCGCTGTTGAATCATCCGATTAGCCTTAGTGGCATAAAGTGACGTTAAAACAACCAAACAAGTAATAGGTATTTAAAATATTAAAATACAAAAAAAAAGATATTGGATCAATCATTTGTGATGAAATGAGGCATGGGGATTCAAAAGGGATTGAATACAAATTGAAAAATATTTCACAAAATCTTAATCTTTCCTTATTATCATTTTTACTTTCGCAATTATAATTAAGTCAATATGTTAGAATTAAAAATATATTGTATATAGGACTGTATCACTTATAGGTATAGATTAACAAATATTTATTTAGCAAAAATATACAATAACAATGACAAACGAATTATCATAACATAAATATTCGAGCAGGTTACAAAAATGAAAACTTTATATCACACAAATCATATGACTTAAGCTTCACAGTCAAGACACAGACTAAGATTGTTCAGTCAATCGCTCCTTATACTTATAACGATATAATATACTTGTAAGGAGGTTCTAGAACGTTGTCGAATCTCGTGGAACGCCGTAGATGGGGCTCGAAAAATAGAGACCCAAACAGTTCGCTCCAACCGCTTAGTTTGTTCCAACAAATGGTCTGGGTTTCAAATCATACGTTTTTTTGTTTTGTTTTTATTTAACGAATTAACGTTACACTACGTTTTCAGGGGTCAATCGCGTACCACTTAAGGTTGAGAGTTCGCATTCTTCGATGGCCTAAGATTTTTTAAAGGGATTAAAAAATCCTTAGCTGGGGCCCGGTGTGGCTGTGCGGTAAAGCGCCGTACTCCCATGCCGGAGCTGCGGGTTCGAGTCCCGCCCTGGGTGGTGCTTTTCTTTCGTAGGAGAAGTATCACCCAGTGCCATGGGTGTTAGTATGGGTAGTGTAGGGCTTCAGTGGAAGCCTTAAAGTCCCAAAAAAAAAAAAAAAAAAAATCCTTGGCTCTGCCGTCCCTCAGATAGGAGGTAAAATAGTGGTCCCGAGCCAGTACGATGTCTGGTACTCGTTAAAGATCCCTATCCTAATTATACCTGAAAAGGAAAAATATAGGACTCTCACTGTAGCATCGCTCGATTAGCCTTGTGGCATAAGTACCTAACATAAACATGTTTTTTCTATGTTAAATTTAAATTATTTTTGTTTTTATTACCCTTATCATGGATTTTCCGGCTTGCATCAATAATTATTCTTTCACATTGTCCGAATTTCCTTTTACTTTAACAACGTTCGAATTTCAGGCACGGGAATGTACTACTACCTATTGTAATCCATCCGATTCTATCTTGATTAGGTTTTCGGGTATCCAGAGCATCGATTTCTCATTATCAGAAGGCAATTAGGAAAACTCAATTGGGCAGTTGGAATGAGGACTTATTGAATAGCCCCTCCATCACAAAGCCCATTGTAAGACGGCAATCAGAGGGATAAAGAACATCCCACTGATTCCCACCCAATTCAGGGATGATCAGTTTGGTTTCAGTATCAGGCAAAGAAAAATCCTCTTCATTTTAAGATCTTCTTGATAAATGATTTTCGAACTATTGTGAAACCGTATTTGTTATTTATTGCCTGAAAGGGTGAAAACGTTTTTATTAACACATAAACGAATGATATATGTTCGCCGGTCTGTCGATGATATGCAATAATTCAAATAAATGATTTCGAAGTGAATGTCTCAAGCAAAAATATGTAAATTAAATATTGATTTTTGTAATATTTACATTCCATAATTTTTCTACTACTAAGTTAGTTTCTATTCTGTTATTTTTTATAAAACTAAAGAGAGAAAATAATAAAAATTAACTTTAAAATATTATATAATTTAATTAAAATATATTATATATATGCCTTATCTATTATTGTTTTCCAGATGGATGAAAACGGAATCCCTTTTCAGGGGGAAAAGGATCCTCTCAGAATCCATTTTCATCCATCTGGAAAAAAATAACCCTGTAAATCATAAAACAGATAAAGAGATAATTTCATCCACTTATTCTAACATCTTCCGCATCCTCAAATCCTAGTTTTGATTTCATAGGTACCTGCAATTATCTCTGTACCTTTTATACTATAATTACCTTTTTGTATTGTATAACTTCTTGTTGCATATTTTCCAATTTTTTATGCATTGTTACATTATGTACTATCTCATTTTTATGTTATTATTGAGTCCAGACATAACTATTTGTATACAGTACCATCTATTTTGTTAGTTTTTAATATTTTTTTTCACTTAGTTGTCATGTGCCTTTCACTTCAAAAGCGTTGGATTTCTCCGTCATAAACCTTTAAAGTCTGTAAACTAACCCCCTACCACCACCTCTTACCTTATTTTTAGTCTTAGTATCCACCTGTACTCAGTAGGTAAATATCAGATTTTATTTTATCTTGTTAACCAGCCACTTATTTTAATATTCATATATACACCATCTTTTATATTATTATCAGTTCTGTATGTATCCATTTATTGTCACGCTATAGCATAGATACTCATATATTAGTTTTCTTTTTAGCCCTGATGAAGATACACAAGTTGGATCGAAACGTTGGCTTACCACAATAAAATCATTGTAAACTGAAAATCCTGACTATCATTTAACCTATCGTAAAGAAGAACAGTTGACTATCTCTCACTTCTGAAATGTAATTTTATTTTGCATCATATTGTAACGTAAAGCATTTGATGTAGCTCTGGACTTTTTGTCGGAACAATTAGCAACTGTTCTAGTACATGTTTGTTACATGATCGTGACTTTCGAGAAACGCTTGTCGGGAAACACTGTTCTGGAATGTTCTAATTCAGACTAAATATAAGGAGCGATGCACTGGAGAGTTAGTCTTGCGGTGAAGTTTATCCGGTTACTTTTGTATTACTGTGTTGATACTTTATGTAACCTTGTTAATTATTGGAGTTTTAATTTTTGACGTTGCTAATGATTATTTTCGTTTAATATAAATATTAATATAAATTTTTTAACACGTTAACTGCGACGAGGGGTCATTTGACCCCATGCGGTGGCTTCCTTTACTGCGAGCCATTAAACGTGTATTTGTCGTTAACTGCGATGCTTGTCACGTATCCTATTTTAATATTTTTGAGATTTTTTTTTTTTTTTTATTATGGACTACTTAATACTACTTATATACCGAAAAAAATGTAAGGGGTCACTTGACCCCTTGTCGCATTATAGTTTAAATGTTTTCCTTAATGCGGCAAGGGGTCAAATGACCCCTTGGTCTTTTAATGCTCATTACACTTCATCTTACTATTGTTTTAGCATATAATATCAAATATTAATGAATATGTAAATAAAAAATATTTTTTCTATTTTCGAAAATGTTTGAAAGCGGTGAAAGTGACAGTAATTTACCGTGAATCACATTTATCTAAGGATGAATCACAGATTCACCTTCCTTTCTTGTTCTTCGACATATGCTACTTAGTATTGTTGACACCTGAGCTCTCGTTTATTTGTCTCGATTTAGTAAATAATTTCGATACGTATTCACGTGGTAAGAAACTTGCCGATTTAGCCCTTTCACAGCGGAATTCAACTTCAAGCGAAGATGAAGGAACTATTTCAAGTTTTGAAGATAGTTATGATTCATATAAGGAAGAAATGTTCGGGCTGTTATGAAAAGCTAAGAACAGCTTTGAGCAGTGCAGAAGCCCAAAAAAAGGTGAAGAAGGTCCGGACATGCTATGTCGTCTGTGCCGACAACCGTCTCTTTGCTTGCAGTGATTCAATAATAAACATTATAAAATGTAGTTTTCACGTGTTATTTTTTTTAATAATTTATTTTGTAATATTTAGGTTTATTTTTTTAAATACACAAAAGTTACACCTATGTTCATTTATTTATAATAAAAACATACGTTTGATTTTATTTTTGATATCTGAATTCTTCCTTTCATAAATTATATATGCTGACAATTAAGTAAATTAAAACCATATAGCAAACATTTTATGATTGAACGTAAAAGGAAAGAAAAAAATTACTGTTAGTATAACACAGATGTTGTGGAAAAAATAAGTAATAAAAAAATATATTCAGAAGCAACAGAATTCAACCCTGCTTCTGTTACGAATTCTTGGAAATCGGAATTCCGGGAAAAAGACTGGAATTTATATTTAAAATTTATAAACATTTGTACACTTTGTAAAGTGGTATTTTTTTCGCTTAAGCGGACAAAGGTTTTGTTCCCCATATCTATACAAATATAAAAAAAAAATTATATCTGCATTGTATAATGATACTCAAAGTGGCACTTCAGATCATCTTGAGAGCGTAGTGCTATCTAAAGGAACCACTGTACTCAATTCTATCTTCCAGTTTTCCTTCGTTGCTTTTAACCAGGGATGGGCCGCGTAAATTACATCCAGGGTCGACAAGAAGGGGAAGAGCAAGGGGGGAAAATTCCCGGGTCCTGGGGAGGACCATAGTACTCCCATTTGTACGAGTATTATGCAAACGATTTAGGCATAATTATGCAAACCACTGACTGCAGAGTCAAAACTTGCCCTGATTCTCAATTTTGATATTGCAATACAATTCATTACTGAGATGAAAGCAGGTAAAGCTGTGTTGTAAACGATTGTGTGTATCGTAAATGTATAAAGGAGAGTAAAAAAATGGTGTAACGGTACGTCCAGTACCGCCCATTAAAAATTGTGAAAATTCCCCGGTTCGGTGTTAGTGAATTGGTGTGAATACAACCATTTACCATTTACATACAAACCAAATAAAAAAGGTCAAAAAACACTACATCAAATAATTCGGTAAATGAAGGCCTCCAGCGCGTTGATGAAAACTGTCCCGCAGGCTTGTTTGTAAAACAGGTGGAGCAATTGATGTCCATACAAAGTGATTGTAAACTTTTCCAACAGTTCTCGTCACAGTATTTTCCAGCCCGCATTTCCCTTCTATATTTACACATAGAACTTTTGTGTCGGCTAATTAAGGTTAACTGTTTTACGATTTGTAAAAAAAATGTCTTTTCCTTGTTGAGAGGTAAAGTAAATAATCGTTGTTATTATCAAAAAGATTATTTACCGATGCTTTTTTGATCGGAGACAATTGGAGGAAGCAAGACATGCTTGGATCGGTCTCTATGAGAAGGAATTTGATTTCACAATTTCTATAAATAAATAATTAAATAATTTCAGGCACACAACCATCCAAATATTATCTAAGAATTGACTAACAGGGGAAAAAATGATCATAAATCTAAATTTAGATAAATTATCTAAATAATTATAAGATACAAGCTATGTTGAAATGCTTGTATATGTTAAGTTGGATGGTTGGTTTTAAATAGTGTTTTGGGTGTGTATGTCTGGGTGTATGTTTGTGATTATTTAATTAATTATTCATATTCGGGAATTGTTCCGAATACTTTTATAATTTAGGTTGGGTCCTATACAGCTCAGCCTTTGGTTTTGGACATGCTTGGGTGTTTTTTTTTTCCCCTGTTAGTCAATTCTTTGATAATATTTGGATGTGTGTGTGTGCATGTGATTATTTAATTATTTATTTATATAAATTGTGATTGTTTGCTTGTGCATGTATTTGATTTTATTTTTATTGAAATTGGGTCGTAATATAAATGGGCGTATTATTACTGTGGTGAGGATAATAATTGGGGTGGGGAGGATCAAATTCCAGTTTCATCCTTACACACATATAGTGTAAAAATGTAGAATCCATGTAGGCTAATCATTACTTGGTTACTTCAGTAAGTTGTTTTATGTAATTTCAACTTGAAAATATAAAATAAAAAATAATGCTTTGCAATATATATATTTTATTTATATTGTTTTTTTATAAAAATTGACCATTAAGCTTGTGCTTAAGAATATATGATGTGTGTATATGTGTGACGGAGGTCTATATGGTATCTCAGCATGTTACAGGTGATAATTTTTATAATTATTAATGGTAAAGTTGTTTAATTGTAATTGTATTTATAGATGAATATGGCGCAAAGGTGACGAAAGCTCCTATGGTACATATGTAAGGTCTGGAAAAATATATGGATTGTTTTTGAGTGTGTTACTTTGATTCAAATTTATACTTTTTTTTTTCTTCAAAAATACGAGAATCTAAAATAAAATATTACATTTACAACTTTTTTATATCAAACCCCAAACATACTAAACCACCCTTGGATATTTTTTACCAGGGGAAACAAGAACTTTTAGTATTTTTTAAGACTAGGACACCGGTTTAGTAGGTTCTCAATCCCCAAATCGCCTGGCACTTACAGTGAGTAGTACTAGTTGCAAGATGTTGGGTCCTGCCAGCTATAAAAAGACCAGCAAACTCAGAAAATAACTCTTGAGCCAAGCAAAGACAAATCACAAATCCTTCTTTATGTGTAATTTGTACATCACGGGGTCAAGTCAAAACTATACTTTTAAATATTTGCTATATTTTACTAGGCTATATCCTAATTCTTCACATCTTAGTTTGTAAAAATTTCACTTTGTAAAAGTTTTATGGACCACAATATTTTTATTTTTGAGATATTTTTTATATCTCACAATTATCGGCTCTTTTTAACGAGAGTTACCTTTCCTAGGCAGATAGGGTGAACTAATTCCAGAAATGGTTTAGTAATATTCTGTAATAAATTCCTTATTTCAGTCTCAAATGTTAAACCGATGTTTAAGGAAAGTTTTGTATTTCATATAATTAAGATGTATGAACAATAAATCCCCCTTTTCCAAATGAGTATTCCTAGAGTAATATATTATTTCAGTATATATTTGCCAGATCTATTTATTCAAAACAATAATTAGCAAACTTTCAGTGATCTTCTGTCCCCTTTTTATCACATGAGTGATCCTTAAACCTTAGCTTGGCAAGGTATCACATATGACACCATGACTTTGTGAATTTTTTTCCCCGTCCCATGATGAATATTTTCTTTTCGTTTCTTTTTCATCATCTAGGGAATTTATCTGAGAAGTGATCTGGTTATATTGATTGATAGTGGCAGCTAATTTAGCCGAGCAAACAAGTAAGACTTTCTTCAAGATCAACACAAACATTAAAATGGCGCTACGTAGAGGAAACATAAATTTTGTAATACTTTATCTTATTGACATAAAAGTAACTTTTTCTATTTCTTTTTACACAAAACTCCATTTATTTGATGAAAAAATCGTGCAAAGTACCATATATGGCACCATACCAATAAACTTTTATGAATTCACAAAAAAAAATTTTTTTTTCTTCAGATTTTTGTTATTTTAGCCCCCCACTAGACAGAAAAATATCAAAAATTTAAAAAAAATCACAGTGGATCTATTCTTGCCTAAGGGTTAAACTACAGGCGGCTTTCAGCAGCTAAAATTTATGATATTAACAAAGCTCTAAAATAAAAAAACTATAATGATTTTTGGGATATAACTGTTTAAGAAAATCCGCCGTTTCCAAAATCTATCACCATCTTTATTTCCAATAACGGAAACTAATTTAATTACACTTTTTTGACATGGCGATTATATGTTACAGTCTTAAATATCTTAATCACGATGAAATTCTAATTACACATAATTCAAAATAGCTGGCCAATGTGATTGAACAAAAAAAAAATGTACATCACGAGATGATAAAACATAAAAGAGCTAAAAAGATACAAAGGCAATTACATGCAAAAAGGAAGGCACGTGAGCAGGTTATTATTATCTTAATTAGCAGCCCTTCATGCGATTCCAACCCTTTAGAACTTTTTAAATTTAAATCTATTAGGGGTAGCGTGCATTATTTTTCACTTCTCAAACACTCTAGTCCTCTTTCTTTTTTGTCTTAGTAGTTTCAATCCTTATGGATATCAACAACCTGATTTATTTCATTATTAGTAGTCATTTAAAATAGAAACTTCTTATTACTTTTGATCATTCTATGAGTTCACTTCTGAATAACAATACTCTTAAAACCACGAGATGAGTTTGGATTGTAAAAGGATACTTTATAAATTCTAAAATCGTGGTGTGGGACATCAGCGGTAATTAGCCATTCTTATTAAATTAATTAGGTAATTAAGCAATATGAGCATTATAAATAAGACAAATTCTTGAATTTATATTCAATTAACCCGGGAAATGTAGCGTTCGCCTTAGCGACGAAGAGACCGCACATTTCTGTAAATTACGGATGATCTGTAACGTATACATTATCAATAATTAATGAGAACATTTATTAACTATAAGTACAATGCAAATTTTCCCATTATTTATAAATTATTGTTCCTTTTTAGTTGGTAGTGTAGTGTATTCCATTTGATATGCTTTCGTAGTTTATTTCTTTGGCAATTTCGCTGTAGTGACATTTTCTTTGTGTTTTTTTATGAAATAATTATTTTTACCAATAAATCATACATTAAAAATCAAAGTGTTTTGCAGATATTGAACCTTAACTTTTATTAAGTAAATTGCACTATTCTTAGTTTCTTATTGACAAAAGGCATAAAAAGTCTATATATAAATAAGGTCTTTTTTAAATTATTATAAATAATGCATTTACAGGATGATTAGGCATTCCAGAAACGAAAATAAGGTCACTTCGCATCATCGACGAAGCGATACCTAAAATCAACCCTTCGTATTCCACGACAACAAGAAATTAAGGATATTGCAAATTCAATATTCATTTATTTACTGCACTGATCTAGTCAGTGGCTAACGCAATGTTACATCCTTATTATACAGAAACTTTTTTATCACTTTTCGATTTAAAAAGATTGTTCTAAAAATATACAGCATGTTTTAGCATTTTATTAGCGCTACCTTTTTTTACTTTTAGGATTTTTACTCCCATTAAAAAATCCTAGGCCCACCGCGGGCCCGAACCTGCGACTTTTAGTATTGTAGATTGCCATACTAACCACTATATCACAGGTGACCCCCAAAAATATTTGCTCAAATAATGCTTAATAACTATTGTAAATATATACGACTTTGATTTGCTGTTCTTGTTTCTCGAAGTTTCTTGGGGGGCACCATTGCCTATTAATATACCTAATCAAAGTGTCAACACGGTAGGATTATAGATCAACTGCAATGAGAGAGTTATTTCAATATTCATCAATCACTCCAAATTTTCACTTTAATGTTTGAAGAGAGACCATATCTACAAAATCAACCGTTAAACCCGAGAAAGGTAGCGCTAATAAAATGCTAAAACATGCTGTATATTTTTAGAACGATCTTTTTAAATCGAAAAGCGATAAAAAAGTTTCTGTATAATTAGGATGTAACATTGCGTTAGCCACTAACTAGATCAGTGCAGTAAATAAATGAATATTGAACTTGCAATATCCTTAATTTCTTGTTGTCGTGGAATACGAAGGGTTGATTTTAGGTATCGCTTCGTCGATGATGCGAAGTGTCCTTATTTTCGTTTCTGGAATGCCTAATCATCCTGTAAATGCAGTATTTATAATAATTTAAAAAAGACCTTATTTATATATACACTTTTTATACCTTTTGTCAATAAGAAACTAAGAATGGTGCAATTTACTTAATAAAAGTTAAGGTTCAATATATGCAAAACACTTTGGTTTTTAATGTATGATTTATTGGTAAAAATAATTATTTCATAAAAAAACTCAAAGAAAATGTCACTAAAGCTAAATTGCCAAAGAAATAAACTACGAAAGCATATCAACAGGAATACACTACACTACCAACTAAACAGGAACAATAATTTATAAATAATGGGAAAATTTACATTGTACTTATAGTTAATAAATGTTCTCATTAATTATTAATAATGTATAAGTTACAGCTTATCTGTAATTTACAGAAATGTGCGGTCTCTTCGTCGCTAAGGCGAACGCTACATTTTCCGGGTTAATTGACTATAAATTCAAGAATTTGTCTCAGTTTTAATGCTCATATTGCTTAATTACCTCATTCATTAAATAAGAATTGCTAATTACTGCTGATGTCCCACACCACGATTTTAGCATTTAAAAAGTATCATTTTACAATCCAAACCCATCTCGTGGTTTTAGGAGTTTTGTTATTCAGAAGTGAACAATTAGAATGATCAAGAGTAATAAGAATGTCTCTATTTTAAATGAATACCAATAGTGAAAGAAATCTGGTAGTTAATACCCAGAAACATGGTGTTTAAGAAGTGAAGAATATTGCACGCTACCCCTGATGGATTTAAATTCAAAAGGTTCTTAAAGGCTGGAAACAGGTGAAGGGCTGCTAATTAAGATATTCAACACTTAATCAACCTGCTCACGTGCCACCCTTTTTGCTTGTAATTACCTTTGTATCTTTTTAGCTCTTTTATGTTTTATCATCTCGTGATGTACATTTTTTTTTTTTTTTTTGTACAATCACATTGGCCAGCTATTTTGAATTATGTGTAATTAGAATTTCATCGTGATTAAGATATTTAAGACTGTAACATATAATCGCCATGTCAGAAAAGTGTAATTACAATAGTTTCCGTTATTGGAAATAAAGATGGTGATTGATTTGAGAAACGGCGCATTTTCTTAAACAGTTGAAAAAATCCTTAGCCATGCCGTCCCTCGTATAGGACATAAAATGGAGGACCCGAGCCTCTACGATATCAAGTACTCGTTAAAGATCCCTATCCTAATTATACCTGGATAGGCAAAATTTAGGACTCCCACTGTAGCATCGTCCGATTAGCTTTAGTGGAATAAAGTGACGTTAAACAAACAAGCAAATATTTTAAATTTTAAAAATCAAAAGGTTTTATTTAAAAGCTTAATTGAGCACTACAAGGTCAGAATACCTCGAAAATTTACCCTAGGTATAAGAATTTCACAAGCCTGCCCCCCCCCCCAGATGAAATCCTGCAAACACCCTTATTAATAGGTGCTGACATGTAGCAATTTATAAAATACCAAATCTTCATTAATGAAAAGGGCTTTTTTTTCTCTATATACAATTAACAACATTATCTAAGATAACACGTAATTGAAGAAATTAAAGATATTACAAATTAAATATTAATTTTTTTACTGCACTCATCTAGTCGGTGGCTAACACAATGTTACATCCTAATTATACAGAAACTTTTTTATCACTTTTCGATTTAAAAAGATCGTTTTGAAAAATAAACAGCATGTTTTAGTACTTTAGTAGAGAAGTAGACTATGAACGTGGCACCCATAGATTGTTTGCACACTCTATATAAATACAATCTGACACGCGGCGGAGGTGACCAATCGGTCAACAAAGAATAATAAAAGAATCTTATTCAACTTAGTCTAACAATCGAGTTATTTGCCAAACCCTAATCCTAAGAGCTTGTATATGGATTTGTGGAATGGAGCAGTAATCCTAGGGCATGGACTCAGGTTTGGAGGATTAGTAAATACCATTAATCCCTAAGGCACCTTCAAATATCTAACCCAAAATTAACAATTATTCGTAGTCTCTTATCTGTCTTCTATTTGTTTCTACTTCGGATTTATTATTTACTTTTATTTTTTTCTTATCGTGATAATTCTATCGAGATTTATCTATTGGATTAAATTTGTTCCCTTCCAGTAAGTATTAGGCTACATGGAATGAAGCAGATTACACAGGTGACCTCTTTCCGTGCCTTATCTTCTTCCATGTTTACATCAGACATTTAACTTCCCTCCGTCATCTGATGCAACAAACAGTTTTATCTTTATGAACGAGTTTCTTCCACCTGGTTAATGGTATAAGTATGTTGCGTTACCCGGGAAACGTATTACACTTTTTTTTTTCAAAGAAGAGAGGGAGAGATAGAGAGGGAAGGGAGAGAGAGAGAGAAAGAGATTATCCTTGAAAGATACTATATTTTCCTGTTATTGAGAGATGTTGCTGTCAATTTTTATGGACAAAGCTTATTTATATTTTTTTAATTGAAGAAAACCGAAGAAAAATCAGTAATGATAATTAGAAATACATTCCTATCAAGTTAATATTAGTTCCTTATTGCTATATAAAAAAATAAAAACAGACACCAAGTAGTTTATTGAGTAAATTACTAATAAAAAATTAAGATTAAAAAATTAATAAAAATTAATTTAAAAAAAATTAAAGAGTAAATTACTAAAATAAAGAGTTAAATAAAAGTCACATTTTATAATTTAAAAAAAAAAAAAATCATAATGTGAAAATAGGGCAGAATAAGTAGCAGCAATGCCGTGTACATGTCTCTCCCCATGATTTGTAAGTAAAATGTACTTTGAAACACCAATTTTTCACATGTATATTTCGGGCATAATTGATTACGAATCATGTACAAATTTTAAGTTTTTAACAGAAGACTCAACTTATGTAATACACAGTTATTTAAAGACTCTCCCTTATGGGAACGATAAGATGGTAAGAGATTGGGCAAATGTCATGCATTTGTATTTTTTATAAAAAAATATATGCAATAATAATTATATAAGTAATTATTATTTATTGGTTTTGTGCAGATGAATATGTTGCCAAAGGCAAGGAAAGCTCCTGTTATATACAAATAAATGGAATATTGAGACCGTTATGAGGTGTATATTTTATAATATAAAAAAATCTGGTGCGTGCGCGCAACATACAACTTTCACTTACCAACTTACTAAGATAAGAAATTAATGCGTTTTGTTAATGCCACTTCTCAAAGTTACACATTTTCCACATTCATTTCTTATTTTTGTTTTCATTTGCTCTATAAACCCCTCGGAACATTTTAATAATGATAACGCTTACCTGATATTAAATAACACTCAATTTTCATTAAACATGACGAATATGAAGAAAATCGTTAAAGCCGTTTTTGAGATAATCTAAAAATTAGAAAAAAAGTTATGAAATAAAGTCCTCCCTCCGGTTGATCAATTTTGATGTAATGTTGGCTATCGCATCTTTGGCATATACATACATCAAATACCCAGTTTGATCAAAATCGTGAAAGCCGTTTTTGAGTAAATAAAAAAAAACACTTGAAAATGATACAAAATTTATTAAGTAAAGTCCCCCCTCCGGTTGATCAATTTTGATGAAATTTTCACAGTCATATCTCGGGCATATAAATAGATCAAATACTCAGTTTAAACAAAATCGTTGGAGCCGTTTTTGAGAAAATCGAAAAAAACTTAAAAAGTTATTAAATAAAGTACCCCCACCCTTTGACCAATTTTGATGAAATTTTTGCTGTCACATCGCGGGCATATACATACACCAAATACCCAATCTCAGGTTCGCACGGTTTATAGTTTTTGAGCTAGTCTGTTCACACACACACACACACACACACACACACAGACACACAGACACACACACAGACCATTTCGCAGGACTTGGTTAATTGGACTCAGGGGACCCCAAAACGTGTATTTCCGTTGAAAACCGGAAGTCGAAATTATTCGATCGCAATACTTCCACTTACTATATATTTCATATATAGGTAAGTGAAAGTAAAAAAATCTGGTGCGTGCGCGCAACACACAACTTTCACTTACCAACCTACTTAGATTAGAAATTAATGCGTTTTGTTATTGCCATTTCTCAAATGAACAGAACGGCTTTAATAATGAACAATGGTCTGTCATTAAAGGCGTAGGTACTCCGCATGCGTGGGCTCAACGAGTTTTATAAGTTGACTGAATATTTTTATTTTGTTCTCCACTAGATGTTTACTTGATTTTTTTCATATTTCATATTTAGCCATTTCTTATTTTTAGGTGTAACGAGATATCGTTAAATTCTCCATATAAACAAAAACAAAGGTACTTTATAGTAAAACAAATAAAGCCCCTTCCCTATTTAAGCCCCCTCAGAACGTTTTAATAATGATAAAGCTTACCTGATATTAAAGAACACCTAATTTTTATTAAACATGACGAATTTGATCAAAACCATTAAAGCCGTTTCTGAGAAAATAAAAAAAAACACGTGAAAATGATACAAAATTTATTAAGTAAAGTCCCCCCTCCAGTTGATCGATTTTGATGAAATGTTGGCTATCACATCTTTGGCAAATACTTACATCAAATGCCCAGTTTGATCAAAATCGTATAAACCGTTTTTGAGTAAATAAAAAAACACGTGAAAATGTTACAAAATTTATTAAGTAAAGTCCCCCCTCCGGTTGATCAATTTTGATGAAATTTTTACAGTCATATCTCGGACATTCAAATAGATCAAATACTCAGTTTAATTAAAATCGTTAGAGCCGTTTTTGAGAAAATCGAAAAAAACTTAAAAAGTTATTAAATAAAGTACCCCCTCCTTTTGAGCAATTTCGATGAAATTTTTGCTGTCACGTCCCGGGCTTATACCTACTTTAAATACCCAATTTCAGGTTCGCACGGTTTATAGTTTTTGAGCTAGTCTGTTCACACACACACACACACACACACACACAGACACACACACACACACACACACACAGACCATTTCGCGGGACTTGGTTAATTGGACTCAGGGGACCCCAAAACGTGTATTTCCGTTGAAAACCGGAAGTCGAAATTTTTCACGATCGCAATACTTTCACTTACTATATATTTCATATAGGTAAGTGAAAGTAAAAATCCGGTGCGTGCGCGAAACACACAACTTTCACTTACCAACTTACTTAGATTAGAAATTAATGCGTTTTGTTAATTGTCACTTCTAAAATGAACAGAACAGCTTTAATTATAACGCATTGGTTTGCCATTATAGGCGTACGGCGCATGCGTGAGCTCAAGGAGTTTAATGAGTTGACGGAATATTTTTCTTTTTTTCTCCTGTATATGTTTACTTGATTTTCTTTATATATCATATTTAGCCATTTCTTATTTTTAGGCGTGATGAGAGACAGTTAATTTCTCAATATAAACTAAAACAAAGGTACTTTATAGAAAAACAAAAAAGGCCCCTTCCCCATTTAAGCCCCCTCAGAACATTTTAATAATGATAAAGCTTACCTGATATTAAATAAAAACTACTTTTTAATTAAACGTAACGAATTTGATAAAAATCGTTAAAGCCGTTTTTGAAAGAATCGATCAAAAAGGAAAAAATTGAAAAAAAATTATGAAATAAAGTGAAATAAAGTGACTCCGTTTGACCAATTTTGATGAAATGTTGGCTATCACATCTTTGGCATATACATACATCAAATACCAAGTTTGATCAAAATCGTTAAAACCGTTTTTGAGTAAAAAAAAAAACACATGAAAATGATAAAAAAGTTATTAAGTAAAGTCCCCCCTCCGGTTGATCAATTTTGATGAAATTTTTACAGTCATATCTCGGGCATATACATACATCAAATACCCAGTTTGATCAAAATCATTAAAGCCGATTTAGAGTAAATAAAAAAAACACGTGAAAATGTTACAAAATTTATTAAGTAAAGTCCCCCCTCCGGTTAATCAATTTTGATGAAATTTTTACAGTCATATCTCAGACATATTAATACATCAAATACTCAGTTTAATCAAAATCGTAAGAGCCGTTTTTGAGAAAATCGAAAAAAACCTATAAAGTTATTAAGTAAAGTACCCCCTCCCTTTAAGTAATTTTAATGAAATTTTTGCTGTCACGTCCCGGGCTTATACCTACTTTAAATACCCAATTTCAGGTTCGCACGGTTTATAGTTTTTGAGCTAGTCTGTTCACACACACACACACACACACACACACACACACACACACACAGACACACACACACACACACACACAGACCATTTCGCGGGACTTGGTTAATTGGACTCAGGGGACCCCAAAACGTGTATTTCCGTTGAAAACCGGAAGTCGAAATTTTTTACGATTGCAATACTTTCACTTACTATATATTTCATATAGGTAAGTGAAAGTAAAAATCCGGTGCGTCCGCGAAACACACAACTTTCACTTACCAACTTACTTAGATTAGAAATTAATGCGTTTTGTTAATTGTCACTTCTAAAATGAACAGAACAGCTTTAATTATAACGCATTGGTTTGCCATTATAGGCGTACGGCGCATGCGTGAGCTCAAGGAGTTTAATGAGTTGACGGAATATTTTTCTTTTTTTCTCCTGTATATGTTTACTTGATTTTCTTCATATATCATATTTAGCCATTTCTTATTTTTAGGCGTGATGAGAGACAGTTAATTTCTCAACATAAACTAAAACAAAGGTACTTTATAGAAAAACAAAAAAGGCCCCTTCCCCATTTAAGCCCCCTCAGAACATTTTAATAATGATAAAGCTTATCTGATATTAAATAAAAACTACTTTTTAATTAAACGTAACGAATTTGATAAAAATCGTTAAAGCCGTTTTTGAAAGAATCGACCAAAAAGGTAAAAATTGAAAAAAAATTATGAAATAAAGTGAAATAAAGTGACTCCGTTTGACCAATTTTGATGAAATGTTGGCTATCACATCTTTGGCATATACATACATCAAATACCAAGTTTGATCAAAATCGTTAAAACCGTTTTTGAGTAAAAAAAATCTGGTGCGTATGCGCAACACACAACTTTCACTTACCAACTTACTTAGATAAGAAATTGACGTGTTCTGTTAAATATAATTTTCCCAAGCCACACATTTTTCTACATCCATATCTTATTTTTGTTAATCGTTAAAGCCGTTTTTGAGTAAATAAAAAAACCCGTGAAAATGATACAAAATTTATTAAGTAAAGTCCCCCCTCCGGTTAATCAATTTTAATGAAATTTTAACAGTCATATCTTGGGCATACACATACATCAAATACCAAGTTTGATTAAAATCGTTAAAGCCGATTTAGAGTAAATAAAAAAAAACACGTGAAAATGTTACAAAATTTATTAAGTAAAGTCCCCCTTCCGGTTAATCAATTTTGATGAAATTTTTACAGTCATATTTCGGGCATATAAATAGATGAAATACTCAGTTTGATCAAAATCGTTAGAGCCGTTTTTGAGAAAATCGAAAAAAACCTAAAAAGTTATTAAGTAAAGTACCCCCTCCCTTTATATAATTTTGATGAAATTTATGCTGTCACATCGCGGGCATATACCTACACTAAATACCCAATTTCAGGATCGCACGGTTAATAGTTTTTGAGCTAGTCTGTTCACACACACACACACACACACAGACACACAGACACACAGACACACAGACACACACACACACACAGACCATTTCGCGGGACTTGGTCATTTCGACTCAGGGGACCCCAAAACATGTATTTCCGTTGAAAACCGGAAGTCGAATTTTTTCACGATCGCAATACTTCCACTTACTATATATTTCATATATAGGTAAGTGAAAGTAAAAAAAACACATGAAAATGATAAAAAAGTTATTAAGTAAAGTCCCCCCTCCGGTTGATCAATTTTGATGAAATTTTTACAGTCATATCTCGGGCATATACATACATCAAATACCCAATTTGATCAAAATCATTAAAGCCGATTTAGAGTAAATAAAAAAAACACGTGAAAATGTTACAAAATTTATTAAGTAAAGTCCCCCCTCCGGTTAATCAATTTTGATGAAATTTTTACAGTCATATCTCAGGCATATTAATACATCAAATACTCAGTTTAATCAAAATCGTTAGAGCCCTTTTTGAGAAAATCGAAAAAAACCTATAAAGTTATTAAGTAAAGTACCCCCTCCCTTTAAGTAATTTTGATGAAATTTACGCAGTCACATTATAGTTTTTAAGCTAGTCTGTTCACACACACACACACACACACACACACACACACACACACACACACAGACACACAGACACACACACACACACACACACACACACACACACACACACACAGACCATTTCGCGGGACTTGGTCATTTCGACTCAGGGGACCCCAAAACGTGTATTTCCGTTGAAAACCGGAAGTCGAATTTTTTCACGATCGCAATACTTCCACTTACTATATATTTCATATATAGGTAAGTGAAAGTAAAAAAAATTATTGAATATTTCTCAGATGTGTACTGTCAAACAATAAAATATAGAACAAATTTCCTAAGGAAAAATGAAAATAAAAAAGGTATATATATATATATATATATATATATATATATATATATATATATATACTTCAGGATGTATAAATATATATGTATACTTGCAGCGTAAGGTTTGCTCAAGTCTAAAAAAAAACTTTTAACTTTCACTTACCTATATATGAAATAGTTTTCAACGGGTATACACGTTTTAGGGTCCCCAGAGTCCATACAACCAAGTCCCGCGAAATGGTCTCTGTGTGTGTGTGTGTGTGTGTGTGTGTGTGTGTGTGTGTGTGTGTGTGTGTGTGTGTGTGTGTGTGTGTGTGTGTGTGTCTCTGTGTCTGTGTGTGAACAGACTAGCTCAAAAACTATAAACCATGCGAACCTGAAATTGGGTATTTAGTGTGTGCATGTGCCCGCGATGTGACAGCAAAAAGTTCATCAAAATTGGTCTAAGGGAGGGGGTATATTTAATACAATTTTACGTTTTTTTTCGATTTTCTCAAAAACGGATCTAACGATTTTGATTAAACTTAGTATTTGATGTATTAATATACCCGAGATTCGACTCTGAAAATTTCATCAAAATTGATTAACCGAAGGGGGGGCCTTTACTTAATAATAATAATCAGTTTCTCGTGTTATTTTTATTTACTCAAAAACGGCTTTATTGATTTTGATCAAACTGGGTATTTGATGTATGTATAAGCCAAAGATGTGATCACCAACATTTCATCAAAATTGATCAACCGGAGAGGGGACTTTACTTAATAAATTTTGTATCATTTTCACGTGTTTTTTTTTTTTTTATTTACTCAAAAACGGCTTTAACGATTTTGATCAAACTATGCATTTGATGTATGTATAAGCCAAAGATGTGATCACCAATATTTCATCAACATTGGTCAAACAAAGGGAGCACTTTATTTCATAACTTTTTTTCCTATTTTTAACTTTTTTCGATTACCTTAACAGCTTAAACTATTTTGATCAAATTCGCCATGTTTAATAAAAATTTGTTGTTCTTTAATATCAGGTAAGCTTTATCATTATTAAAATGCTCTGAGGGGCTTTAATGGGGGAGGAGCCTTTTTTGTTGTTTTGTTTCTTTGTGTCCTATAAAATACCTTTGTTTTTGTTTATATGGAGAAATTAACTGTCTCTCGTTACGCCTAAAAATAAGAAATGGCTAAATATGAGATACGATAAAAATCAAGAAAACATATAGAGGAGAAACAAAGAAAAATATTTAGTCAACTCATAAAACACGTTGAGCCCACGCATGCGGAGTACGCCTTTAATGACAGACCATTGTTCATAATTAAAGCCGTTCTGTTCATTTCATGGAAATTATTTGTTTCATGGTAACTAAGTGAAATTACAGTAAAAAAGTGAAAGTACCTTGTGAAAGTACACAGAGAATTATAAATCAATCAACTTGGAGTATTATGCTTGCATTGCAGAATTATCGCAAGTAAAAACTTTTATTTAATAATAAAAGAAATTAGTGTTTTTTATAGAGCAAATGGAAACAAAAATAAATAAATGAATGTCGAAAAATGTTTTACTTCGAGAAATGGCATTACACAAAACTAGTCAATTTCTAAATCTAACTAGTCAAGAACGGCTTTAACGATTAACAAAAATAAGATATGAATGTAGAAAAATGTGTGACTTTGGGAAATGATATTTAGCAAAACACGTCAATTTCTAATCTAAGTAAGTTGGTAAGTTGAAGTTGTGTGTTGCGCGCACGCACCAGATTTTTTTTTTACTTGCACACAACTTTTCTATTTTTCAAAGCATTGTGGATTATATAACGTTTCACCGTTTCACCAAACTTCTGTTGCTGACAAAGTAGTAGAATATTTTATATATTTTATGATAGATTATTTTTTGAATTTTATGTTTTGCAGTATGATTTTATGGTCGTTTTCCTTATGCAGTATTCTTTTCATAAAAATGTTTTATCTTTTTTCCATAATAAATTTTCTAAGAAAATAACTTTTTGGACAAATGTGGAGTCCCTTGTCTCAAGTTTCTCTTATATAAGACTTTATCAGATATTTCAAAAACACTTTTATATTTTATATTTATATATATTTTAACTGGAGATATTTACTACTCTTAACAATGTAAGTACTCTTCTGAAACATCTGTACCTGTACGTGTTGATAATAGGAAAGTAAGACACAAAATCGGTTTGAAAAATAAGCGAGGCCTACCTATTTCATGATTTAATATTTTTTAATGAATTTTATTAAAGGGCGTATTTTATATATAAGTTGACGGAGTCATATCAAAATAATTGGTGAAATGTTTTTGTAATAACCTTGGTCGCTAAATGTTGCGAGTATTTTTCTAACCCAATGATGAAGTCTATAAGCATAACTGATATAGAATAATTATGTTCTTCCCATTCTCAACCCCTTCCCAGTGCTGCATGACCTCCTAGAAAACATCTACATAACGAGCTTTAGTCCTTCAATTCTATGGGACCGGTGGACATAAATTTGCATATTAAAATTCTCCGAAATCACCAATTGAGGTCCCACCCCAAATTGTTGGTCTTGGACATGATCAAGTATAATATAACGAAAGACCCCACTTAATTTTTAAAAATCTGGTGCAGTGCTCGCAACACAAAATTTTCACTTAGCAACCTAATTAGAGTAAAAATAAAAGTCTTTTGATAAATTTATAAACGCCATTTAGGAACTTCACAAAAAATATCTTATTCCACATCTGTTTGTTTTTCTTCATAAGCTAAAGATTGTTATAAGTAAGTATTGAAAAACTATAAACTCCTCAATACTTGTCTACTTTTTTTTATTTTTATTTTTTTTTTTTGATCGACATTATTATGTCGATTTATTTATTTTTTAGAGGCCTAAAAAAATCCTGATTTTATCAATAGTCGAGTTTTTTTTTTTCTGCTTGCGGTTTTTTTACCTAGAGTCGCTTGTTGTAAATATATCTTGAAGGTGAATCGATAGCAGATGTTTTTACAGCTCGTAGAAAACTAAAACATAATTTTCCAATGTTTGTCTGTTGTGCCTTTTCGGAAACCGGGAAACGATTACTGTTCCTCTAAAACCAACTTAAATCTCATTCAGACATCTATTATCGAACTAAAGTTTGTAAACTAAAAAGTAATTATTAAAGATTATCTTGTACCATTTGTATTTCAAACCATAAACTGCTTTAATAATTTTGGGTATCCCGTATTTACTCTCTAAAGAACAATAAAAAATGTTATTGTTAAATTAGTTTTTATTTTTATTTGGGATAATACGGAAATGCAAGAGTAATACTCTATCGCCTCTGATTTTGTAATATTGTTGATATCTATGTTTTAAAACACGTTGATTACTCTTCCCCATGAAAAGTAAGTCTTTTCATGGAAACAGTGCGCATCACTGCGCATGCGTAGGTTCAACTTGTTTTAAAAGTTGTCGGTGTAGGATACTTTTTCAAAGCAGTAGACTGTATAATGCAAAATAGCGGCACAAATAAGTAAACAGAATAGGAACTATCACTCTCAAATTTTTAACCCGGCTCTTTTCTTGCTTGAATTTTCTTTCTTGGGAGCTTCTAGTGGATATTCAGACTCTGAACCCTAACTTGAACCGCCCTTGAGATCGTTAATTGTAATGTTGAAAATTTGACGACTGACGTCAACACCTTCGAATGTTCTAACCAGTTTCAGGAGAAAAAACAAATAATATAAATAGGGCACACGAAGAGAGAATAGCCACAAAACTTAACGGAGGCACTTGCGGACATCGTGAACTCAGATAACATGTAGGATTATAAAGCTAAGGTTGGCAGGAAGGAAACACGCGCTCTAGCGGGAGCAGTGAGAAACTCAATTTAAATTTAATAGAAAGAGAGTCCGCATTTTAACAAAAAAATAAGCAATTATTTTAAAACAAAATAAAAGGGATTTCTAATTGCTTTAACAGTCGGATTTAAGATTTTTCTTTTACTCATATTCGACGGTTAATTTCTCCGTGTAAATAAATTCTAAGGTACTTTTTATAAAAACAATTTTTTCCTTCGCTATTTAAGGCTCCTCACAAAATTTATTGCTATCACATCGCGAACATATAAATACATCAAATACCTAATTTTAGGTTTGTACCATTTATCGTCTTTGAGCTAGTCTGTTCACTAACACTTAATTAATTTTAGGATAAATAAGAGTTTTCGCCTCTTTTACAACTCAAACAACCCAATTCTGGTCCTTCGAAACATCGGCTTCAGCCTCAAAACCCAGTCCCTAAAAAATACTAGCTCTTCTAAGAGATTCATCAAAAACGAGGATGGAGCTAGTAACTCCCAATGTAAATGTTCCATCAGCTCAATCTTCAGCTTGGTTAATGGGTGGATAATCTTATTCAGCCCCTGTTTACTATCCAGCAACAACTGTCCCAGGTCATCCAAGCATTATGCTATGGCACTACTTATATTGGGTCCTAAATCGAAGAGACTAAAATTCCTAAAAAGTGTCAATAGTACTGATAAAAGATTCAATATCTTATTGATAAATACCTACAGCATAAGTCATGATTAAAGCGCCCCTTTGCCAACACGTTTTCTCGAAAACGCTTGATTTCCTGGGCATAAAAATACTAAAATGGTACAGTTCCTAAGATACTGTACAGTATGGAACTACTCTATAGGAACTGCCCCGCATCCTCTTAAAGTTTATACCTAAACCGAAATGTGTATCTAAGCGTTCCGTCGACTTTAGAACCTTCAAAATTTTGAAACCTCTCAATTTTTTTTAATGCTTTTATTGAAAATGTATTAAGAATTTATGAATCCAATTTACGATTTTTCACGTCTCCGTGAAATCATCTATTATTTCATATCTGGTTTATGTAAATCCATATCTGCTGGAAGACGGAATTGGATATAACCTACCGTATGTTTTAATAGTTTGATTTTGACCTTAATGAAATACGGTCATTACAGATCCAAATAATGTTTGATTTACAGTTTCTATTTTTTATTTTTAATCTGTTTTCATTGTGCTACTCAATTGAATGAGGATCTTGAAAAATTGAGCGTATAAAAATTATAATGTATATTTTTTGATAAAATCTATAACGCGAAAGCAACAAGAAACCCCCGTCTAGCAGCTACGCTTTACCTGCTACCATAAATCATTGGAGTCACCTTACAATGGGCCTAAATCTTCCACAGTACGCTATACACCTCCGTCCACAAGGGAGGTGGTACTATCCCCCAAAACCGAAACTCATAAATCTAGCTTGGAAGCGTTGGGTATTCCATCCTAGATCTTTAACAGCATTTATCATCTTTCTATCTTGAGAATGATCTCATCTCACTTTTTGCATTATAATAAAAATATAACATATACCACACACAAACCAACATACATAAACACCTAAATCTGCGAACTGATAAAGATTGGAGAAAAGGAGGACCAACAAAGAACTGCTATTAGAACATTAGGGGGAGACATATATGTATCTCCAAGCGATCCTTTGGATATCAACGTACTAATAGAAACATCAGAATAAATAAAAGCATAATCATTAACAAAAAGGAGCCGAAAGAAAAAAACAATAAATGATTTTTTTTATTCTTAAATAAAAGTTTTTACTTGTGATAATTCGGCAAACCAAGCATAATACTCTATTGAGTCTGATTTTTTAATTCTCTTATTATTCCTTGAGAACTTCATGTAATTACCACGAAAACAAATGATTTCCGTTACATATGTTGAATGTTTGTTTGAACCTCCATTTATGTTACTAAGGCTAATCGGACGATGCTACAGTGGGATTCCTAAATTTTGCCTATCCAGATATAATTAGGATAGGGATCTTTCACGAGTATCTGTCATCGTACAGGCTCGGTTCCTCCATTTTACGTCCTATCCGAAGTTGCTATGCTAACCACTACACCGCAGGTGACCATGCCATTAAATATGATTTTTTTCAAAAAACGTTGACAAGTCTTTCACCTGAACAGAACGTCTGTAATCATAAACAGTGATCTGCGCATGCGTGGGTTATATGTTTTTTATGAGTTGCTGGAATACTATTCTTTTTTTCTCTTGTATGTCTACTCGATTGTTCATATTCCACATTTAGCCATTTCTTATTTTTAGGCATAACGAGAGACAATTAATTTCTCCATGTAAAAAAAAAAACAAAGGTACTTTATAGGAAAACTAAAAAGTCCCCTTTTCCATTTAAGCCCCCTCAGAACATTTCGATGGTGATAAAACTTACCCGATATTAAAGAATACTTGATGAGGTGAGTTCCATTTTTTTTTGAAAAATTGAGATGGCATTGGATTCTAAAAGATATTTCAACATAATGCTCTTTCAACATATCTGATCCGATTGGAGCAAAACTTATTATTTCATATGGATTTTTGCTATACAAAATAGCAGTTTGTTGCAGAACTGATTCGTTCCATAGCCCATTGTGTTTCAAAACTGGTTCGTTACTTGTTTTGATGCAAAACTCTTTGGTTTCAATAATCACTTCTCACTTTGCACCCATCCCATTCGTTCACTTCAGCAGTTTCTTTTACTCTTTCTGAACAAAATATCGAAAACTCCTTAAACTCGCGTGTATTATTCCAGTTTATACTCGATTTTCTTATCTAGCTATATTAATAATTTATTTTTCAATGGCTCCAACAAGCTGAAAGGCGTTGATAATATGGTGAAAAAGCATTTTGGTGACGAGTGGAAGGCCAATGATTCATTGAAGTATTACACACCAGTTATCAATATACCTGCCACAAACGAGGGAAACAACGAACAACAGGATGATGAAGTCGCTATTGTAGAAGAAGACGATGGCCTAAGGATCTAGTCTTTTTGTAGTCAGATGTTGAATAGCAGTACGCTGATATTTTTGAAAAATTCGGCAAAAAAAAAAAATGTTTAGTAAATGTTTTGTCATTAAGTGATATTATTTTGTAAAATGGTACCGAATTTATTTATAAAATGGTTGTGAACCTAAATAAATATTACTTAGTAAGAAAATCAACTTACGCTATTTGAATTAAAACTCGTTCGTACTAATGTGGTGTGCAGCAAAAGTCTTTCCTTTAAACATTTTGTTGCAAAATTTTCTCATTTCATATTTTGTTACTTTTTTTCTGATACCTCTAAATCAGTAATTTTTTTTTATTCCAAGCTCACTTACATAGGGTAGCTGCACCTTTCGAAGGCAAAAGAAATCATCTTTATCCGGCTAATCTACAAGACGTGGTAAGTTTTTTGAGTTTCCTGAAAAAATTGATCAGATGGAACGAACGGGTTTTGCATCCCACCTCTTCTCTTGATTCTCTTACGATTTTTTTATAAAACCGGAAAAAAAAGTAAAATGAGACAAAATTTATTAAATGAGCTTCACAAAGGTTGATGAAATTTTTATTTTCACATCGCGGGCATATACATACACCGTATACCCTATTTCACGTTCATAAGGTTTATATTTTGTGAACTAGTCTGTTCAGACACACACACCATTTTGCGGGACCTGGTAATTTGGACTCATGGGATCCCAAAACGTGTAGGTATTTCGGTTGAAAACCGGTAGTCGAAATTTTTCGCTATACTTCCCTTTACTAGATATTTCACACATAGGGCGAATAAAGTGAAAATAAGCTTCTAATGTTTTTACAATACTATACATAATGTATACTCCAAGAGATGGCTTGATGAAGTAGAAGCAGAGCTGCGCGGGATCGTGGAGAGGAGGTGGGGAAGACCTGCAGCTGACACAAACTGATGGAAGAGGATTATGTTGGATGCCAAAGTTCTACTAGGACTGCAGAGCCAGCTTATAGATTTCGAAGGATAAATAATAGTTTAAATTAATAGATTAATGAAAACTACCAACTAATATCAGGGCTTAATACTAACTATAATTTATTTAATACAGTTCGATATATCGATTCCTGACAATAGGACAGAATAAAGTTAAACTTACTGGTTAACACATGATGTGTACATTGTTGTTTATCTTCTAGGACGTGGTCAACAGAGACTTAATGAGTTTGCTTGATTATCGTCCAATAACAATGACAGCCGATTAATTCCATCTCGTGTGGAACTAATTTGGTTTGCCTTTTCGGCGCTCCAAACAATAAAGTATGTCTAAAATTTATCGTCCTACATGAAGAACTGCAAACAGAGCATTTCACACAAACATAAAAAAAAAAAAAATGAAAAAATCCTATTAATTTTGCCGGGGTTTCAAAGAAAACCGTTGGTATATTTTTTGTAGTACCTTTTATATTTTTTCTATTTGACAAAGAGGCACTGGAACTTACCTAAATTTTAAATGTATTAATATCCATCAGTAAAAGATAATTAGAATATTGTTTACATAACCGTTGATAAGGTTATCGAAAAAGCCCGAAATGATGAACATCATTTATTCTATAAAAAATGAAATAATATTGTTAATTATTTCGAGTTAGGGAAGGACATTCATTATTTAAGTGCTATTTTTAAAGCCAGAGGAGAACTGTTTAATCTAAATTAGCAGCCTTGGATTAATAAAAGACACGATTGCTCATTATGCAATTTAAATGTTGCCGAGGCTAGGATGCAATTCATCTCGATTTGTTCTCTGCAGACACTGTTTAGATATATTTTCTTAGGATAAAAGACATTACATCAAAACGAGACGGGCAAATATTGAACGGTTTAGATTATGGAAAATTATATATATATATATATATATATATATATATATATATATATATATAAATATATATATATACTTAAAAGGAGCGACAGCATACAGAAATGAATTAGTAAAGGAATTTCATTTTCAAGTCATCCAAATGAAAGTCTTAAAATGTATTATGTATGCTATTATATATGTAGGTATATTTATGTTAACAGATGTATATGATAAATCTATTTACTTTAACCTATATAAATAAAGATGGAACTCTGTTTGTTTGTTTTTTATAGAAATCCATACCGTTTGTCCTAAATTCTCCAGCTTTCGCTCAGTGGTTCTTTCATGCCGGGTGCGAACACCTGTCCATATTAAAATTGCATAACTTCAGCCAATCTCGGTATATTCTTTATTGTTATAAAAATCGTTTTAATTTTGCTTTACATTGGTTTTTACAAAATCGACCGTTTGATTCTATAAAAGTCTCAATTTATAGAATTTATAGATGTAATTCTCCGGGTGAATCCGGTGTATACAGCTAGTCTATATAAATAAAGATGAAACTCTGTTTGTTTGTTTTTTATAGAAATCCATACCGTTTGTCCTAAATTCTCCAACTTTCGCTCAGTGGTTCTTTCATGCCGGGTGCGAACACCTGTCCATATTAAAATTGCATAACTTCAGCCAATCTCGGTATATTCTTTATTGTTATAAAAATCGTTTTGATTTTGCTTTACATTGGTTTTTACAAAATCGACCGTTTGATTCTATAAAAGTCTCAATTTATAGAATTTATAGATGTAATTCTCCGGGTGAAACCGGTAATATAAAGCTAGTCTATATAAATAAAGATGAAATTCTGTTTGTTTGTTCTTTATAGAAGTCCATACCGTTTGTCCTACATTCTCCTAATTTCGCTCAGTGGTTGTACGATAATTTTAGTGAAAATAAAAAAAAGGGGAATAAATACACTTAATCTCATCAATATCACTAACGTAAAAAACAGGATAAAAAAATTATTTCGCTCTGGTGAGCTCGGAAAAGCAATTAATACAATTATATGAACTGTAAAATAAAAAAAATGAAATAAATCTTTAATGCAACTTACCAAGCTTACGCTGTACGGTGATTCTGGATTTCGGGCAAGGGTGAAATGAGGATAATCGGGTAAAAGACATTGAAAGGTTTTAGGATGAAGGAAATTTTCACCTGTTGCTCGTCCTTCTTGAATTTTGCGGCCAGCGGCAAACAATGATGAAGAGAAAACTTCAAAACAACTCTGAATTTCATACCCAGGAGGCAGAAATCGTAATAAATTGACACCCAAGAGGTACCAAAAAAACCATCGGCGGCGGACTCTAAATGAGAAACACACATTGGTGGGTTATATTACTAATGACTTGTCTAGCTGAAAGTATCCAATAATTCCACGAAAGTTGAAACTGCACTTGAGATGGACCTGCATGTCCGAGCCAATTGTGGTAATGAACAATCAAAAGATACACCATAAGGTGGTGTTTCGGCAGCAAAGCGGGGCACAGAGGTTTTGCATAGGGGGAGTTGATCAGTCGCCCTCTAATGCGGAGAATTCCTGCTTCATCTAAAAAGGGGTTCAACCTTTAGATTGCAACTCGGGGCTGCCTGTTATTTGCAATGGCATAAATATCGGAACTAAACAAGGTTGCTTGAACGTGTCTAATTAAATAGTTGATGGCGAGCTTACGCCAATGTACCAATGGAAAATTAACAAACTCCTTGTGAAAACGCCATTTTAATATATATTTCATCATTCGTACTGCCTTGGACCATGAAGAAACAGTTTCGAAAAGATTTTCAATTGAAGCAATGGTTAAACTGACAGGAAAATACTTATATTCAAGATCAGTTTCTGCATAACTTCCTGCGCGGGGCATGGAAGGCCATTCAGGAAACTTTAAAACGGAGGACCAGAGAACCACAGAGGTGATAAAAGTTCTGAAGGACAAGGTACTCCTCTACCAGCCATATCGGCATTATGGCATATGGCGAGTCTGGCCAAGAGGTGTGCAACTAATAATTTCATTCTGGGAATTGAAATAGGTTTTAAGGGCGCTACCTTGGTTTTGGACGCAATTATGTTAACTCTCACTGATTCAGCATCGTGGGTGCGCATATAAAGCACGGCTGCATAGGCTGCCTGACTGGCATCACAAAATCCGTGAATTTGGACATTAAATGAATTTCCCAATAAATGGGAAACTGAAATTTGGTTTAAATTGGTTAGAGTTTCCTGGAATTTGATCCATTCAGAATTAAGGTTGAATGGCAGAGGTGTGTCCCAATCTAGATTCAAACGCCAAAGTCCTTGTAAACAATATTTTGCCTTGAGTACAACAGGTGCTACAAAACAACATGGGTCATACAACTTCGCCATTTGAGCTAGAACTGAACGCTTAGTATGCGTCAGTTCAGCTGAGAGGATTAATTCGTCGGTAGGATATTTTAAAGAATCTGAATATTGATCCCAGACCAACCCTAGGACTCGCACCAAGTCATCATCCACGCAATGGGATGGTGGAAGATCTTTGATTAGGTGTGTGAAAAAAAAAAGTGTGGTTTGTGAAAACAACTTCTCCACTTAGGGTGCAGGTTGAAAGTATGCATTGACCCTTAACTTGGGTGGGCGTTCGCCCTATCCCAGATACTATGGTACGATTGGCAGTCCGAGCACATTTCAGGGTTTGGACCATATTTTCAGAGACAAAACTGGCATGCGAGGCTGAGTCAAGCACTGCCCTTACGATAATATACTGAGATGTTGAGACTTGCAGTTTCACCAGTGGAGTAGCCATGAGTACCGTGGGCCTATTCAAGCCTCGAGAGGCGGCACAACTAACATAGGAACCCGCTGACGCTTCTTGTGGAGAAGAGAATTTTTTTGTAGAGTCTGGTTAAATCGACGACGATGACGATGCTTACAATTCAACATCCAGAGAGCAAGTGCGCAAAAAAATGGCTGAGCCCGGAATTCTAATCCCTTACAAATGCCATCATGATGCCACTGATGACCAATTGTTGGCCCAGCGATTGCTATCTCTGTGACAGTTAAGGTGGCAAATTCAAATTGAAATGTAAAAAAAAAGAAAATTATGCATGATAAAATAAAATCAAAATACCGAACAGTGGTTCTTTCATGCCGGGTGCGAACACCTGTCCATATTAAAATTGCATAACTTTAGCCGACCTTCAGCTGATATTCTTTATTGTTACAAAAATCATTTCGATCTTGCTTTACATTGTTTTTTACAAAATCAACCGATGAAGTCGATAAAAGTCTCACTTTATAAATTTTATAAATTTAAAAAATGAAATTCTCCGGGTGAAACCGGTATATACAGCTATATAAAATAACCTCGACGAACGAACTCTGTTCTTTGCCTAAAATATGGAGACTGTAAATAAACTTATCTATATAAATAAAGATTAGTTTGTCAATGTTCCTACCCAATGTAGGTCACCGTAAAAAGTGAAAAAGGTAAGCTCCACTCAATATGTTTGTAGACATTAAAGAATTCAAAGTATGAGAATTTCCCACCAAATTACCAAGCAAGAAGTGTGCCAGCGCGCGTTATATCTTTGAGATACACGGTTGCTTGACTGGTGGCATAAAAAACTATATTTAACGAGAAAATGTCTTCAAACTATATCTTTGACTAAGTGTTAAATATTGAAGAAAAAAAATATATATATATTCTATATATATATATATATATATATATATATATATATATATTAGATCCGTTGGGGCACGGGGCGTTTCACGATTGAAACGCTAACCTATTAGCATAGCTCAATATGGGTAGGCGAATGGTGAAAAACAGAAACTTGTGTATTACAATGCAATAAGGTGTCCAGCTAGCGACCGGCAGTGATTCATAGAATGATAAATAATTCAAATTAATGTTAATTTCTTGACTCAAACTTTCGTAATTACGGTGATACATATTAATCCTACATATATTACTTTATTATTTTTAAGTTATAGTAAACCCGATTTGCATTAAAAAAGGCTGAACCCAACTTCAATTTAAATTGCTAATGAAAATTGCCTCTTCCAAAAATTTTACATTTAAATTGGTCCGGCTGATAAACCAATTAATTCTTTTCTTTCTTTGTATTGGACTAAACGGTCGAACTATTTTTTTTTTTTTTGTGATTATTGTTTGAAGCAATAAAAAAAAAAGGGTATATTTTGTAATAAATAGCAATAAAATTTCGGTAGATTCTTGGCATTATGTTTACAAATTTAAAGCTCAACTTGAGATATGATTTAGAACTTTGGTTATTTCCTGTTGGAATGATAGTTCCCTATCAGTTAACAACTTTGTAATTGGTCTTTAGTGAAATCGATTGGAAGTTTGATTGGACCCAAACTGCACGTTATTACCGACCTCAATGATAAATTGAACTAGCAAATATTAGACTGAAGTCTTTTTTTTTTTTTTTTTATAATTCTCCTTTTGTTGAATAATTTATTATATAAATAAAATACTTTTTTCATTCAAATGAGATTGAAATATACATTTAATTTCATTACAAGCTTTATCCATTTGAAAATTAACATCTCAAATATTCTTATCATCTTCTTCTACATAAATTAATTAATTTGAAATTTCTTTTCTTTCCCTTAAGTAAATAATTCAGTTAAAGTGATTATATAATTAAAATATGACTGCTTTTGAGACCACATATTCTACGCTAGTTGTCATGTTGATTTATTTAATCACTACTAATAATCGATGATACATTTTTATTTTATTGCAGTAACGCGGACGAAAATGAAAAAAAAAAAGTCGTAGCAAGGATCGGATTGCTTATAAATAAATAAATTAATGTTTACATTATGTCAATTCATATCTAGAGGACCAAAGGAGGTTGCTCGACCGTTTTAGAAAAAAATTACATTTTAACCTCTAATTAAGTATGGAATCAGTAGTTCAAAACAAGTTTTAAAAAATGTTAGGGTCAACCTTTACAAAATTTAAAAATTCGTAGCTACCACAGTACTCAAATATACAGGTTGAAATTTTTACAGATGTTTTATGTTGCATGTAAGAATAAGAGTATGAACTCCTCTCCCCTCCCCCCCCCCCCCATAGAGATATTATAGCATAAAGCTAACAAAAAATTCAAAAATTTGAAGTTTAAAAATTTATAAGAAAATTATGTAAGGAATATCAGGGTTAAGAGTACTGTAACGTTAAATCGATATGCAAATAAAAAAACATATGCGTTAACTCCCAGACCGTTTGTTGGGACAAAATAAGCGGTTGGAACGAACTGTTTGGGTATAGATCTTTCAGTGGCCTAGTCCACGAAGGCGTAGAACTGTCCACATTGTTCTGGAACATTCCAGACCTGACCATTAACGATCATATATAAGGTGCGAGTGACTGAACGAGTTAGTATAAGTCTGTGTCTTGACTGTGTAGCTGTCATATGATTGTGTGTTATAACTTTATCATTTTTATAACCTGCTCGGAACTTTAAGTTTTATTAATTCGTTGGCATTGATAAATGTATATTTTTGTTTAATAAATATTTCTTAACCCACATAAGTGTTACAGTACATTTAATTAAAGCTACTTAGTTAGGTTTATTATCATGCCAAAAATCAGCTTTGATGTGCATCCCCTTATACCCAAAACTTACCCTCAAAAACGGTCTTTTGAGAAATTATAATTAAGAAATATTATATTATTTCTAAATTAAGAAATATTCAAATAATAAAGATAACACAAAAGGTAGAGCAGACTGTAAGGAAAACAATCGTATCTGAATTATTAGTGTATGATTTAAAGCGGGTGAAATTTTTAAAACTTGTTTTGAACTACTGATTCAATACATGATTTGTGGTAAAAATATATTTTTTTCCAAAATGGTCGAGCAGCAACATTTGGTCCTCTAGATATGGATTGACCCAATATAAACATTAATTTATTTAATTATAAGCAATCCAATCTTTGCTATTACTCTTTTTTTTCATTTTCATTAGGTTAGAATCTGGGTGCTAGCCAATTAGATTAACGAGATGTTAATGGGATGCAAAAATAAATGTCTATGTCTCCAGATGCGTTTCCAAGAAAAGGTTTTTATATTCTAATATATACCGATAATTTCAAGAATAGTACCTAATTGGTTTACTCAATTATTTGGTATATTGAGGTCGTTGGGATATGAAAAGATATATTTCTTAACAGACGGGAACGCCTTGATATTACAACGCATAGAAATCATAGAAAGACACCAGAATCAAATCAGGCTCGTAGATATCGAATACAACCTCAACTCCAAATGTAACTATATTTTAGATTACTTTGTAGCATGGATGAGGGTGAAAGCTACTTGATGAATAACGTAGCAATATGTAATCGAAGGCTGATTGTTCAACTCAGATTGAGTAGTAAAGGTACGATTGTTTATCAATAGTGCGATTTATCTTTTGTTTTGTTATCGACACAAAAACCAATTGTACGATTTGTAACTAAAATAAATTGAAACCCTGGAACATATTATTTCGGAATGCCCAGTACGCATGTAGGAAACGATATACAAATAAATATTTAAAATCTATTTACAATAGTGCTGATAAGCTTATATACCTACTAAGTCCAACAGATAATACATAAATTAATAATTTATTTCACTATGCTATTGCTGTATTGACAATAAGAGCATACATTATTAATGAATATTTGTATTTTTTTAATTAATATACTATTTTTCCTTTTGTTTATTTTTGTTTACTAACAAATTAAATATTATTTTAGTTATAATGAATACTTAGTTAATCAATATAAATTGCAATTAGGATAATTTCATAATATTATGGTAATGACATTATCGAGCTATTATTTTTTTCTTTTTGTTTTTGTTATTTTGTTTATATTTATGCATATTGTAACGCTTCTGTGGGTAAAAGAATATTAATTAAACAAAGATATACAATTATCAATGCCAACGAATTAATACAACTCAAATATTCGAGTAGGTTATAAAAATGATAAAACACAATCATTTGACTTGAGCTTCACGGTCAAGACACAGACTTAGACTAACGGTCCCAGTCACTCGCCCCTTATATATAATCGTAAAATGGACCTTCTGGAAGGTTCCAGGTCTTCGTGGAAGCTGTTGAAACGCCATACATGGATCTCGAACAATCTAGAACTAAACAGTTCGTTCCAACCGCTTACTTTGTTCCAACAAACGGTCTGGGATATTAAACCATATGTTTTTATATTTGACGATTTTACATTATAATATAATAATGTGCGAAATTTTAGTTTTCCCATACCCCTATAAAATGTTTATTTACATAAATACAGTTCATACGTTCTGTATTTTCATTTAGTTTCATGCTCCAATTATTATACATAACCCACATCGGAAATATAAATGAACAAATAAACATTGGACTATAGAAGGTATATTGTTCAAAATTAAAAATAATAATTTTGAAATAGATCGATTTCATTATCAAGAGAGAGAATGTGTACAAATATTAATCTAAAACACGTCTAATATTTCTACGGTTAGCGATTTGAAACCCTAAAATTATTACGACTATTAACAGTGGATTCCTAACCAAAAAATCATTTAAAATAATATCTAAAATTCACGAAGGCAGAAGCAAGAAATTGCCCTAAAGGTAGAAATTTTACCAAAGGTCTCTTGAAAAATTAAGATTATCCAAATTCACTAGGTAGTTATCTATGAACCTGAAGATATAATGTCGAGGGTCTGTTTCATCATGTTGTTTTTTAGCTGTCTATATTTAAAAGTAAGTAGTATATTTATAAAAATAATTAAAAATTGATATAGTTTTCTGTGAAAATTCCTTTTTTTCTCTATTTTCAAACGTTTTTAACAACTTTACGTAATACAGGCTTAACGAGCATCGGATTGCGTCGTCATGTTGCGCCGTTACATAAATATAAAATAACGTAAACAATTTGTGCAAAAGAAAATTTTTGTCAATTTACATAATAGCCAATTAGGAATGTTTACCTCTTCTGCAAATTTTAATCAAAGAACATTGAAATTGAGTATCAATTTCGTTACACGTTATCTTTCGTTCAGGTTGGTGTCCTACTCGGTAATGGGTATGGAAAATAATGATATAAGCAACCGGCAACTTAACTGTTATTTATAGATTTATCCTAACTAAGTGAAGTGATTTTGGGCTCTTCATTAATGAATTTTGGAAGAATAGGTTCCCAGCTTTAAAGAACGATTATTATAAATCCGGCTTTATTAAGGAACTCCATTGTTGATATACAATTGTATAATTCCCTTTTTCTTTATTTGAAAGCTCCTCCATAATATATATTACTACCTGTATATCCCGGTTTCACCCGGAGAATTACAATTTTTAAATCTATAAAATCTATAAACTGAGACTTTTATCGACTCAAACGGCCGATTTTGTAAAAACCAATGTAAAGCGAGATCAAAACGATTATTATAACAATAAAGAATATACCCAGAGATTGGCTGAAGTTATGCAATTGTAATATGGACAGGTGTTCACACCTGGTCTGAAAGAACCACTGAGCGAAATTTGGAGAATTTAGGACAAACAGTATGGATTTCTATAAAGAACAAACAGAATTTCATCTTTATATACATAGATTATAGGTGTATATCCCGGTTTTACACGGGGAATTCCATTTTGCTAAAGAAACGGTCGATTTCGTAAATAAAAAAATATTGCAAAGTGAGATCATTATGATTTTTATAACAATAAAGAATATCAGCTGAAGATCAGCTGAAGTTATGCAATTTTAATATGGACAGGTGTTCGCACCTAGTCTGAAAGAACCACTGAGCGAAATTTGGAGAGTAAAGAATATCAGCTGAAGATCGGCTGAAGTTATGCAATTGTAATATGGACGGGTGTTCGCACCTGGTTTCAAAGAACCAATGAGCGAAATTTGGAGAATTTAGGACAAACGGTATGGATTTCTATAAAGAACAAATAAACAAACAAACAAACAGAATTTCAACTTTATTTATATAGATTATAAATAATAAACTGTTGCCCCAAAACTGTAGGCACCCTTTTTAATGAGGATCGTAGAAATGTGAACTATTAATAGGGGTTAAACTAGAAGATTTGGATGATGTGTAAGGTTTTGGGAAATTTGGCGAGTTTAATTTCGAAGAAGTAGGATAAATGGGATATTAAGTCTGTGTTTAGATACTAAATGGGTTTGATCTATAACATAGTTATTTTGAGAATCGTCTGGCATATTTGTGTTTAAGTACTAATCTAGAAAAAAAATTCAGGAAAATTCGTATGAAAAAATTGCTTTATTCTTAAATGTTTTGTTACTCTAACTCATCTATTTGCGTTTAATTCACAATCTACTATCCTTTAATAATTATTTTAGGACACGTAAAAATTTTGTAAAATTTTTTTATTTATAAAAATTTAACATTTTTATAAAGCATTAGATTAGATTGTAAAATGATTTTCTAAGGTCTAACTTGATTAAAATGATAATTTACTGTAGCAGAATAATTTATATGTTTAAATGACACGGAACAGAGGAAACGAAGGGTGTGATTGATCCACCTAACGCAAATCGGATTTTGCAACTAAACTCTATTCCACCCAATTCTCAGCTCCCAACAGCCAATTCAGTAGTTTTGAAACCTTATCTGAAATTACTCTAATAATAAGAGAAATAACAATTCGTGTTGTTTTGAAAATTTATGGCATATACAAATATTTACTTTCACTTACCTATATATGAAATATATAGTAAGGGAAAGTATTGTGGTCGTGAAAAATTTCGGCTTCCGGTTTTAATGGAATTACACGTTTTGGGGTCCCCTGAGTCCAAATATTCGATATACTGAATACTTCGTTAATCAATATGAATTGGAATTAGTATAATTCCATACTATACCTGTGGTAAAGTGGTTAGCATGGCAACCTACAATACTAAAGGTCGCAGGTTCGCGCTCAGCGTTGACCCTAGGATTTTTTAATGGGAGTAAAAAATCCTTAGCCATGCAGTCCCTCGGATAGGGTGTAAAATGGAGGTTCCGAGGCTGTACAATGTCAGGTACTCGTTAAAGATCCCTATCCTAATTATACCTGTCTAGGCAAAATTTTGGACTCACACTGTAGCATCGTACGATTAGCCTTAGTGGCATAAAGTGGCGTTAAACAAACATAGTTAAGGAAGGTTATAGATGCAGCTTTAAAATATCAATTTCAACTCTCTATCCTGCCTAGAAGAGCTGCAATTTAAATTTACAGGTGATGCGACAGGTCAAATTTGTGTGTTTTTCAATGAGTTTCCTTAGCTATATTTTGAAATATTGAGCTGAAATTTGGTATTTTTTTAGTAAATACGAAAGTATCCTATGCACCGAATTTTATTAAAATCTGAGATAGTGAGGGAAAAAAGTGAGTTGATGTGACATGGAATGACTCGTGTATCTATTTCGGAATATCGTACATGCCTATTCTCAACTTTTAATAGGAACCAGAAATAGTATTTAATTATAATTATTAACAACTTCTATTTGATTGATAAAGTTGAATATCCATTTTAGTTTTCGAATCCTACATCTTCCCGAATTCATTGAATGCAGCCCTATTGAACTCAGACGAGTGACTTACACTGGCGGGGTCCAATTGGGAGAGGGCTTTGTGTTGAGCCACCTGAGGGTGAGAGGTTGGGGGGGGGGGGCGCTCCGACCCTTCTCTTCTCTTCCCCCCCCCCCCCCCAATGTTTGTCCCTTTCACTGCTAATCTCACCCTCAACTAGGCTAGGATAAAAGACTTAGTAGTAGCCCTTATAAGCTGATGCTTGCAATGACAATAGCGCATTGATGATAATAGTACTTACATTCATGCTTGCTATGAAAATAGCAGGATCCTTATAAATTATCATAGAATATATTTCGAAGAACGGAAAGAATATTGACAGAAGTCCGTAATAGCTATATCACAATTTATGACTTGAAAAATTTTAATTTTCATTGTTACGATTTTAATTATAGATTAAACTATTGTAACGTAAAATAAAATAAACATATGATGATGATGATGATATAAGTGGTTGGAACGAACTGTTTGTATCCAGAATGTTCGAGCTCCATATACGTCGTTCCACCATCTTCCACAAAGACCTCGAACCTTCTAGAAGGTTCGTTTTACGACTATATATGAGTAGCGAGAGCAGACCTGGGCATTATTTTAAATAAAAGTATTTTAAATACAAATGAAAATACTGTTTTTTAATTTTATTATTTTAGAATTAAAATAAAATAAATCACATGTTTATTTTCATTTTAATTCTAAAATACTCAAATAAAAAAAAGTATTTTCATTTTAATTCTAAAATACTAAAATAAAAAAAAGTATTTTCATTTGTATTTTAAATAATAAAATAAAATAAATCTTACGTAGGTTGTTTGAAGTTAAACAATTTTCGTAATAGTATAGTGTAGTCCTTTGCACTAGAGCTCTCACTCCATATATTGAGCAAGTACATTTATTTCAGTTTGATGTTGCTGTTCTTTTTTGTTGTTAATTTGTGGGGGGGGGGGGCGCAATTATTAACTTTGTACTGCTTCATCCGATTTAAAAATTTTGTCACATTAGTGGGTTTTGATTATCTAAACACACGTCTAATGAATTCATTTCACATAAATGGTTTTAAGCATAGATTTTGGGGTGGAGGGTTAAATTTTAACTTTTTACCGCCATATCCGATTGTCACGAAATATGAAACAAGGATTGTTCATAAGTCAAATAACAAGGCCGATTCCTCATAATGTTTACAATAAATAAGTTTTTTATGGGGGGGGGTGGGGGTTAATTATAGACTTTTTACCGGTTTATTCGAAAGTAAAAAAATCGAAAATTAAGTTGGAGCCATACACGAAGGAATAAACAGGATCCCAATTTGGAGACAATACCAAAAGAGTTAGTAATAATGTGTGCGACTGATACATTCAATAAAGTTAGAATCTGTCATTATTGTTCCGAGAGGTTGACGGTCGTTCGAAATTGAAGAGGAAATTCAGGCAAGATTAGAGGTAAGAAATGCTAGCCATTAACGAAATTACTTAGCTCATGCCTTCTTCCATAAAATTTAAAAATTGGAGTTTACAAAAATATTATTCCTCCTGCTGTTCTTTAAGAATCCAAAACGTGCACGTTAAAAATGAGTGATGAGCAAGTAAGGTGATAGCAGACAGATGAATAAAACTGGAATGTGAATTTGCAAAACAGTGGCAGACGAATGGAAAACGTCTGAGGGAAGTAAGGCTGAAAAGTAGGTGGGAGGATTGCGTTAGGGCAGATTTGCCGAAATTCCTATTGGACGGAGGTCGTTGGATGGTGTATGGGTAGCGAATAGACTAATCGGTAGCCCAATTAGTTTAAATAGGTTCCGAATCAGATTGGATCTGTAGAAAAAGAAATTTAAATTAATAATTTAAAAAAAAAATGAAAGCGAAGATGATCTGAGAATCAAATACATTAAACCAAGCAAAGACATTAAACCGAAAAGAAATTAAATAAAAACTTTCGATTTATTAATCAATTACAATATTTAAAAAAAATTATTTATTAATCAATTCCAATGCACTAGCTAATAGGTTTTAAAAGTATTTTGTATTTTCATTTTAATTTTTTTTATTTAAAATACAAAATACTTTTTTTATTTTGCATTTAAAATAATTTTATCGAAAAGTATTTTAAATGATTTGAGGTTAAAATGCATTTTATTCGAATTTATTTTAAATACTTGCTATTTAAAATAAAGTATTTTAAAATAAAAATTAAAATACTTTTTGCCCAGATGTGAGCGAGAGACAGGGCCAATTAATCTGTGTCTTGACTGTGAAGCTCATGTCATGTGATTAGTGTGCTATAAATTTGTAACCAGCTCGGATATTTGAGTTGTATTAATTCGCTGGCATTGATATTGTTATATTCCCGTTAATAAATATTTCTTAACCCACAAAAGTGTTATATTGGGGTATTATATTAAGACATATATTGGGTCTTAAATCGAAGAGACTAAAATTCCTAAAATGTTCTCACAATATTGATAAAAGCTTCAATATCTTATTGGTGTAGTGTAATCTTCTACATTTTATTTATTTTATATGAATGATGTTTTTTTTTTTTGTTTTGTTTTCTTGGAACGCCATTACTTTTTTGATACTTCATCATATGACTGATGTATCATTTTAAAGATTTACTTCGTCTCTAGGGGGAAAAAATATTCAAATCCACTAGAAAACCCCTTTAGAAGAAGAAATGCGATATTCCTTCTCGTTTACTTTCTAATAATAGACTAGTAAACGTCTTTTCTAAAAAGGAAAAACCTAAGAAAAAGTGAACTTGTAACTATGGCAACCATAGCCGTTATCCCAGTTTTATATATTTTAACACTTACGTGTGTTTATATAATTGTTATTTAACGAAAATAATAATTCACAATGTTACAGTTTACAATGCGAGAAAAAACATCTCTCTACTTTATACCATGGAGGGAATAATTAATGTTTCTTTTATATGTTTTCATTGAAAGATTGCTACAGAAATGGTTATTTGGTTAATTAAAAAAAAATGTACAGATGTTTAATTATGAACATGTGTTAGTTATGATATAATGAAGTTGCCATGTTTCTTTTTCATTTTTTCCGTTTAAATTCAATAAGATCAAGGCTCTATGGTCGTTGATTGATGTTGTTTGAGAATTATCTGGCAGGGCTAGTAAATTAACTAGTTAATTTTATTACTAGTATAATAAGAAAACTTTTTTTTTTTTATAGATTGTCATTTTTTTTTATTTGACTTTTATGTCACAATTAATCATCTTTTGATACGTCTGAGTTTTAGCGCAGATTTTTTCCTCTTTACTTTTTCTGCTGGTTGAATTGACCGCTCTTGACAAGAATCAAAGGTAAGCTCCAACATAAAAAAAAAAAAAATTAAGCTGCTTACGCGCGCTTTTCAGCTCTACCTCTTCTCGCGCTATTAAAACGTTCTTTATAAAGAACCTTTCATTGAAAATGAGGGATCCCTCAGGAATGAGTTCATAGCTGAAGACAGCTGTTGTTAATACCATCATTATATACCCTCACAGAATATATTTCGCTGGACGACAAGAATATGTACAGAAGTCCGTATTAAATACATTACAGATCCCCTTACTTAAACAGATCTAGTTATTGGATCAAGCCGGGGAAGAGGCACAGCTGAGTCTTCATGCCTTTACATCCCATTTTTTTTCCTGAAAACTTATTATTGATTTTACATAATTTCTTTTTATGTATTCCATGTCACATCAACACACTTTTTTCCCTCACCATCTAAGAATTTAATGAAATTTGGTACATAGGATACCTTCCTGTAGACTAAGAAAAATACCAAATTTCAGATCAGTATCTCAACCGGTTTTTCAAAATATAGCTACTTAAACCATTGGAAAAACGCACAATTTTGACCTGTCGCGTCATCTGGAAATTGAAATTGCAGCTCTTCTAGGCGATATAGAGAGTTGAAATTGATGTAATTTTAAAACTGAATCTCTTACCTTCGTTATTATATGCAACTCAATAGGGTTTAAGAGAAATTTGTTTTTCAAAATTTCAAGTTTGAATTTTTCAAAAACCTATTTTTTAAAAAATCTGAAAAAATTCATTAGAGTTGAAAAGGCTGTCACTAATATGTGCTATAAAAATTACGATGGGACAGCAATGGGGTCATGCTTAAAATAATATTTGAAAAAATTGGGTTTTGCTTCTGGATGGAAAAAAAACATTAGCTACTAAGCTTCTCAAACTGAAGCCTATTTTATCGAACTAATTTCTTTCCTATACTTGTCTAGTTCTGGATAGATTTGACATCCATTTTGTCACATTTTCTAGTAATTTTTTATCTTTTACAGAATGCTCGTCTTTTTTCAAAGGATTGTAACATTGTAGTATTTTGTATCTTTCCATGTCTACTTAGTATAACCCACAAAAATCCAATACTTAGGAAAAAATAGCTAAAAGTAAAAAATATTGAGTTCAAATTTTTTACGAGAAAACAATTATTTAAGTTTTAGATTCTTTCTTTTGACAGGAATACACGGCTGCACTTTTATGTGCCAATGCTGTCTCAATACATTTTATTATTTATTGAGTAAGGACACCTTAAGTGACTATTTCATGATTGCATGCATCTGGCTTGGGTGTAGGAGAGCACAAGAACAAAAAGAACTTGTTTTTATTCCACTACGCATACAAATAAGATTAGGCAAACTATTCTTCTCTTAATTAATGAATCAAAATGTTGAATGCTTCAGAAAAACTGTCAATACAAAACTAACTTTGATTAATAACATATATTTATTTACACTACAAATATATTTTTTACTTTCAGATATTTTTTTCTTTTAGCTATTTTTCATAAACATTGGATTTTATACTAATTAGACATGGAAAGATACAAAATACTACAATGTTAATACAATCCTTTGAAAAAAGACAAGAATTCTGTAAAAGATAAAAAATTATTAAAAAATGTGACAAAATGGATGTATCAAATCACGATATCCAGAACTAGATAAGTGTAGGAAAGAAATTAGTTTTATAAAATATGCTACAGTTTGAGAAACTATGAACCAAATTTCATTAAAATCTGAGATGGTAAGGGAAAAACGTGTGTTGATGAGACATGGAATGACTCAACAGTTAGTTAGATTTCTTAATGGTTAAGATAAGCCTTAATATGCTGGAGGTTAAGGTTAATGGTGGAGGTAGTTATAAAGGTCCAGCCCTTAAATGAGGTCAGATTCGCGTAAACGAGAAACTTAAGCGGAATCCGGAACGAGAACACAAATCTTTAAGATTCCTCCGAGGCCTATAAGATAGAGCGCTTCTCCTTCGCTGGAGCTGGAATTCTAGGGCGCTTTATCTGGAATCGCTTCCATATCCAGCCAGCCTCTCTGTCCAAGGGATCTTGCACAGGAATAATTTACCGATTTTTCAACTTTACTACGTTTCCAATAAAATTTCCTCCCGAGACGGATGACATGCTAAAAAAAATCGACTCTAGAATGATTTCAGTAAAAAGGGATATTTATTTAATTTTATCCATTTATTACCTCAGTTTCAAAGAAAACATTTTTCATTGTTGGAAAGATCATTAGATGACACGATTTTAAGTTAGGTAAATAATGATGGAAAGTTTCCCCAGCTTCGAACTATATCAGACACCAGCTGTTTGTCAACTTTATATAATCTTCATTTATTTATCAACCATCCCTGCCTTTCGGCAACATTAACTTGTAATGATGGTTGTAAATTAATGTTAATTTTTCACCTTTATTTTCCAAACCTGCTTTTTTTCGTGATTTCATTATTACTAGTTTTTTTGGCACTAGTTCTGAACAGTTGCTCCTGTGCCGTTTAGTAAGGTGTCCTTCGAAGTAAGGCCCGATCTCCACTGAAAAGAATCCTTTTGGGGTTTATTTATCTCTGAAGAGCGAGCGCAGCGAGCAGGAGTTGAAAGCTGGGATCTATTACAGCTAATCAAGGCTCCCTTTTTAACAGAAAAAAACGCGATGGGAGTTCGATAACATCACGGTCACATTGTTTTAGTTTTTTAATCTTGAGCAATAAATTCAAAAGATTCAAATTTACACAGATAATGACTATTTTATTCTGAGCCTATCGATTACTATAAAGTCACATGTTAATAAATTTATGAATTAACAATTTCTACAATCGATATTATATTAACACACATTTAAATTTTTTATTTGTCGCCACTATGTACCAATTAAATTTCTGCTTCCATAGATCTCAATCAGGATTCTCCTCACACAGCGCTTCAGGTGGTCTAATGAAATCTGTCATTTAAATAAAGTTTTATAAAGTTCGATGGTTAATAAGCTATCACACCTGACACCATGTTTTAGTTTTTTTTAATCTTGAGCAATAAATTCATAAGATTCAAATTTACACAAATCATGACTATTTTATTCTGAGCCAATCGATTACAATAAAGTAACATGTTAATAAATTTATGAATTAACAATTTCTACAATCGATTATTATTAAATTAACACACACATAACCCCTCAAATCAGGCCACTCCCAAGAGCCACTCTTCAGAAGTATGTAGTACCGAATTTTTTTCTTTACCTTGTTGTTTCTGTTGCTTTTATCATGCGGCCTTCCAGGAACCAATCTAATTCCAAGATTAAAGTAGGCTTCCACCCGTAAACAAACCTTTGTAATACGGATATCATTCTTTTGAACCAGCTAAGGAAAATCAATTTCTGAAAGTACTTCTTGAGAAAATCCAGTTTTCCTCGGCAATCTGGCCCTTTTTCCGCAAAGGCGTTGGAAAGCAGTCTTTAGGACACCCAAGCTTTACAGGATTTCGATCAAATCTCAAAGAACTGCAGTTTTGCCCAAAAAAAAAAAAACGGTATAATTGTATAATCTTCTTGACGTTATTCAATAAAGAAACCGGGAAAAAAAATGTAACACCTTTTTAATTGAATAAATAATTAAAACATAAGTCATTGGCATTAAAAGTTTGGCAATAAATATATTTATATATTTACTCACCTATTGCATATTTTTATCGGCTAGAGTGTTCTAAGACAAATATTTTAAACAGACCGTACCTTACTAGACAAACTAGAGAGAGGTAGAGAGATTGGGAGAGATCAGACGTAATAATTACTTCTCCCCATTTCTAGAATAAATATATACATCTCTTTACTTTTCTTTCCTGAATTTATTTAATATTCCCATAAAGTAATTATCAAATATCGAGTGATAACCAAACGTTTTGTGAGGAGCTCGCCAAATTTTTTTTTTTTTTTTTTTTGAGCTCGCCAAATGTTTCCAATCAATAAGTGGGACCAGAAATACATATAAATTTCACTGGGAAAGCCATCTTCTTCCATATGCAACAGACTGTCAATTGATGATCCTTTGCATAGCTTTCAAAGTAGCAGTATCTGGAGAAGAGAAGGTCAGTTAAATTAAAGATTAAAGGGGATCTCCTACGTTCAAGTCCTGTCAGACCTTTTTGAATATCTGAAAAACCGGGAGAAGGGCTGCCCAGATCAGACAAAACCATGGATTAAGGTCAAAGTGTCTGTACTTACTATTTTATCCACTTGAAATTTTTATCATTCCGTTAAGGCTTTGATCTTTTTTTTGTCAGATAAAAACAAAAAAGATTGGGCGTGATTTGGAAATAACCGCCCGAAATATAGTCACACGTTTTTCATCATGAAAGAATTATATTCCGTTGTACAAAGTACCTACGGCGTTGGTTCCATTAAAAACATAAAATAATTATTTAAACTGTTAATATTATTATTTTAAATATTTGGGTTATTTGTCTCCTAAGCATTTTGTTTACGGCTAACGTTTCGTTTTGAATAAGGTTAAATTTATTAAACGAGGTTTTACATATAAAATATTCAATATTTTTAGACAGAATGATTAAAAATTCAAAATTTTTCAGGAAAGCACATTTAATAATATTTCAATAGGATAATTCGTAACTTTTTACTTTCACTTACGTATATATGAAATATATAGTAAGGAAAGTATTGCGATCGTGAAAAATTTCGACTTCCGGTTTTCAACGGAAATACACGTATTGAGGTCCCCTGAGTCCAAATAACCAAGTCCCGCGAAATGTTGTGTGTGTGTGTGTGTGTGTGTGTGTGAACAGACTAGCTCAAAAACTATAGGCCGTACAAAACTGAAATTAGGTATTTGGTGTATCTAGATGCCCGCGATGTGACAACAAAAATTTCATCATAATTGCTCAAAGGGAGGGGGTACTTTATTTAATAACTTTTTAAGTTTTTTTCGATTTTCTCAAAAACGGCTCTAACGATTTTAATTAAACTGAGTATTTGATTTATTTATATGCCCGGGATATGACTGTAAGAATTTCATCAAAATTGATCAACCGGAGGGGGGACTTTACTTAATAAATTTTGTATCATTTTCAAGTGTTTTTTTTATTTACTCAAAAACAGTTTTAACGATTTTGATCAAACTGGGTATTTGATGTATGGATATGCCAAAGATGCGATAGCCAACATTACATCAAAATTTATCAACCGGAGGGGGGACTTTACTTAATAAATTTTGTATCATTTTAACGTGTTTTTTTTTTATTTACTCAAAAAAGGCTTTAACGATTTTGGTCAAACTGGGTATTTGATGTATGTATATGCCAAAGATGTGATAGCCAACATTTCATCAAAATTGGTCAAACGGAGCGGTCACTTTATTTAACAATTTTTTTTTTTCCAATTTTTTCCTTTTTTTTTGGTGATCTCAAAAACGGCATTAACGATTTTTATCAAATTCGTCAGTTAAATGAAAATTAGGTGTTATTTAATATCAGGTAAGCTTTATCATTATTAAAATGTTCTGAGGGGGCTTTTTTTTGGGGGGCCTTTTTTGTTTGTTTGTTTCCTATAAAGTACCTTTGTTTTTGTTTATATGGAGAAATTAACTGTCTCTCGTTAGGCCTAAAAATAAGAAATGGCTAAATATGAGGTATGATAAAAATAAAGAAAACATAAAGAGGAGAGAAAAATAAAAATATTCAATCATCTCATAAAACTCGTTGAGCCCACGCATGCGGAGTACGCCTTTAGTGACAGACCATTGTTCATAATTAAAGCCTTTCTCTTCATTTGAGAAGTGGCAATTAACAAAACGCATTAATTTCTAATCTAAGTAAGTTGGTAAGTGAAAGTTGTTTGTTGCGCTCACGCACCAGATTTTTATTTTGTAATATCATGACAGAAATGTCAAAAAATAACAGTTTACTAAAATATAGACACAAAATAAAAGATAAGAATTTTGAAAAGAGAAATATTATTTAAAATCCTTTCCTGAAAAATGACGAAATTGGGGATAATCATTTTGTGTCAACTGAAAGTTTAATGGTTCAACAATATTCGTTATAGACAATATTGTAATACCGACATGGGTTTAAATAATTTTTATTAGACAAACAATACAAACTCGAAAAATAACAATATTACAAAATGAAACAACTTGTAACGGCATTTGGTTTGTATTTCTTATCTGGCGAAAGCAGTTTAAAATAAAGCTATTCCTGCTCTTTCAGTTCTTTTTTTTTTTTTTTTTTTTTTTGAAGTCACAATTATCAGATAGTCTTACAAGTACACACACCACCCCTTTGTTATATTAAAATTAGTGATTTGGTAATGAGTTTTTCAAAAATATTAAGGCTTATCAATTCACTGAACCTATTTAATTTATTTATTAAAGAGTAAATACTGAGAAATGAGTTATATAAATTTAAATCATATCGTGGGTGTATCCTGCATTAACACTTTTCAATGTCACTAACCTTATAAGATTTGTAATGATGAATGTATCCGCAACGTCGAATGTCTCCGAGAGAGAGAGAGAGAGAGAGAGAGAGAGAGAGAGAGGGAGAGAGAGAGAGAGCAATTGATTAAGAAGGGAATATCACCCAGGCGAGGAAAGTGAAGATCTTGAAAAAAAAAAATGTCAGGGTGCTTCTAAAATAAAAATAAAAAAAATCTGGTGCGTGCGCGCAACACACAACTTTCACTTACCAACTTACTTAGATTAGAAATTAATGCGTTTTGTTAATTGCCACTTCTCAAATGAACAGAACAGCTTTAATTATAACGCATTGGTTTGTCATTAAAGGCGTACGGCGCATGCGTGAGCTCAAGGTGTTTTATGAGTTGACGGAATATTTTTCTTTTTTTCTCCAGTATATGTTTACTTGATTTTCTTCATGTATCATATTTAGCCATTTCTTATTTTTAGGCGTGATGAGAGACAGTTAATTTCTCAATATAAACTAAAACAAAGGTACTTTATAGAAAAACAAAAAAGGCCCCTTCCCCATTTAAGCCGCCTCATAACATTTTAATAATGATAAAGCTTACCTGATATTAAATAACAACTAATTTTCATTAAACATAACGAATTTAATAAAAATCGTTGAAGCCGTTTTTGAGATAATCGATCAAAAAGGTAAAAATTGGACAAAATTTATTAAGTAAAGTCCCCCCTCCTGTTGATCAATTTTGATGAAATTTTTACAGTCATATCTCGGACATATTAATAGATCAAATACTCAGTTTAATCAAAATCGTTAGAGCCGTTTTTGAGAAAATCGAAAAAAACTTGAAAAGTTATTAAATAAAGTACCCCCTCCCTTTGAGCAAATTTGATGAAATTTTTGCTGTCACATCGCGGGCATATACATACTCTAAATACCCAATTTCAGGTTCGCACGGTTTATAGTTTTTGAGCTAGTCTGTTCACACACACACACACACACACACACACACACACACAGACCATTTCGCGGGACTTGGTTATTTTGACTCAGGGGACCCCAAAACGTGTATTTCCGTTGAAAACCGGAAGTCGAAAATTTTCACGATCGCAATACTTCCACTTACTATATATTTCATATATAGGTAAGTGAAAGTAATAAAAAAAGGAAGAATTTATTCATTACGATTCGGATTTTCAAGGGATTC